>CM056052.1:377717965-378075813 GCA_029574335.1 Rana kukunoris
GATAGTACTTAGGTCTGAGTGTCTAGATAAGCCTACCTCAAGACTATTCTCATCTTACTTTAACCACACATCTTCTGGACTTGTCCATAGTTACATTTTGGATGGAGGTAGTGGATCTTTTAAATTCTATGACCTCTGCTCCTTTATCGGTTTCAATGTCAGTCTGTCTGCTGGGTTTAGTAGAGGATATTACCTGTCAGGGCCCTGGCGCCGGCTCCCGGCGCGCCCCTGGTGTGCGCGCGCGTGTCCGCGCTCGTGCGCGTGCACCGGAGGTGCGCGCGCGTGCGCGGGTGGTGCGCGCGCGGCGGGAACGCGCGCGTGCACGTTGGCGCGAGTCTTTGGCGCCAATGTGCCTTTAAAAGGCAGTCAGATACAGCAGCCCCTTGCTGTCTGATCTGCCAAAATACCCTGTGATTTAAACCTGAATCTGTATCTGAATTACCTGACCTGATATTGACCCGGCTACGTTTGACTCTCCGTACCTCTCCAATCCTGACCTCGGCCTGCTTGGACTTACCTTCTGTTACCGTTACCACCGCTGCCAGATCTTCTGCCTGAACACCCGACTACGTCTGCCTGTTTAACCCTTCGCCTGCTCTCGTGTTTGACCTCGGCCTGCCTGACCCAGCTTACGTCTCATCCTCCTGTTTACTTCGCTCTGCACCAGTCCCGAAGTCGCCTGCCGTCCGCACCAAGGTCACCTGCCAAGTCGCATCGGGATCGCTAACCTCTGCATCTGCCTTCATACCACCAGCTCCCGTATCAGAGTGCCTGTTCCTTCCTTGTTCCAGTGACCCCGGAAGAACCTGTACCGTGCTGACCTGACCTGCACCATCATCCAGGCACCCTTACCCCGCTGCGCTCCCGAGCCGCTGTTCCCAAATCCAGCGTCTCCCGAACCAGCGCCGTACGAGAGGCCACCTCCTGCGACTAGGATCTGACAACCAGGTATACACCATACGTAACAGTATCAGACAGCCATTATGTCAGATCCTGCAGGAGTAGCCCCCGCTGTGGACGAGATTTGCAAACATCTGGCATCCCTCACACAAGCTGTCAAGAACCTGCAAGATGGATATATGAGGTTAGAGGGACAAGTCCAAAACCTGTCGGGCTCCAGCGATGCAACTTCCGCAACCTCCACTAGATCTTCTCCGACGGGCTCCGCCCCCTCAGTGGTGATGCTCCCACCCGAACCCAGAGTTCCTATCCCAGAACGGTTCTCAGGTGATCGGGCGAAGTTCCGGGCCTTCCGCAACGCCTGTGAGCTGTATTTTGCCTTGCAACCTCGGACTTTCTCTTTGGAAGCTACCAAGGTGGGGTTTGTGATCTCCCTCCTCCAAAATGAGCCGCAGACCTGGGCCCACCGACTGCTGCAAGAAGACAATGTTCAGACCCAGTCCCTGCAAGCCTTCTTTAAAGCCATGGCTCTGCTGTACGACGATCCTCAACGGACCGCCACTGCTGAATCTGCCCTACTCGCGCTCCAGCAAGGCCGTAGGGCAGTTGAGGACTATGTTTCAGACTTTAGACACTGGAGCACGGATACACTCTGGAATGACGCGGCCCTCAGACATCAATTCCGCTTGGGCCTTTCCGAAGGTCTCAAGGATGAGCTTGCCCGGGTAGGGGTGCCAGAGACTCTTGAAGACCTAATCACTAAAGCCATCCAGATTGACCGTAGACTCCGTGAACGCCGGGCCGAGCGTTCCTCTCAGCCAAACCGGCCTGTGTGGATGACCACTAGGGCACCGATGCCCGCCTCCCGCTACTTACCTCCTACCAGCATGAATTCTTCCAGTGCCCCTCCAGACACCTCCGAACCCATGCAACTCGGCCTCATGCGACCAACGCTGCCACCTGAAGAACGGGCACGTCGCCGCCAACTAAACCTGTGCCTTTACTGCGGCGGGACCGGTCACTACGTGAGCAATTGTCCCACCAAGATGCGTAAGTGCCCTTCTCCGAATCCTGTTAATCTGTCAACCCTGCCTACCCGTGCCTCCCACCTTGCTCTTCTTCTCTCGTTTCAGCTCCAGGAAAAGACAGTGCCAGTCAACGCCATCATTGACTCAGGGGCATGCAGCTGTTTCATCGACTCCGCCTTCGCTGACCTCCACCACATACCATTACGTAAAAAGACCCATGAACTCACCGTCTTCCTGGCCGATGGCTCCCGCATAAATTCAGGACAAGTTACCCAAGAGACTCTTCCCTTGATCACCACGATTCTTCCCCTACATAAGGAACTACTCACTCTAGATGTTATCTCCTCACCTCTGTTCCCTGTGATCTTGGGCCTACCCTGGCTCCAGGCCCACGATCCTGTAATCAACTGGAGTTCTGGAAAGGTGTCATTCGGTTCTTCCTACTGTCAACAATTCTGCATACCGGCTCCCCCTGCTCTACTTTGTATGGACATTGACCCCAACTTGCTCCAGTCCATCCCGGAGCCATACCATGAATTTGCCGATGTCTTCAGCAAGAAGGGAGCCGACTCCCTTCCGCCTCATCGTCCATACGATTGTCCAATCGAGCTCCTCCCAGGGGCTGAAATTCCCTTTGGACGCATCTTCCCGCTGTCCGAGAAGGAACAGGAGGCCCTGAAGGTGTATATCGACGAAAATCTGAGTAAAGGGTTCATTCGCCCGTCTACCTCCCCAGCAGGCGCAGGAATATTTTTCGTCAGTAAAAAGGATCAATCTCTCCGCCCATGCGTAGACTACCGGGAATTGAATAACTTTACAATAAAAAACCGCTACCCATTGCCTCTGATACCGGAACTTTTTCATAAATTAAGATCTGCCACCATCTTCACCAAGCTGGACCTGAGGGGAGCGTACAACTTAATCCGCATTCGGGACGGGGATGAGTGGAAGACGGCTTTTCGTACCCGTTTTGGACATTATGAGTATCTGGTCATGCCTTTTGGTCTGTGCAATGCACCCGCGACTTTCCAACACTTCATCAACGATGTGCTTAGAGACTTTCTTGACATTTTCGTTATCGTCTACTTAGACGACATATTGGTCTTCTCCGGATCACTGGACAAACACCGCGAACACGTCCGCAGGGTCCTAAATCGCCTCCGTCTACATAGACTATATGCCAAAGTCGAAAAATGTGAATTCGAACAACAAACCATTCAGTTCCTTGGCCTGATCTTATCCCCTACAGGAATTAAGATGGACCCCAACAAAGTGTCCGCCATACTTGACTGGCCAGCACCCCTGGACAAGAAGGGGGTACAACGATTTGTGGGATTCGCAAATTTTTACAGAAGGTTTATCAGAAATTTTTCCGCGATTATCTCGCCAATCACGCAATTAACCAAACAGAACCAATGTTTCCAGTGGAATCCAGAAGCCCAAAAGGCCTTCGATACACTTAAAGGACTGTTTACATCTGCCCCGATTCTTAGCCACCCCGACCCGGCATTACCCTACCTCCTTGAAGTAGACGCATCCGAGGTAGCAGTGGGCGCTATTATCTCCCAACGCCAGGGGAACAAAGATCTGATGCATCCTGTGGGCTTCTTCTCCCGAAAACTCTCCCCAGCGGAGAGGAATTATGATGTTGGTGACCGGGAACTACTCGCCATCAAGGCTGCATTGGAGGAATGGAGGTACCTTCTGGAGGGCGCTGCACATCCGGTCTTGATCTATACGGATCACAAGAACTTAGAATACTTAAGATCCGCAAAACGCTTGAAACCCCGACAGGCCCGATGGGCATTATTCTTTTCTCGTTTTTCCTTCCACATCACGTATCGCCCCGGCTCAAAAAACATCAAGCCAGACGCATTATCACGGATGCACGATAATCCCAAGGACTTACCTGCCCCTGACACCATTCTTCCGGCCGGGAACTTTCTACTGCTGCACCATGATCTGCTTCCCCGACTTAGAGAGGCATCCACGGACTCTTCAAAACCCCCAGGTGTCACCCTGACCCCCAGAGACGGACTTTTTTGGAGAGGGAGCCAAATTTTTGTGCCATCGGATATTCGGGTAGAGGTCCTAAAACTACTTCATGACCATCCATTGGCAGGACATTTCGGAGTCCGTAAAACCCTTGAACTGGTACGGCGTACCTTCTGGTGGCCAGGCTTGGAGGAATTCTGCAAATCGTACATCAATACCTGTCCAACCTGCAATCAAAACAAGACTACAAGGAATCGAGCCTGGGGCTTACTAAAACCTCTGCCGGTACCCGATAGACCATGTCAGATGATCGCCATGGACTTTATAGTAGAGCTTCCATGTTCCGAGGGGTGCACAGCGATTTTTGTAGTCGTAGATCGCCTATCTAAGATGGCCCACTTTCTCCCACTAAAAAGTACTCCATCAGCTGCTGAGACTGCCCGTGTCTTCATCAGAGAAATTGTCAGACTCCACGGAATCCCTGCAAACATCGTGTCAGATAGGGGGGTCCAGTTTACATCACGTTTCTGGAGAGCCCTGTGTGAGATTCTGAATATCAAACTTGCTTTCTCCTCGGCCTACCATCCTCAGACCAACGGACAGACTGAACGCACAAACCAGACCCTGGAGCAATATATTAGATGTTTCACTTCCTTCTCCCAGAACGATTGGGTCTCCCTGCTACCCCTGGCAGAATTTGCCTACAATAACGCCAGCCATTCAGCAACCGGACAATCCCCCTTTTTCGCCAATTATGGCTTTAACCTAACCTTCTTACCAGATTTTCTTCCAGAATCTCCAGTTCCGGCGGTGCAGAGCACGGTGGACTTCCTCAGTCGCAACAACCGGGTGCTACAAGAAGCAATAACGAAAGCGCAAGCCGACAGCAAGAAAGCCTTCGATAGGAAAAGGAGAGGTGAGCTGAACCTGCAACCAGGAGATCAGGTATGGCTTTCTACTAGTAACCTCAGATTAGCTTGTCCTTCCAAGAAACTGGCACCCAGGTTTATGGGACCCTTTCCGGTAAGAAGAAAAATCAATGAGGTTTCCTATGAACTGTCTTTACCCGAGTCCCTTAAGGTTCACCCGGTATTTCACGTATCATTGCTGAAACCCGCAATTCCTGATCCCTTTCCTGACAGAGGGGCTGGTCCACCTGAACCTATTTCAGTTGATGGCTGCGAGGAGTATGTAGTAGAAGCCATCCTTGACTGCAGGAAACGGCAGGGGCAAAATCAATTTTTGATCAAGTGGAAGGGGTACGGGCCGGAGGACAATTCGTGGGAACCCGAAAACAATATCCACGCCCAAGAACTAATTCGTGCTTTTTTTTCTTCCCACCCTGAGAAACAGGCCCGCCTGGGCATCCGGAGGCTGCCCCTTGGGGGGGGCAATGTCAGGGCCCTGGCGCCGGCTCCCGGCGCGCCCCTGGTGTGCGCGCGCGTGTCCGCGCTCGTGCGCGTGCACCGGAGGTGCGCGCGCGTGCGCGGGTGGTGCGCGCGCGGCGGGAGCGCGCGCGTGCACGTTGGCGCGAGTCTTTGGCGCCAATGTGCCTTTAAAAGGCAGTCAGATACAGCAGCCCCTTGCTGTCTGATCTGCCAAAATACCCTGTGATTTAAACCTGAATCTGTATCTGAATTACCTGACCTGATATTGACCCGGCTACGTTTGACTCTCCGTACCTCTCCAATCCTGACCTCGGCCTGCTTGGACTTACCTTCTGTTACCGTTACCACCGCTGCCAGATCTTCTGCCTGAACACCCGACTACGTCTGCCTGTTTAACCCTTCGCCTGCTCTCGTGTTTGACCTCGGCCTGCCTGACCCAGCTTACGTCTCATCCTCCTGTTTACTTCGCTCTGCACCAGTCCCGAAGTCGCCTGCCGTCCGCACCAAGGTCACCTGCCAAGTCGCATCGGGATCGCTAACCTCTGCATCTGCCTTCATACCACCAGCTCCCGTATCAGAGTGCCTGTTCCTTCCTTGTTCCAGTGACCCCGGAAGAACCTGTACCGTGCTGACCTGACCTGCACCATCATCCAGGCACCCTTACCCCGCTGCGCTCCCGAGCCGCTGTTCCCAAATCCAGCGTCTCCCGAACCAGCGCCGTACGAGAGGCCACCTCCTGCGACTAGGATCTGACAACCAGGTATACACCATACGTAACATTACCCCTATAGAGACCAAACAAATATTTATTGATACAACATAATTTTACGCAAGAAAATCTATTGCATTATATTGGAAGAAACCTCATCCTCCTACGCTTATATATTGGAAACAATTGATAAATAATAATAATCTTCAACTGTATAGAGATACTTATAGAAATAGGGGTCGCCCTAGTAAGTATGATAAAGTTTGGGCAAAGTGGTTGGAAAAGCCATATACGGCATCTAACATAGAGGGAGGTAATGATTCAAAGAAAGGATGTTCCATATATGGGATATTTGTGCTTAGAAAGGATAGCAATAATAGTGATAATCATTATAATTCTTCTTTATTTTTATTTTTTTGCTATGCAGGGTGATGGGAACGTGTTATTTTAATAATATATTTCAGATTTAATGTGTATGATGTGTTGTCATGTTATGTTTTGTTTGTTTAAGAAACTAAATAAAAAAAAAAAGTATACATTTTTAATTATATGTAGGAAATTGTTTGAACATACATATAACTAAACCAATTAGTCCTTGCAGCATAAAGATATGAATTGAAAAATAATTCTAACTGCAGTATGAATTGTTTTCCTTTTTAAATCAAAGAGAGGGATACACATATTTGTATCATCTCATTGAAGCTGATTTCAGGTTCTAGTAAATGGTTTAGTGATAATGTATGTTTCAAATAAAATAATTCAGTGGAAAATATCTTTACCTTAAATATAAGTCAGGTTAAAGCACCAATTCCGTACAGTGTATAACATTGTTATCCATGTGCTTTTAGAGTAATTTGAGCTTGAAATGTCTGTTGTCTGAGAAAGGTCACATGTCAAAGTCAGCACCTTGTGGTATTCACATTCTACTGAACCACTGAAAAGCTATTAATTGCTCTTGAAAGGAATTACTCAGATTTGTTACAATATATTTTGAAACAAAATCGTCTGGTTATATTCTCATTATTGGTATTATCCACATTATTGAAATGTTGATCCATATTCTTTGTTTGTCACCAATTATAGTTAAACCTTATGTTTGTGAGGGAGCAAATGTCACTAATACTGTTAGCAGCCTAACCCCAGACTTTCAATTTGTTGGACTTACCATTTTTAAACGAACCATGAAAGAAAAGATTTCAGAGGTTGAAAGTGATTTCAGTGTTACCTCAGAGGAATAGGGACATTTGTTCACTAAGAAACGTTCCCTTACTAAATTTAAGCCAATCTTCAGTTTGTGTCGTTTATGTTGGAGGGCCCCCCATTTTTGACTGCCACCGGCCTGCAAACGGAAGCCAGTCTAAGGTACTGTGTACACACCACAATCTATCTACAGGAGCCTTTTAAACTATGCTAAAAACTTTAACCCCTCCTTGCTTTATGGATCGTGGATGTCAGCACTGTCCATTGTGAACTGTAAGCTGTGATTTTTATCTTATGGGTAACCTTTTATCTTCATCCATGTCTGTATTGGATTGATTATACCTTAATGTTAATAATAAATGGACCTAGTTCACTTTTGCTATTAAGCCTACATGTGTTTGAGTCACATGAGCACTGGTTTTAGGGTTTAATTTGTGTATAATTGGTACTTTTGGGTACGATTTCATCCTGCTGCTCTGGACTCGTATATATTCTCTCTCTGAGATTTTTGTAACCTCCTCAACTATTATAATTGTTATCATCATTATCATTATTATCCACCATTTTTAGTGCTAGTGTTTTTGCTGTTTTTTTTTGTTTTATAATTAATCATATAGAAACTTAAGAATAGGCGATGATAATCCTCAACTTAAAACACAACAAACGGAAAATAAATTGTATATCATGGGTATTTGAGCCAAGGCACAAGTATTTCTTTAATTTCCTATGAGACATGGGCATAGATACCTGGTCTGAAGTCCACTCAGAAAAAAAAAACTGAATTTGGTTCCTATCGGTCAGCAAGAAGGGCCACTTTTACTTTGAAATGTAGGCTGAATCAAAGTCCCAGGGAATGTTTGTCAGTTCTCAAGAATGCCTATAGCTTGGCCGAGAAAGATTCAATTTTTGAGAGCCATGAATTCATCCAACTGTTTTATGATGCTTTGCCAAATAAAATAAAAATTATTCTGACCCGGGTGTACCATCCCAGAAAAACTGTGAATTGGCTACTAACGAAGTGTACCAACCCTTTTGCTGTTCTAAAGAATAGCAAGGAAACTCAGGATAGATTTAAAAAGCCGCTCAAGAAACAACTGAGACTCACATTCAAAGGGAACAGAGACAGTTTGTGGCTCCAAAGAGGAGTTATGCTGAAGTAGATAAAAGCTCCAGTCCTCCCAACCAGAGGAAAACGAAACCCAAGCCAGATGATAATAAGGGACTAGTAGTTGCTGAAGACCCAAATAAAAAGCAAGAGTTTGTAAAATGGCGGTTCACTCATTATAAGAGAAATCAAAGAAATTATTACAGGAATATGTTCACGAAAAAGGTTCAAAATAGTTATTTTTTTCATCAAATGGTTTTGATGAAAATGGTTCTGAATTAGAAAGTTCTGGAATGTCTCAGGCTTCTAATTTCCAACATCCACCCACAAGGGTTCATTGGAAAAATAGAAGTCATTTATTAGTGTTGCTCACGAATATTCGCATTGCGAATATTCGCTACGAATATTGCATATTCGAGTATTCGCGAATAACTCGAATATTGCGGCGAATATTCGCTATGGCGAATATTCGTATTTTTCAAATTTATTTGTAAAACAGTTCACATCCTAGTGATTTCCATCGACGTCTAAAAGCATTGCTGGTATGATTAGAGAGAGACCCTGGGCCGAGTAGCTGATGTGATTCTTTTATGTTGCCGAAAATTCGCATTGCGAATTTTCGGCAACGTAAAAGAATCGCATCAGCTACTCGGCCCTTCTTTTGCATCAGAGCCAATCAGGATAACTCGAATATTCGGCAAAAGGAATATTGCGCGATATTCCTTTTGCCGAATATTCAAGTTATTCTTATTGGCTCTGATGCAAAAGAAGGGCGGAGAAGATAATCTCGCAATATTCCTTTTGCCGAATATTCGAGTTATTCTGATTGGCTCTGATATTGCGCGATATTCCTTTTGCCGAATATTCAAGTTATTCTGATTGGCTCTGATGCAAAAGAAGGGCGGAGAAGATAATCGCGCAATATTCCTTTTGCCGAATATTCAAGTTGTTCTGATTGGCTCTGATGCGCCCTTCTTTTGCATCAGAGCCAATCAGAATAACTCGAATATTCGGCAAACGGAATATTGCACGATTATCTTCTCCGCCCTTCTTTTGCATCAGAGCCAATCAGAATAACTCGAATATTCGGCAAAAGGAATATTGCGCGATATTCCTTTTGCCGAATATTCAAGTTATTCTGATTGGCTCTGATGCAAAAGAAGGGCGGAGAAGATAATCGCGCAATATTCCTTTTGCCGAATATTCGAGTTATTCTGATTGGCTCTGATGCGCCCTTCTTTTGCATCAGAGCCAATCAGAATAACTCGAATATTCGGCAAACGGAATATTGCACGATTATCTTCTCCGCCCTTCTTTTGCATCAGAGCCAATCAGAATAACTCGAATATTCGGCAAAAGGAATATTGCGCGATATTCCTTTTGCCGAATATTCGAGTTATTCTGATTGGCTCTGATGCAAAAGAAGGGCGGAGAAGATAATCGCGCAATAGGAATATTGCGCGATTATCTTCTCCGCCGTTCTTTTGCCCCCTTATTCTCCTTTCTTTTAAGTAGAGTTAGTGTAGAGTTAGTGTTTAGTGCATATTAGTTTAGTAATACAGGAAATGATCTTCGTTTATGAGAATATCGCAATCATTTTCGCATTAGCGAAATTTCGCAAATTTTCTTTTGGATAAAATATCACGCATATTCGATATTAGCGAATATTCGCGAATATTCTTCTATATATTCGCGCAATATCGCGAAATCGAATATGGCGTATTCCGCTCAACACTATAATTTATATGATCGTATGGACCAGATGCAAAATCAGTTTGGTGTGTTGGCAGAACAGATGGAAAAGCTATCCAATTTCCTCACTGTTAAATCCAAGAATCCTTTTTTAGAGGAGGCTACTCCTGTCAAGAGCCCAGCTCAATAACAAATAGTTACGAGCAGGCTTAAATGTCAAATCATGCAAATGCCTGTAGTTTACCATTAAGTAAAAGTGATCAAATTACCCAGAGTGTCTTTATGCCTGAAAATTCTTTAATCCTTCCAATCCCAGATGGCAAAAAGGGGGGGGGGGGGCGACTTGCTTGTAATCTTATTTTACAGCCAACAGAATCCTTAGACATGCAAGGCCTGACAGACACTCTCAGGAATGTTGCCTGTGAAGAAAAAGAAGGTGGGGGTTGATGGGTAAAATATACATAAAATCAAAATCCACTTTTACTTGCCATCCTAAATTTTTATGCTCCTTACAGGAAATAGACCATAGGTATTTCATGGAAGTGGAATTGCATAATAATTTATCATAAATAATAGCTTTTTTGGACATGGGTAGCCAAGTAACTATTTTATCTGAGAAATATTTTCAACAAATACAGGATCTATCTTCTGAAATGTACAAGCGGAAAAGTTTTACAGCTAACCTTGTTATTGTCCATGGCACCACCCTGGAGTTCATTGGAAAGTCCTGGCTAAACTTCAACTTGGGGAATAAAGTAGTTTGCCATCCTATAATTATAGTTGACTTACATAGTTACATATTTACATAGTAGGTGAGGTTGAAAAAATACACAAATCCCTCAAGTCCAACCTATGTGTGTCATTATATGTCAGTATTACATTGTATATCCATGTATGTTGTGGTCGTTCAGGTGCTTATCTAATCGTTTTTTGAAACTATCGATGCTCCCTGCTGAGACAACCGCCTGTAGAAGGGAATTACACATCCTTACATCCTTACAGTAAAGAACCCTTTACGTAGTTTAAGGTTAAATTTCCAACATCCACCCACAAGGGTTCATTGGAAAAATAGAAGTCATTTATTAGTGTTGCTCACGAATATTCGCATTGCGAATATTCGCTACGAATATTGCATATTCGAGTATTCGCGAATAACTCGAATATTGCGGCGAATATTCGCTATGGCGAATATTCGTATTTTTCAAATTTATTTGTAAAACAGTTCACATCCTAGTGATTTCCATCGACGTCTAAAAGCATTGCTGGTATGATTAGAGAGAGACCCTGGGCCGAGTAGCTGATGTGATTCTTTTATGTTGCCATAAAAATTCGCATTGCGAATTTTCGGCAACGTAAAAGAATCGCATCAGCTACTCGGCCCTTCTTTTGCATCAGAGCCAATCAGAATAACTTGAATATTCGGCAAAAGGAATATTGCGCGATATTCCTTTTGCCGAATATTCGAGTTATTCTGATTGGCTCTGATGCAAAAGAAGGGCGGAGAAGATAATCGCGCAATATTCCTTTTGCCGAATATTCGAGTTATTCTGATTGGCTCTGATGCGCCCTTCTTTTGCATCAGAGCCAATCAGAATAACTCGAATATTCGGCAAACGGAATATTGCACGATTATCTTCTCCGCCCTTCTTTTGCATCAGAGCCAATCAGAATAACTTGAATATTCGGCAAACTGAATATTGCACGATTATCTTCTCCGCCCTTCTTTTGCATCAGAGCCAATCAGAATAACTCGAATATTCGGCAAAAGGAATATCGCGCGATATTCCTTTTGCCGAATATTCGAGTTATTCTGATTGGCTTTGATGCAAAAGAAGGGCGGAGAAGATAATCGCGCAATATTCCTTTTGCCGAATATTCAAGTTATTCTGATTGGCTCTGATGCGCCCTTCTTTTGCATCAGAGCCAATCAGAATAACTCGAATATTCGGCAAACGGAATATTGCACGATTATCTTCTCCGCCCTTCTTTTGCATCAGAGCCAATCAGAATAACTCGAATATTCGGCAAAAGGAATATTGCGCGATATTCCTTTTGCCGAATATTCGAGTTATTCTGATTGGCTCTGATGCAAAAGAAGGGCGGAGAAGATAATCGCGCAATATTCCTTTTGCCGAATATTCGAGTTATTCTGATTGGCTCTGATGCGCCCTTCTTTTGCATCAGAGCCAATCAGAATAACTCGAATATTCGGCAAACGGAATATTGCACGATTATCTTCTCCGCCGTTCTTTTGCCCCCTTATTCTCCTTTCTTTTAAGTAGAGTTAGTGTAGAGTTAGTGTTTAGTGCATATGAGTTTAGTAATACAGGAAATTATCTCCGTTTATGAGAATATCGCAATCATTTTCGCAAATTTTCTTTTGGATAAAATATCACGAATATTCGATATTAGCGAATATTCGCGAATATTCTTCTATATATTCGCGCAATATCGCGAATATTCGATATTAGCGAATATTCGCGAATATTCTTCTATATATTCGCGCAATATCGCGAAATCGAATATGGCGTATTCCGCTCAACACTATCATTTATATGATCGTATGGACCAGATGCAAAATCAGTTTGGTGTGTTGGCAGAACAGATGGAAAAGCTATCCAATTTCCTCACTGTTAAATCCAAGAATCCTTTTTTAGAGGAGGCTACTCCTGTCAAGAGCCCAGCTCAATAACAAATAGTTACGAGCAGGCTAACATGTCAAATCATGCAAATGCCTGTAGTTTACCATTAAGTAAAAGTGATCATATTAACCAGAGTGTCTTTATGCCTGAAAATTCTTTAATCCTTCCAATCCCAGATGGCAAAAAGGGGGGGGGGGGCGACTTGCTTGTAATCTTTTTTTACAGCCAACAGAATCCTTAGACATGCAAGGCCTGACAGACACTCTCAGGAATGTTGCCTGTGAAGAAAAAGAAGGTGGGGGTTGATGGGTAAAATATACATAAAATCAAAATCCACTTTTACTTGCCATCCTAAATTTTTATGCTCCTTACAGGAAATAGACCATAGGTATTTCATGGAAGTGGAATTGCATAATAATTTATCATAAATAATAGCTTTTTTGGACATGGGTAGCCAAGTAACTATTTTATCTGAGAAATATTTTCAACAAATACAGGATCTATCTTCTGAAATGTACAAGCGGAAAAGTTTTACAGCTAACCTTGTTATTGTCCATGGCACCACCCTGAAGTTCATTAGAAAGTCCTGGCTAAACTTCAACTTGGGGAATAAAGTAGTTTGCCATCCTATACTTATAGTTGACTTACATAGTTACATATTTACATAGTAGGTGAGGTTGAAAAAATACACAAATCCCTCAAGTCCAACCTATGTGTGTCATTATATGTCAGTATTACATTGTATATCCATGTATGTTGTGGTCGTTCAGGTGCTTATCTAATCGTTTTTTGAAACTATCGATGCTCCCTGCTGAGACAACCGCCTGTAGAAGGGAATTACACATCCTTACATCCTTACAGTAAAGAACCCTTTACGTAGTTTAAGGTTAAACCTCTTTTCTTCTCATTTTAATGAGTTGCCACGTATCTTGTTAAACTCACTTCCACAAAAAAGTTTTATCCTTATTGTGGGGTCACCACTCTATTGAGATCCATCTCAGGAATAGCCAATTTCCAGATGTCTCTTTCTTACAAGCAACACCGACCTTCACCGTAGGTAGACAGGAGGATAACACCATATGTGTGTCCCCTGAAAGAGTAATGCTGCGTACACACGATCGGTCAAACCGATGAGAACGGTCTGATGGACCATTTTCATCAGACTAAACCGATCGCGTGTGGGCCCCATCGGTTATTCATTGGTTAAAAAAATTCAAACTTGTTTTAAAATTAACTGATAAAAAAAAAGATTGTCTGTAGGCACGTCCATCGGTTAAAAATCAATGCATGCTCAGACTAAATTAGGGGACGGGAGCACTCGTTCTGGTAAAACTAGCGTTCGTTATGGAGATAGCACATTCATCACGCTGTAACAGACAGAAAAGCGTGAATCGTCTTTTACTAACACAAAATCAGCTAAAGCAGCCCCAAGGGTTTATAGTGCCGTCGTATGTGGTTTACGTGACCGCGTTTTGACACGATCGTTTTTTTAACCGATGGTGTGTAGGCACGACTGACCATCAGTTTCAGCTTCATCGGTTAACTGATGAAAAAATCCATCAGACCGTTCTCATCGGATTGACCGATCGTGTGTACAGGGCATTAGAGATGTTTGCTTGGAAGGTGATGTTATCAACATTCACCTCCATCCAGAAAATACTGACTCTACTACATTCAGTAATCGTACACAATTCCTAGCAGGGATTGAAAAGGTGAATGATGATGTGTTTTTTTTCCTCTACAGGTTAATGGCCAGGGAAGGACTAAAAGAGCTCAACTGGATTTACACCACAAATAGTTACATTAGGAATCAAAACCCTCAGGATAACTGGATCCATGATCTGGATGATGACTCCAACAGTCATAATATAATTGCTAAATGTTTGTTATCCCTTTCTATTGGGGGTAAAACAGACAATCATTTATTCCTGGTCATTAATGAGCCACAGGATAATTTTTACATTGGCAACGATTAATTACATCAATTTGCTATACACGTTGATCTGGTAAATTCCACATTGTGGGCTAGATTAAAAGCGATTCCATGTAAATTCATGAATGAACATGAATCATCCCTCCCAGATACTACCACATGCGGTAAGTATATTAGTACTGTAACGGATTGACCCGTGATGCCCAGAGACTTTTGAGGGATGGGGGGTACTCCTGTGCCAGAGTCACTAATGACTCTTGGGTCTAAGGTCACCCTGTTCCCCTTTTGGGCATAGGATGACTGATAAATGATAATTCATGTTTTGCAGGAGATCTGGACATATTACACATGCTTTTGAGGTCTTATTTGCGTCTGCTCCTAGACATTCCATTGTGAGATGCTAACTAAGTCTGCTACTGTGGATTGAAACTGAGAGTCAGCCTGGCTGGCTATTATGAGGTGTTAAAGTGCTTTGCTGTGATTGCATTCTGTGTCCATTGTGTTAATTAGGCCTGGCTCCTAAGACATTTCATTGTGTATGCTAATAACACTGTTTAAAGCCTATTGATGATCAGGTGTGAATAGCTTATTGTCAGAGACAGAACGTCTGACATAGGAATGTGTATTCTGCAGCTGAATCGCTTATTGGCAGAGTCAGGACGTCTGGGGGATAATTAACTCCTCTGAATGTCATTATCTAAAATAATGTGATTGAAGCCCCATTGTGTGATGTATGGGTGAAGTGTGTCTTTGTTCCTTTGATTAAGTGTACCATGTTTGTACTGTATATAAGAAAGCTAAGGTACCATTAAAAGTGTTCATACATTTGACTCAGAAAGAACAGAGCTTGTGTCTCGTCTTAATTCTGGGGAATGGAATGGATCGTGTCTGCTGGTTTGTCGGAGTGTCGGATAAGCTGTCTTGGGTTGATGGAAGATCGTAAACGGTGGTGATCGTTACAAGTACCATATAATGTTATCATCCCACCAGGTACTAATAATTTTCTGTTACCTATCCAGGTACCAAAAGGCCAAAAATTTAAGAATCCTGATGCATTATTATGCCTCTCAGACAGGATGCAACAACTAGGAATTTCAGTAAATCATACTCCTGTGGTAAACATCCATCTTTTCAAAACCCAAATAATCGTTAATAACGGAACTCTAAATGAGGTCTCTTTGTCTAAAGACATCGGGCCAGATCCACAAACAATTACGGTGGCGGATCTCCAGATCCATCGCCGTAATTTCAACTCTGCGCCGGCGTATCATTGTTTTGTATCCACAAAACAAGATACGCCGGTTTTCTGCGTAGATATGCCGTCCTACGCCGTCGTCCTAAAGTGTCCTATTTACGCTGGACGCTAGGGGTGCTCCCACGGCAAATGAGGTAGATACGCCGATCCACGAACGTACGTACGCCTGGCGCAGTGTTTTTACGTCGTTTGTGTAAGCGTAGGTCCGGCATAAAGTTACCCCTGCTGTATAGAGGCGTACGTAATGTTAAGTATGGACGTCGGTCCAGCGTCGTTTTTTATCCGTCGTTTGCGTAAACCGTTCGCGAATAGGGATTTGCGTAAGTTACGTTCACGTCGTTTTCATTGATGTTTTGCGACGTGATTTTGCGCATGCGCACTGGGATACGTCCACAACCGGCACATGCACAGTTAAAAAAAAGCATTGTTTGCGCCGGGTCATCCATAATTATAATAAAACACGCCCCCCACAAGTAAATTTGAATTACACCCACGTACCCCGGCCCATTTACGCTACGCCGCCGTAAGTTACAGCGGCATTTATTTGTGGATAAGGATACGCCGCTGTAACTTACAGTGGCGTAGAGTAAATGGGACACGCCGCGCCGGCGGGGCAGGTATGTGGATCTGGACCATCATGTTTGGTCTGGCCTTAGATTCAGATAATTACACTTTTGGCTTTCATACTGCAATTATTGGCCTAATATCTGAACAATATTTCACTGAGGAGCAAATAGTTGAACAAACATTTCATTCTTCTCCTGAAGGATTGTTCACCATTAATTCAGTATACCCTTTAAATCCTGAAGAAGGTACCTGAAAGGTGGAGGAATCCTCTCTTACCTTTGATCATACACTTAATGTGCAGGGAGCAGAGGAATATCATAAGTCTCTTAAGAGGGCTAGCAAGTCAAATCCTGACCTCACTGACAGGCTTGAAGAAGCCTATGAAATAGGTCAACATTACATTTTTCCAGGATTTCTGGAAATGGTCCAAGATCAAATATCCTTAGACGATGTATGATCTAATGACATTGAGCGCCAACAATTAAAAGAAGTTCTCATGGAGTTCAAGGATATTTTGCTAAAGATTCCTACGATTGTGGTCTAACAGATATACACATTGCCAGGATTCAGACTGTACCAGAGGCACCTCCTGGTAATATCAATCAGTATGGTCTTCCCCTAGCCTGTTACAATTCGCTAGCGGAAAATATAATGTATCTCAAGGAAAGAAACGTTAAAAGATCAGTGCACAGTTCTTATAATAATCCTATACTTGGTATCTTTACACCGAATGGTCAATGGCGTTTATGTGCTCAGACAGATCAATAAATGGACATATATGTCCGGCTGGCCCATGCCATATATTGACCAATGCTTGCTTGCTTGGTACAAATGCAAGGGGCCAAGATCTTTACCACGCTGGAATGTGCTCAAGGATATTGGGCCATTAAGGTAAGTCCTGAAGACCAATATAAACTGCCAATTACATTTGATAAGGAACAGTACACCTAGAACAGAATGCCGTTTGGTTTTATAATTTCAGGTCACAAATTTGCCATGTTTTTACATAGGGCTCTGCCTGATGCAACTGGAAGAGGAAATGTAACATATGTAAATAATATTTTGCAGATAGAGAAAGGAGATGTGTGTTAGTGGGCGTCCTGAAACTCCTGCCCGCCCCCTCCCCTCTCAAGAGGCTTTCTCCACAATTGAAGGATGAGGTAAGTGAAGGAGGACTGCACTAAGGTAAAGGAAGTTATTTACGGAACCATTTTTAATTAACCCTTTTAATTTCCTGGGACACAAGGTTACTTCCAAAGGCCTAAATCCCCAAAAGAAGAAAGTGGAGGCTGTGATGAAGTTAAAAACACCTACCAATATCAGTGAACTGAGATCATTTTTGGGTATGATAAATTATTTAATTAAGTTTATTGATAATTATGCAGAAACCAGTAAACCATTGTTGACATTACTAAAGAAAGATGTACCATGGACGTGGGGAAAGGATCAGGAACAAGCAGGAACGTAACTCGTTCGGGAATAGGAATGTCCGTAAACGACGCTACTCAAGAAAAAATGACGTAACAACGTGATTTCGCGCAATGCACGGTGGGAAATTTCTGAACGGAGCATGCGAAGTTCGATCGCCGCGGGAACGCGCCTATTTTAAATGCTTCACGCCCCCTAATCGCGTAGATGGATTGCGCCGGGAGAAATACACTACGCCGCCGTCGTTTACTGGACAAAATCTACCTGGATTCCACGTAGAGCCAGGTAAAATACGGTGGCGTAGTGTATTTGGAAAACGCTACTGTATGTACTTAACAGTTTTTTCGAGTGTCTGCCTACTTGGAAAGGAAATAACATGCTACGATCTAATAACTAACCTATTAAGCATGACAAATAGTTTTGCACCGTAGATGAAATAGTCAGAAGTAATGGGTTAACCATTTATTGGAAGAAAACTAAAGATCATTCTAAAAACCAGAACATGGACAAGGCAGGTAATGATCTAGCTGATCAACTTGCTAAACTAGGTGCCATAAATGGAGAAAATGTAGAGCATTTACAGCATGATACAGCAGGTCACCGAGGTGAGAAGATTATCTCCGAATTACTACGTGATTATGCCTATTGGCCTCATATGTTGAAAGACATCCACCCTATTGTTAGGGTTGTCTAGTTTGTGCTCAGTTCCAACTCCAAGGTCCCATACATCTTGCCCCACTTCAGCGAAAGGGTTTCTCGTTGCCATGGTTCGACATACAGATTGACTTTATAGGTCCTGTCACAAAGTTATCCAGGGGAAACAAATACATGTTACCGGTCACTTGTGTATTTTCCAAGTATGTCAAGTGTTTAGAGGTTCATAATAACACTGCTAAAACATGCCGCAATTTGATTTTCCAGATTTGGTCTCCTGTTAAGGATTGATTCGGATCAGGGTCAGCATTTAACAAGTGAGGTAATTAGGGTTGTCCAGATACCGATACTTGTATCGGTATCGGGACCGATACCGAGTATTTGCGGGAGTACTTGTACTCGCGCAAATGCTCCCGATGCCTAAATAGAACACTTTTTTTGTATTTATCAACATGTTCTGTGAAAATTCTTTGAGTTTTTTTACTACTGCGTGACAAGCAAATAATTTTTTTTTATTCATTTTTACTAATTTTTATTCTTTTATAATGTCTTGAGTTAGAGTTCTTCATAATTCTAAACAAAATATCCTCAGTCTGTATTGTGGTTTGAAAACTGTCACATGACATTTAAAAAAAGTATCGGTATTCGGTATCGACGAGTACATGAAAAAAAGTATCGGTACTTGTACTCGGTCCTAAAAAAGTATCGGGACAACCCTAGAGGTAATGTCTAAAATGTGGAAAATCCTGGGTGTCAAAAAGAAATTACACATTGCCTATTGTCCAGCATTTAGTGGATCAGTAGAGTGCTATAACCAGTCCATTGTTAACATCCTTAAGGCCCCATACACACGAGCAGACAGATTTGTTCAAATCGGTCGGGCCGACCGATTTGAACAAATCTGTCTGCTGGGGACATATTGGTTTGATTGTGTACACACGATCAAACCAAAATCCCCGCCGCCAGACGGCGCAGTGACGTGGCGGTGACGTTGACGCCGCCACGTCACCGCACCAGGAAGTAAAACACTTCTGCGCATGCGTCGAAACCATTCGGCGCGTGTGCGAGAAGACATGTCTGCTGGTTAGCGTACTAACCAGCAGACATGTCGGGCGGACGGGTTCCCAGCCGACAGATTGGTAAGCATGCTTTCCAATCTGTCGGGTGGCCAAATCCGTCTGTTTGCCCGTACACATGATCGAATCTGTCTGCTGAAACGGTCTAGCAGACCGTTTCCAGCAGACAGATTTGATCGTGTGTACGAGGCCTAAGAAATTTGTTAAAGAATCAGGTAAAGACTTGGACATGAAGTTGCCTCTAGTGCTCGTGGCTATCAGAGCTACAAGTGCTGCTTCTAAGATGTCACCCTTTTAGCTGGAAAATAGTACTTCCACAACATCTTTTGTATTGCACATCAGATCATAACCTGATCAATGCAGCCACGACACATCAGTACGTGGAAAACCTTTGTCAGCATCTTCAACACACTTTTGCTTTTTCACAGAAGAGTCTGGAGAAAGCAGCAGTAATTGATAAAACTTATTATGATCTCAAAACCACCAAGGAGTATGAAACTGGTGATAAGGTGTATCTGTACAATTTTGCTTGCAATGTTTCTTCCGTCATGGAAAGGTCCATACAACATAATTGACAAGATATCTCACCTGTGGTTTATAAAATAAAAATTGTAAAAAATGATGGTTTTATAGAAAAATGGGATCATGTCATTCAATTACGTGCTTGTCAACCTAGGTCTCAACTAAGAATGCTGGAAGGTAATGTAGAAAAAGAGACTTACTGTAATAAGTACCGTATCTCAAGACAATGTGGATGCAATGATTTGACATTGTGATAATTCTCTCTCAACTTACAGATGCTCATATCTTGAGCTTCTACACATTATTATTGGTCCCACCAATCATTGCAGAATACCATAATCATGAAGATCATTGAAAATTTTTAGCTATCAGAAGGATATTTAACCAGTTGCTATAACATATATATAGCATAGCTAAAAAATGGACATATCAATTGATAAGAATGCGTATTTATACCATCTGTAAATAGAAAAGATTGACAGTCCAAACCAGATTGTTTATTGGTAAAGACGATGATGACTACCAAAGACACAGTGATCGTGTGGATGGTGTTAATCCTTGGTGCCTGGTTCCAGACTGAACCTGTCATCAGGAGTCATGTTGCAAGACGCTACAGGATTCTTCTTAACGGAAAGAAAGATTTTGTCTCAGAAGATCTTTGTGAGTTTGGATCCAAGGATATCCATTGAGAGGAATTATGATATATCCCATTTTCAGCTTGCGGAGATGCAAGAATAGTAAATTGCACATGTAAATCAAGTTCAAGTTTGAGTGCGAGATATTTTGGAAAATGCAAGGAAACCATTTATTATCTTACCCATGTCTAAACATGATCAACTGAAGAGATCCATTTGTTTTTATTTGTTTTTGTTTTTTTGATTGCCAGTATTGGCTTCACTATGCTTGGGATCTTAGTTTCCACCACCATTTCAGCAGTCAATTCTATTTCCATAAAGACTTTGCAAGTGGAAGTAGGAACTTAAAAAGACTAATATGAAGAAATGATCCAAGATAGAAAATACCATTTGTCATGGACCGTGAGATATTAAAGTGTTTCTACGTGAAATTCTAATTCATGTATTGCAGAAGATGAGACATTGTGGAGTACATATTGCAAGAGATGCTGGAAGTGGCTTAATTTGTCCTGACTAGGTCACTAGGACAATGACCCTTCAAAGCTTGGCTCCGACTAGTGAAATAAGTGGAGCCTGGCTTGTGAGAGACATTTTATTGTCCAGTGTGTAGAGGTGTTAATTGTTGTTCTGATTGCTTCATTGTAGTAATTACCCCCTGGGGGCTTCTGTCTCAACACACATATTCAGGCTATTCAAGCTTTGGGACCAATCTCTGCTGAGACATTTTCAAGTCCTCATTTGCATGGAAGGTGGACCTGAGGGGGAACTGATGGGACTGAAAAAAGGACCAATAAGAAAGCGGTTGTTGGGGGCGGGATGTTCCAAATCCTGTATAAAAGTGTGCTGTGTACTTTCAATAAAGTGTGTCCTGTTTACATTCAGCATTAAGCCTTGGCTCATGTATGGATTATTCGGCGATTCCAGGGATATTCCTACTCATGGAATATTGGGTGATTTATTTTATGGGAGAAGAAGGGAAGGCTTGACGGGGATATGTTCTACTACCGTCACACCATTCCTTTATCAGTGTGGATGAAAAGAGATAAAGATCTTTCAATTTAAAAATAATATGGCCAAATCTTTTAGCGAATGTGAGATTTCTTCTAACTTTTTTTCCCAGTTATGTCTAGGTTGCTCACCTGAATACCATGGGGAAAAAGGGGGGGGGGGGATAGGTCAGAACTATTGAAGTTTAAAATAATTAATTTCTAATGGGCACATGGATTCATCGATGGTCTAAAATCTGATGTATTTTTTCATCGGAATTCCGCTCAAACTGCCCTCGCTGCCAGGTGGGAATTGCACCAGCAGCGCGTCTACCAGCGTGCGCTTGTACTCGCGTATCTTGCGTTCACGCTCCAGTGAGGGAATTAAGGACGGTATATTGTCCTTGTGCCAGGCGAGCAGCAGCAGGGTGAGAATGCCGAAAGTGCGCACAGACGGCCCGCACTTTCTGCAGCAGCTGTGGTATATTGGGGTAAGTTTTCAGGAACCTCTGCACCACCAAATTCAGCACATGCGCCAGGCAAGGGATGTGCGTCAAACCGGCTAGGTCCAGAGCTGCTACGAGATTTCGCTCGTTATCGCACACCACCAGGCCCTGCTTGAGGCTCACTGACGCCAACCACTCATCGGTCTGTTGTTCCATGTCCCTCAACAACTCCTGCGCGGTGTGTGGTTTTTCCCCCAAACAGGAAAGTTTTAAAACTGCCTGCTAGCGTTTACCCATGGCTGTGCTGAAGTTGGTGGTGCATTTGTTACGCTGACTGGATGAGGAGGCGGTAGAGGATGAGGAAGCGGAGTAGGGGGAGTTAGGAACAGGAGGCAAACTGAAACGCCCTGCAATCCTCTGTGGTGGAAGGACATGCGACAAACTGCTATCCGCCTCAGGCCCAGCAGCCACTGCATTTACCCAGTGCGCTGTTAGGGAGATATAACGCCCCTGAACGTGCTTACTGGTCCATGTATCCGTAGTTAGGTGGACCTTGGCACAGATGGCGTTGCGCAGTGCACACCTGATTTTGTCCCCCACTTGGTTGTGCAGGGAAGGGATGGCTCGCCTGGAAAAGTAGTGGCGGCTGGGCACGGCGTACTGTGGGACAGCCAATGCCATCAGGCTTTTAAAACTCTGCGTCTCCACCAGACTGCCAGCATTTCAAAGGCCAGTAATTTTGAAATGCTGGCATTCAGGGCCAGGGATCGCGGGTGGGTAGGGGGGTACTTCCTCTTCAGCTCCAGTGTTTGGGAGATAGAGAGCTGAATGCTTCCATGGGACATTGTGGAGATGTTTGGTGACCCAGGTGGTAGTGTTGCTTGCCGGTCCTCTAATTGAGGGGTGGCAGGTGGCACTGTCACTACAGAGGTCGATGAAGAGGCCGAGAGGCCCGAGACTGATGCAGAAGAGGAAGCAGGAGGGGCCAGAGACCTTTCTTGGTTTTTGCGGTGTCTACTCCACTGCAGCTTATGCTTTGCACTTAGATGCCTGGCCATGCAGGTTGTGCTCAGGTTGAGAACGTTTATGCCTCACTTCAGCCTCTGATTGCACAACGTGCAAACCACTCGTGTCTTGTCATCAGCACACTGTGTGAAGAACTGCCATGCTATGGAACTCCTTGGACCTGGCTTTGGTGTGCTCGGTCCCTTGCTGCGTTGGGCAGTAGCAGGCGTACTGTCAAGGGGAAGGACGCTCTGCTTTGGCACCCTGCCCCCTCTTCTGCTGTGCTGGTGGCTCTGTGCGACCACTGCCTCTTCCTCCGAACTACACAAGTCATCTGCATGAGGTTGATTCCATGTCGGGTCGAGGACCTCATCGTCCTCCACATCATCTTCCACCCAGTCTTCACCACTGCCCTCCTTGTCGGTCTGCACATTTGCAAAGGCTCCAGCACTTGGCAACTGTGTTTCATCATCATCCAAGACGTGCTGTGATTGTCCCCCCATGTACTCATCCTGAATTATAAGTGGTTGGGCATCGGTGCACTCAATCTCTTCCACTTCTGGGGCTGGGCTAGGTGGATGGCCCTGGGAACACATGCTAACAGACTCTTCAAAAAGCAGAAGAGACTGCTGCATGATTTGGGGGTCAGAGTGCTTGGCTGATTTGCAAGGGGGTGAGGTGAAAGACTGATGGTGGACATCGGCTGCAGGCGCCAACTCTGAACTTTCAGCACAAGACTGGTTGGGAGACAATGTGAAGGAACTGGAGGCACTGTCAGCAACCCAATCTACTACCGCCTGTTTTGCTCCTGGCCTGAGCTGGATTAGGCCCGACCAAATACCGCTGCAGGCTCTGTCGCCTACTCACACCTGAGAAAGGTGTTTCACTTGTGCGTGTAGCTGGCACAGATTGACTATGTCCTCTCCCTGTAACAGGAGCTCCACCAGCAGCACCACGACCGCGGCCACGTCCTTTATTTGACGTTTTCCTCATATTTCTCAAATGTAGGATCTTGCCCTAAATGGGTGTTTCTTTAAATACAACAATAGTGTAATATGGTGTGTTGGAGAAGCAAACATGACTTAAAATCATAAGTCTGGACTTTACAGTTGAGAGCTGTGTAGCATGTCAGAATTTGCATAACAAAGGCTGTAAGCTTTAAAGAGAGGAGCAGGAAGGACTTGGTGTTATCTGATCGGACAGGCAAGGGGGGGTGGTCTTGTGTGAGGGGAAAAAAGACACACAAAAGAGTAAGCTCCCGCTGCCACATGTCCATGGGAGCTCTATGCTCCTTGCTTAACCAGCTTGTGTGATAAGTATCTTTGAATTTCTCTTGTATATATATATATATATATGTATTGTGATGTTTTAATGTGTGACGTCGTACTATCCTGATCTCCTTGGGAATAAACAGAGATGTTCATTTTTACCAGCAGCAGTGCGTATGTGTGCGTTTGTATATTAATAGGAATAGACCAATGAATCCATTTATGCAGTAAATAGAGGGAACCTGTGAATATCTCTTGAGCTCATTACTTTAGTTTATATTTGCTAGCCTTGTAAAGTGCAGCATTTTCTAATATTTGGCACCCAACGGGAATGTGGTAACCCTAAAAGCCACATAGAACCTACAGGACAGAAAGTGCTCAAGTACAGGGCAACTGATAATATCAGAAGCTGGAAGGGTGGTATGTGTTATGAGTCTTTGCTATGGATATGCAAAAGGGTTCAATTGTTTTGAATGACATCAGGTAAAGGTGGTAATGAATGAGAATAGTGAATGCTACGAGTGATATGTGTTTGTTTTTTGTTTGTTTTTTAATTCGTGAGTTCTAAGAGCTAAAAGATAATTGAGTGTGGCTCATTACTTGGGGCAGTGTGAGAACATTAGTACTAAAAGAATTGTGTATGGTGGAGTGTATACTGTGGATTGTAAAGTGGAACTTGTGTATACATATGTTAAAAAAAACATGCCTCTGCCAGTTATCATTCATGTGCAGATGAATCTCTTAAAAAACAGTGTACTGCACTATTGTCTCAGTGTCAGCAACAACATGCCAGATTAGTGGGTAAACAGATAAATGAAGTGGAAAAAGAGAGATTGGTTAATGAAATTGCAGTATTGCTCAGAATTAAGGTAATATCTGATCAAATGGGAGAGAAATGGGAAGCAGAGAGGAGGCGTTTTAGGGAAGACATAGAAGAATTCAATGAACTACTTCAATTGCAAAAGCATACAGTAAGGAGTTGGAGGAGGTGCAGGCAAAAGCAGACAGCTTGTCCTGGAATAAATAGTGATCTGCGAGAGCAGCTTCATTCACAGAGATGGTCAAAAGAAGAGCAAACTTTTAGAATCATTGAGAATAAAGTTGTCAGAGATGGAGGAGTTGGTTATATATTCAGAAAGGAAATTAGCAAAGGCACACTCCCAACTTCTTACTAAAGAGCAATATATAGTATCGCTTAATGAGAACAAAGGCACATGTGAACTCGCCAGTATCTGCACAGTCACTGAGGAAAAGAGCCGTGATGAAACACAGTCAGATATTGCACCTGTAGGGGCAAAACAGAATAACAGTTTGATTACAATCCAAGAGAGACTTGCATTATGCCAGGTTCTGGGGGAATTTAACAGCCTGGAATCACCAATGAGCCTGTCCAATAAATTTGAGGCTCTAGTACTTAAATTCCACTTGAGTAATGAGGATGCATGCTCTCTTCTGAAAGCATGGCTACCAGTATCTGTGGTAGGCAAGTTATCGGCACAGGTTAATGATAACTCAGCAGATGCAGAAATGCGAAGAGGAGAATTGAGGCGAATTGTGGACAATCGTGATAATGGTATGAGTGATTTGCAACAAATGAAATTTAGGAGAGGGAATAAACCGATATTATTCTGCAGTGAGTATCTTGCATTGTATACAAAAGTGTTCAACTGTCCTGACTTATTGGAGGATGATGCAAGTTTCATATACTCAATGGCCAATAAATGTTATGTAAGCTATCCCGCTAGAATGGCTTTGAGAAATGCTAGATCCTACCAAAATGTTGTCAATATCCTACGAGACTTCTGTCAAGAGTCCAGTCATAGGGAATATGGGTCAAAGGCAGATTTCTTACTAAAAAGCAGAGGTACAGGAAGGCATAGAGAGTTCAGACGTTCTAAATGGAATAGAGCCTTTAAGATTGCTAGCATGCAGCAGGAAACCCCAGAAATACAGGTATCAGCAATGAACCCCCCCCCCCCCCCCCCTAGGGTAAGAACAGCCTACCACAAAAATCTGATATGGAAGGTAGCAGCCAGGACAGAGCACACAATTCGCAAGAGGAGATAATAAATGACAACCAACGCCCTAACTACAGCCAACAAGACTGGATGAACATTTCAATGTGTGCCCCCCTGGGCTAATCTACCTTTATGGCTTGTATGTAGTTGGATGCAGATGGCGTTGCCATTTTTCCTGTGTAATATGGCAAAGTTTACCAATACTGCCTGCTTAGTATAGAAAAATATGGCAATTGTTCCTCTTGCATTAAAGGCTTGAGGGACTTAAAAAGTCAAATGTTGTGATAATTGTGTGTAATAACTGTCTTTGTGTTCCTCTTTCTAGAGACCAGGGAAGACTTTAAACTGGTTTGGATACTAATGTTTGTTTTTTTGCAGATCCTACAAGTGAGAACAACAGTCAACAAATTTAACAGAAAAGAGGTTGGATTATTGTAAATGTATAATGGATTATCACATGGTACCATGAGCTCATTAATTAGTAATTGTTTGCAAACAATGAAAAAAAAAAAAAACAATAGTCAGACAGTGATTATAGAGTTATAAGTGAGGTTACGAATGATTGTGATGAAGTACAGATGTTTTTTTTGTTGTTGTTTTTTTTTTCTCTCCCCATCTACTAATTCTCTTCCAGATAGGAATGAGCGCTCACTCTTCTCAGGGGAAAAGTCCATGGATGTCTTTAATTAAAAGTGGAGTGTTTGTCATTGTTTGATGGTCGTTGTCTTGCCGTGTTGTTGTTATGTGTTGATGGCCAGGTTTTAATTTTTTTTTCTCTCCATAATTTGTAGTATCATTTTTTTTCATTTTTCATTTTTTTTTATTCCTTTTTTTTTTCATTTTTTTTATTATTATTAATAATTTTCATATTTTTCATTTTTTTAATATTTACATTTCTTCTTCTTATTATTTTATTAATTTTCATTTAAAAAAAAAAAAAATACTTTTATTTATTTTATTTTTGTTTTGTTCAGGTTGAAAAATTGTTAGGTTTAGTACACCTGAAAAGGATAATTAGCAACTGACTTGGTGGTAGTTGAATTATGTCCTCAATTAGCAGCTGGCGACATTAGGAAGCCATTTTAGCTGCTGGAATTGTGTTTTGTTTTTTAGTTCCTTTTGTTGGTTTTTCTTTTCATTCAGGTGGAAAGAATTCCAATATTTTGTGATTTTATCCACCTGAAAGGGGAAGTAGTGCATAGATCTTAGAGTACAGATAATGCATTGTTTTTTTATTGCTTAAAATTTTGAATGCTTAAGAAGCAACGGTCACATGCATTTTTTTTTTATATATTTTAGATTTTTGCTTGTACCATGGGGATCCATTTTAGAATGGGTTCATCCTAGAGGAATCATGGTATTTTGATAATTTGTTTAGAAGTCAGAAATGCTAAATTCCTGTGTTATGAGATATTATCAATAAGAATTTGATTCTGCTCTTGTTCTTTTATTCCAGAATCTTGGTGGAGCGAAATTGGAGAGGATTCTGGAACAGAGATGGGGAATATTCATCTGGTTGGCAGTTCGTCTGTGCCATACCACACCGAAAATTTGTTCTGATAAGCGTTCAGGAGAGAAAAGATTCAGATTAATACTTGAAATATAAGATTTATTTTTCTTGATGACAATTTTTGCACTAAAACTGAATCTGAAAGACTTTGCCCAACATTGAGACGCATGAAACATTTTGCCAAAGTCTCTCCTGTCATTTATGGATGCAAGCGGACTATGAATACAAATGCAATGGGTTGGAGGTTGGGGAAGGAATATAACATATCCAATCCTTCAGAACATGAGATGTAAAATATGTTTTTTATTGTGGGAGGAGGAAATGTTTCCTTTTTTTTTGTTTGCATGTATTGACATAACTGAATATGGTGCAGGTTAGGGATGAGCTTCGCGTTCGATGCGAACACATGTTCGCATCAAACATCGGCCGTTCGATCGTTCGTCGAAAACTAACAAATCGGGTCGTTCGCACCAAATTCGAATGACCCAAAATTCACTGCGGCGTTGCGCGCTGATGATTGGCCAAGCATGCACCATGACCCCCGCATGCTTGGCCAATCACAGCGCCCAAAAAACGAAGAGACCTAATTGGCCAAAGCCTGGGTGCTCAGGGCTGTAGCACACGCCCCACACTATAAAAGGCCGCCTCCCGGGCGGCCTCGTGTAGTGTGTTCCGGCTTGCTTGCTTTGCAGTCAGACAGACAGAGAGAGATAGATATTGAGAGACACAGTGGCCCAGATTCATAAAGCAATTACACCTGTCTAACTGGTGTTAGACAGGAGTAATTTCAAATTTCGCCCGCCGTATCACTAGTTTGAATCCTCAAACCATGATACGGCGGCTTCGGGCTTCGATCCGAGAGGCTTACGTCTTCGTAAGCCTTCGGATCTACGCTGCGATATTTTTGCGGCCGCTGGGAGGAGTTCGCGTCGTTTTCATGCGTCGGGATATGCAAATGTGTTTTTACGGCGATCCACGAAGATACGAGCGGTCTTCGCAATCGCTTACGTCTGTTTTTTTTTACGTACTGTTAGACCAGCTTTTTGCTGGTCTAATGGTGCATAGCCCATGTTAAGTATGGCCGTCGTTCCCGCATCGAATTTAAATTTTTTTTTTTTTTGCGTAACTCCTTCGGGAATAGAAATGTCCGTAAACGACGCTACTCAAACAACGAATGACGTAACGACGTGATTTCGCGCAATGCACGGCGGGAAATTTGCGAACGGAGCATGCGCAGTTCGATCGCTGCGGGAACGCGCCTATTTTAAATCCTTCACGCCCCCTACTCGTCTAGATGGATTGCGACGGGAGAAATACACTACGCCGCCGTCGTTTACTGGACAAAATCTACCTGGATTTCACGTAGAGCCAGGTAAAAAACGGCGGCGTAGTGTATTTCTGATACGCTACGAGAATCCAATTCTCTCTGAATCTGGGCCAGTGTCTTTTCAGATAGATAGATAGATAGATCAGGGAGGCTACTAGTTAGTATAGTTAAATTTACAGTTTGTAGAGAATATATTGACATCCCTAGGAGTTGTCAATATATTTATAAACTGTTTAGCTTAGCTAGATCTGCTATTAGTATCTGTCAGGCAGGAGATTGTGCTTTAGGGTTTACCTTAAACATAGTACTCCGTGTTAGTCAACGTGTGCTAGTTAATTGCACATAGACGCATTAACTGTTACTGCAAGTGTGCTATTTATTTGCACAGAAAGGCAGTTGCTGTTAATGCAAGTGGGCTATTGAATTGCACAGAAACGCAGTCGCTCTGACTGTGCGTGTGCTGTTCAATACCACCTTAGCGCATTTGGTGTGACCGCACGTGTGCTGTTATATACCACCTGAGCGCAGTTAGTGCCACTGTACGTGTGCTGGTATATACCACCTGAGCGCAGTTAGTGCCACTGTACGTGTGCTGGTATTTACCACTTGAGCGCAGATAGTGCCACTGTACGTGTGCTGGTATATACCACCTGAGCGCAGTTAGTGCCACTGTACGTGTGCTGCTATATACCACCTGAGCACAGATAGTGCCAATGTACGTGTGCTGGTATATACCACCTGAGCGCAGTTAGTGCCACTGTACGTGTGCTGGTATATACCACCTGAGCGCAGTTAGTGCCACTGTACGTGTGCTGCTATATACCACCTGAGCAAAGATAGTGCCACTGTACGTGTGCTCCTGTATACCACCTGAGCGCAGTTAGTGCCACTGTACGTGTGCTCCTATATACCACCTGAGCGCAGTTAGTGCCACTGTACGTGTGCTCCTATATACGACCTGAGCACAGATAGTGCCACTGTACGTGTGCTGGTATATACCACCTGAGCGCAGTTAGTGCCACTGTACGTGTGCTGGTATATACCACCTGAGCGCAGTTAGTGCCACTGTACGTGTGCTGGTATATGCCACCTGAGCGCAGTTAGTGCCACTGTACGTGTGCTGGTATATGCCACCTGAGCGCAGTTAGTGCCACTGTACGTGTGCTGGTATATACCACCTGAGCGCAGTTAGTGCCACTGTACGTGTGCTGGTATATACCACCTGAGCGCAGATAGTGCCACTGTACGTGTGCTGGTATATACCACCTGAGCGCAGTTAGTGCCACTGTACGTGTGCTGGTATATACCACCTGAGCACAGATAGTGCCACTGTACGTGTGCTGGTATATACCACCTGAGCGCAGTTAGTGCCACTGTACGTGTGCTGGTATATACCACCTGAGCGCAGTTAGTGCCACTGTACGTGTGCTCCTATATACCACCTGAGCGCAGATAGTGCCACTGTACGTGTGCTGGTATATACCACCTGAGCGCAGTTAGTGCCACTGTACGTGTGCTGGTATATACCACCTGAGCGCAGTTAGTGCCACTGTACGTGTGCTGGTATATACCACCTGAGCGCAGTTAGTGCCACTGTACGTGTGCTGGTATATACCACCTGAGCGCAGTTAGTGCCACTGTACGTGTGCTCCTATATACCACCTGAGCGCAGATAGTGCCACTGTACGTGTGCTCCTATATACCACCTAAGCGCAGTTAGTGCCACTGTACGTGTGCTGGTATATACCACCTGAGCGCAGTTAGTGCCACTGTACGTGTGCTCCTATATACCACCTGAGCGCAGATAGTGCCACTGTACGTGTGCTGGTATATACCACCTGAGCGCAGTTAGTGCCACTGTACGTGTGCTGGTATATACCACCTGAGCGCAGTTAGTGCCACTGTACGTGTGCTGGTATATACCACCTGAGCGCAGTTAGTGCCACTGTACGTGTGCTGCTATATACCACCTGAGCGCAGTTAGTGCCACTGTACGTGTGCTCCTATATACCAACTGGCAGCAGTGATTTTAATAATTCCTTTAAGTGAAACAATAAGAGTGAAATATTCCTTTAAATTTCGTACCTAGGGGGGGGGGGGGGGGGTGTATAGTATGCCTGTAAAGTAGCGCTTGTTTCCCATGCTTAGAACTGTCCCTGCACAAAGTGTAATTTCTGAAGGAAAAAAAGTAATTTAAAATCACTGGCGGCTATAATGAATTGTCGGCTCCCGACAATACAGAGAAAAGTCATTCATAAAAAAAAATGTGTGGGGGTCCACAGCATTTTTTTTTTTTAAATTTGGGGTGGACCAAACACATCTTTTTTTTTATTTGACGCAGTGTTCCCCTTAATATCCATACCAGACCCTAAGGTGAGTGATTTTGAATTACTTTTTTCCTTCAGAAATTACATTTTGTGCAGGGGCAGTTCCAAGCACAGGAAACATGCGCTACTCTACAGGCATACTATACACCCCCCTAGGTACGAAATTTAAAGGAATATTTCAATTTTATTGTTTCACTTTTAGCATTATTAAAGTCACTGCTCCAGAAAAAACAGCCTTTTTTTAAAACTTTTTTTGCATTGATAAATGTCCCCTAGAGCAGGACCCGGGTCCCCAAACACTTTTTAGGACAATAACTTGCATATTAGCCTTTAAAATTAGTACTTTAGATTTTAAACATTCGAGTCCCATAGACTTTAACAGGGTTCTAAAGTTCACACAAACTTTTGGTCTGTTCGCAGGTTCTGGTGCGAACCGAACCCAGGGGTGTTCGGCTCATCCCTAGTGCTGAGTATACTCTGAATCTAGTGCGGTATATTAGTGGCTTTCTACCAGAGATGTGCGGACACAGAGTTCAGGGCGCTTTTCTCTGAGGAGTAACCAGAAGAGGTGGGATGTATTCAGCACTATATTGGGGGAATAGGACCCTGTGTAAAGTGGCTCACGATTTTGTCAACCAGGGTAAGAGGTTAATAGAGAGTGTGAGATGGTATAGGACAGATATGTCATTGGCTCTGGCGTGCACGCAGCGGTAGGCGGAGTTATCGACCACCATCAAGCCCTGTGAGGGCCAGTGGCCTGATGAGTTAGCATCACCGCTCAGTAAGACTTTGCAAAGCACTTCGCTTACACTAATCTAAACTGGTAGTCGAATGCCTGGATGGGCTGTACTGGTTTGGATTGTGAAAGGTTGTGCTGTATTATTCATGTACAGAAGTGCATGGTCTGAATATTTTGTGGCGTCAATGGGCTTACTGACTGGGGATTCTATCTTGGTGCGTGTGTGTCAGGGTCAGTACCGGGGAATTGAACCCGGGACCTCTCTGTTACCAGCCCAAACCCTTACCTCTCAGCCACTGTTGAATTAGAAATTCTTGTTGCTTTCCAGCTATGGTGGTGCTGAATGGAATGTTCACCATTAGCTGGATTTCATTACTTCCCACACCTGATATTCTTGCTCCAGCTGACACAGCTTAACCAGTTAGCCAGCCTATAAAGCCCTACCTCACTTAGAGAGCAGTGTCAGTTCATTCTGATCAGATCATTCTGTCTGTGCCATCAGCTCCTGTATGTTGATCTTCTGCTCCTTGACTGACCCCGGCTTTTGACCCTTGGCTTTGCTTTCTGGACTGCTGTTTGCCTGAACCCTTGACCCGGCTTGGACTTCGGATACCTGTGACTTCTCCAACACCTGACCACGGCTTGTGACCCGGATTTATCTCTTGCTTCCCCTATTGCGAAAGGACGCCTGCTGTCCTGAGAACCCCTTTCACGCCACCTTGCTGTACCCGCTCTGAACCTCAGTGGACACCACAGTTCGCTCTACACCCCCTCCGGGACCACCAGCATACCAGGCTTTACTCTCCTAACCGCAAGTACCACATACTATAGTCTGTGCTTGTAGATTTGTAGTACTACCTTGTGTGTATCAGAGATACAACCCTGTTTTCCCCTGATGTAGTTGGTTATAGGGGAATAAGCTTCTGCAGTCTCTCAGTTGGTTATTCACTAGAGGTTGTGATGAATTAACCCCAATCTCTCTGATTACTCTGAGTGAGAAGTGGTGGTTGTACCTGAGAGACCTCTATAGTTTTAAAACCAACTGTTTACTGTAGTTGCGTAGCAGGGATGTTACAGTGTGTGGCTAAATAATCCACATGTGGTCGGAGAGTACGGAAGCTGGGGGCAGGTTTATATTTCCCTCTGTCGAAAAGCACGAGCATGAGGTCCTCTGCATTCCAGGTCAATACACAGTATTGTGTTCTGGATGGAGATATCATTGCTGGGAAGGAAGCACCTGGGTATTATTTGGGACATAGACAAGTTGGTCCTTGTCCTAAAGGATACCAATGTAAAGTCAGTCATGAAACAAGGGTGTTTCTGGAACCTAACAATAGGTAGAGGTGCAGGATATACCCTGGGCATGGTCACTGGAATCCAGTCACAGGGATAGAATTGTGTGTTTTTTTTTATCATTGTTTGAGATTTATATGTGTTGTTAGACTCAAAACTTATATAGGAAGCTCTCCTGCTTATCTATGCAAGTTGAGGGACGAATTGATGGTGGGGTCTCTTAGTACAAATTAGAGACTTTGGTGCCAATTTAGATCCCCGAGGTACCACAGACGGGCCAAGTTGCAGTAGGAAAAACCACTGTGAGCAAGCCTGCATAATCCCGACCTGTATTTAGAGTGAACAGTTATAGGAGGTTGGGAACGGGATACGCGATTTGATGGGTCATATGTGTATATGTAAATATTATGGTGATGGGTTGATTTATGTCATGGTGTAGTGTGATAAAGGTGTAATTTAGGCTATTAAGATGGGCAAGTAAGGCCCTCCTCGAGATTCTGTAATTGAAAGCTAGTTGAGATGCTACTCTTGAGTGTGTGCTGGTGAATGGTGAGTGAATGGACACCCCTTGCCTGTACTGCACCCCGTCCTGAAGATGGCAAGAAGAAGATATAGAAGATACAGAATGGTGACAGGGAAGCTGTCACAGAAGAATGATGTTGGTGTGTCACCCAGTAGCAAAGCGGCATGTGTTGAGAAGCACAGCTCGTTAGGACTATTCCATGGGAGCTGGTTCTGAAGCCTATGTTGAGAGGTGCAATACCGTAAAACCATTAAGGACTGCTCCATAGGTACTGGTCCGGAAAAACAGGTTGGAAAGCCACATGCATTAAGACATTTATGGACTGTTCCATAGGAGCCGTTTTACATGTTGGAGAATGCAACACGTTCCAGAGGTATTGGTTCGGAAACGCATGTTGGACAGTAAGACCATATGGACTGTTCAATGAGACCCAGGTCTGAAGAAGGATGGTATGCGCCTTTTTAGGCGCAAAGCGGCATGCAGTATGTTGGAGAAGCAAACATGACTTAAAATCATAAGTCTGGACTTTACAGTTGAGAGCTGTGTAGCATGTCATAATTTGCATAACAAAGGCTGTAAACCTGAACCTTTTTACAGTTCGGGTTCGCCCCACCCTACTAACCTCTCCAGCATGCTTTCCTGGGTCCATACATACCTAGCCTAGTCACTTCCCAATGTATTTTGTCAGCTCCATTGTAGTGCTTTACCCTCCCCCTAAAATAAAGCATTTTTTATGTCGGATCTTTCGGTTTTCGTTTCTTGCACTTTTAAAATGATAACGAAAATACCCGATTTTCAGATGAAAATGCATGCTAACGAATGCACATGTCTAGTAGGCAGAGTGGCAGTGTAATGATATGAAAATGTGTACAAATGTTTTTATTTTCATGAACCTCAGGCAGAGTGGCAGAGTCTTTTTTTGGAGGCCCCAAACTCAGCTAGAACCCCTCCCCCTAAAAGATTTACAATGAGTCATCAGAGGGGGTGAGGAATCTGATAATTGGGCCTTATTTTTTTTGTCTAGAAATACTCCTATAAATAAATGTTATACTGATGTTGGCCAAGAATGTTTTTGTGTAATCTATTTGCAATGTTATGTGCAAAAGTACTCATTTATTTTTCTGGTTTGACTCCACATCGTCTTCATCGCCACAGGAATGGCAGACTGTGGCATCCCAGTTTGCCCAGCGGTGAGACTTCCCGAACTGCGGAGGGGTAATAGACAGGAAGCACATCTGCATCATGCCACCACTCCATTCAGGGTCATATTATTTCAACTATAAAGGTTTTAATAGTATTGTGATGATGGCGGTGATATCGGCACAATATTAGTTTATGTATGTGGACGTCGGGAAGAACGGACGGATGTCGGATGGTGGTGTGTTCGCACAGACAGAATTTGCCCAACGTCTCCAGACTGGTGGCCTGGCAAATGTTAGGATAATTCTTCCCCTGTGATCAGTCAACTTCAAGTGTTCCAGAAGCAAGATAATTTTATTTTCAGATGTATTAATACAAATGGATGAGCTTACATGCTAAGAGAAAAAGCAAAAAGTCCCATCCAGACACGAGGTGTGTGACGACCTTTATAGGGTCAACAAGAAGAATACTATTGGCTAAAAGACCACCGGTGGCTCATGACGCAAACAAGCTTTATTGCCAGTCACAGTGTCTTTTTACAATTCTTAGCAAAGGTTGATTTGAAGAAGTAACACAAACAATAGAATTAGGCTAGGTAAAGCAACGTGTCCTTAAAATCCATTACAGAGGCAAGATTAAGCAACGTGTCCTTAGACTCCATTTTATATTTCTACAAATAGTCACACAATACACACATAAAAAAACTTTTCCAACATTCCCTCCTCTTGTGTGGCTATTTTATCTCAACACATTTCGATGATAGTCCCTGTGTTTTACGCACTTTCGGACTATATGTCATTAAGTTGAGCTTCAACGTCCACGCAGGTCTCCTCGGAGGTAGGAAGTGCTTGATACATTGTTCTCGAGATTGCAGTTTCGATCACTTTTTGTGAAAGTCCTCGAACACAGGGAATGCAACAACATCCGCAAGTGACCAGAATGGCCAAAGCCACAGCAATTGAGATCATACATGATGCGATAAGTCCAGTCCATTTACCAAACCATCCTTCAAGCCAGTTTGTGAATGGGTCATTAATACCTGAATTCTCTGCTAATTCATTTGATAGAGCAGTTAGTCCTTCCAGGGCTTTGGTCACAGTCCCCCCAGGGGCTGTATTGTTTGGGATAAAGGTACAACACATGCTACCAAACATTTTGCATACCCCTCCTCTTTCAGCTAAGATCATATCTAAAGCCATTCGGTTCTGCCATGCCATTAGAGAGGTGGGGCCCAGCTGTTCTGCTAGACCTTTTACAGCATCCCTGGTATAGTTTACAAATCGTTGTTGGTTGTAATATATATAGTTAATCCAGTCAACATTTTTATTTATAGTCACCCACCAGAAAAGAGACTCAAACCCAGCCGTTACCTGATTCCTGGCCTTAAACTCATTCGGCACCCCTCGAGGAACTCCAATCTCATCTATGTAGATCTGGGAGTCAAATGACCCTTTGGGAGAGGTGTCCCTTAGATACCTTTGGTGACTCTTAGTCCACGGGTGTTCTGACAGGATTCTCAGGGGCATAACCAGCTGGACCATAGCACAATCCCCTCGGGCATTGGCCGGGATCCTAGCTCGTAGTTTCTTATCCCCACACATCCACCAGACATCAGCTCTCTGAATGTCATGTTCCACCCAGTCACCATTTTCCTTGTTAATCCTCTCCGCACAGCAATCATCAGGTAGTGACCCAAGATCCACCTTGCTACTGTTCCCTGGGAGTGTAAAACAAGTAAAATTGCCTGGATAAGTAGCAACCGCTGGAGGTATCTGAGGTCTCTGCACTGGGGGAAACAACAAACTCAATGTGTGACAGGTAGAATTTGTTTCTGGTTTATAACTCTTATTATACAACCGCAGCATACATTTTAAACCTTCTGGATCTGTATTGTAATCTAGAGGAAAAGGGACTGTTGCTAAATGTGGTCTAGCTCCAGCACAAACTAAACAGTTTTCCCTTTTTAGAGTTTTAACCGTGTATCTTAACCATTCTAACCACTCATTTTTTTCTTGGTAACCCGTCTCCAAAGCTATGGCATCTTCTACTGTTAGGTTAGTAAATCTTACAGTGTTACTCAGAACTTCTATCTTACTATGGCCTTCTTCTTTCTCTTCTGTGTCTATCTTTTCCTGTTTGGTTTTATTGGGTGGTAATACCTCGAGGAAAAATGTACCTAAAGGATCTGTTCCCGACACCCATGCTCCCATAGAATATAACCGTTGATCCTTTTCTTGAGGTTCTTTTAATGTTATCAGCAATTGATTGCAATCTCTGCCATGTGTACAGGGAGAGTTGGCTGCCTTTGTTATGGTGAGTCTTTCTTTTAAACCATTTATGCCTAGAATGTTGTACCCCCAATCTTGGTGTGCTGTGGTCCACAGGGCCTGGTTCCATACTGAACAGTCAGTTCCACTTGAAATATAACAAACATATTTATCTGCCCATTGGAGCCTTCTTGCTTCAGTTAAGTCCCCACAGTCCACCATTTGGCAAAAATCCACTAAAATGGTACTAGTTACTCCTTCTATGAAGGTTAAGTTCAAGGCCTTCCCCGTACTTGCCCATTCTAGAGGTTCCTTCTCTTTCCAGTTTCTGCCTCCACGTATAGACGTCTCACCTAGAGTCACCAGTAGACCCAAGATAATTACTGTCCCTTTCATCCTAACCAGCTACAGAGCTCCGGGGGGTAAGGTAATGGAGTTCTTCACCGGTTTGAGATAAGCCCCGCCTTGTGCAGAACCTCCCTTTGTAGCCGGACTTTTTACCAGAGCTCTGCCGCCAACTGACCCTGCTCTGCCTGTAAAACCTTTTTGCAATGGGACTGGTGAGTCCAGGTAGACCTCTCTGCAATCCTTATTGCCGTGGGAGTGGTGAGAAGAACCTGATATGGCCCCTCCCACTTAGGTAAGTGCCAATGTTTCCTTTTTATTACTTTTATTAGGACCCAGTCTCCGATATGGATTTTCTCTTCTCCTTGGATTAGACCTTCTGGAATAGAACAGACCTCATTAATTTGTTTCTGTTTCAACAAGTTAGACATATATTCTGCTAAGGTACGTTCAGATTCTTCAACTGGTGTTTCATTTAGTAGTACGGGTATTCTATATGGCCTTCCATGTATCATTTCAAATGGACTCAAACCTTCCTGTGTGGGTGTAATATGCATGCTAGTCACAGCTAATGGTAGGCAGTACATCCAATTTTTACCTGTTTCTTCCATGGCTTTTCTCAGTTTATTTTTCAGGATTCCATTGTGTCTCTCCACCAATCCAGCTGATTGGGGGTGATAGGCGCAATGGTTTTTTACTTGGATACCCATCACTTCTGTCAGATGTTGTATAGTTTTATTTACAAAATGGGATCCATTATCGCTGTAGATCTTTTCAGGAATTCCAAACCTAGGAATTATATCTCTTAGTAATGCCTTGGCTACAGTCTGTGCGTCCGCACTTCCTGTCGGGAATACCTCCACCCATTTGGTCAAAGCATCTATTATTACCAGACAATATTTTTTCCTTTCACATTTGTCCAATTCAATAAAATCCATGCAAATGTGTTGGAATGGATATTGGGGTATGGGGAACTTTCCTTTCCGTGGTCTTATGCCTCCCTGAGCATTGTGTTTTGCACATATAATGCATTGAGAACAAAAAGTTTTTGAATAGTTTGTGAAGCCATAGGCTGTACATACCTTATTTAACATCTCAGTCATCCCCCTGTTTGACACATGAGTTACTCCATGTGTCAACACTGCTGCATACCTAAATAGGGATTTTGGCAATACCGGTTTTCCTTCAGGTGATTTGTAAATGTTATCTATGATTGTGCAACCTTTTGTTTTCCAATATTGTTTCTCCCCGGGGGGTGCATTCTGCTGCATATCAGTAAGGACTGTATGATCTATCTCTATGATTTCCAGTTCTGTCATTATTTGATGTGTTTCTTGTGCCGCTATTTTAGCCGCTTCATCTGCTCTTTTATTTCCCTCCGAGATAGGGTCTGTATGTTTGGTGTGTGCTTGACATTTGCATATTGCAAGCTCTTTTGGTAACTGTATTGCATCTAGAAGTTCTAGAATGAAGTCCGTGTGTGAAATTGGCTTACCACTAGAGGTCACCATCCCCCTGTTTTTCCATTGTTGTGCAAAAACATGTACAGTTGAAAATGCATATTGACTATCTGTGTATATGGTTACAGATTTTCCTTTTGTAATTATGCATGCTCTTGTCAGTGCTACAAGTTCTGCTACTTGTGCTGAATAATGTTTTGGTAATGGCCTAGCTTCCAAGATTTCATCCTGTGTCACTACTGCATATCCAGTTGCATTTGTGCCATCTGGATTTTTCCTACTGGAGCCATCAACAAAAAGCGTCATGTCAGGATTAGATAAAGGTACATCTTTTAAATCCCTTCGAGGCAGTACCTTTTCAGTGATGGCAGCAGTACAGTTATGTTTATGGCCATCAGTAGGGAGTGGTAGTAGTGTGGATAGGTTTAATGTTGTACACCTCTGTATTGTTAAGTGAGGTTGTGTCAAGAGTATTGTCATACAGGAAAGGTGTCGTGCTGGGCTCAAATGTGATATCTTTTGTTGTAAAAGAATAACGGATACTGCATGAGGTACTTTGAGTGTCAATGGGTGATATAGTACTATAGATGCTGAGGCCTTAACTGCTTCGGCTGCAGCTACCACTGCCTGTACACAGGGTGGAAGTGCTCTAGTTACACTGTCTAGTTTTGTAGAATAGTAAGCAATTGGCCTCTGGCGCTCGCCATGTGACTGTGTAAGTACCGATGTCATGTGACCCTCCCTTGAGTCCACTGTTTGTTCGAAAGGTTTGTCATAGTTTGGTAACGCTAGTACTGATGAACTAGAAAGGACTTGTTTTAGGTCAGTGAAAGCTGTCTCTGTTTCCTCACTCCATTTTATAACATCCTGGGGGGCCATAGGGCTCCCATGTATTGCCTGAACCAACGGGGCCGTTAGTATGGAATACCCAGGAATCCAGGCTCTACAAAAATTTGCCATACCCAGGAAGGACATCATTTGTTTCTTTGTCTTTGGTTTCGGTATCTGGAGGAGGGCTTGAATTCTCTCCTCATCCAGGTGCCGACCTTCTTTTGAGATATTATACCCCAAGTATTTGACCTGCTGTTGCCACAACTGGAGTTTCGTTTTATTTACCTTATGCCCTTGGTCATGGAGGAAATATAACAGAGCCATTGTATCAGTCCTACAAACCTCCTCTGAGGGAGACGCCACTAGGATGTCGTCTACATAGAGGAGAAGTTGGCTTCCCCCTGGGGGTACAAATTGAGCCAAGTTTGAGGACATTGCTTGTGAAAAAATGGTAGGGGACTCACAATAGCCCTGGGGCAACCTGGTGAAGGTATACCTTTTCCCCCGGTAGGTGAAGGCAAACCAAAATTGATGGTCAGGGTGCACTGGAATGCTAAAAAAAGCATTACTGATATCAATCACAGAGAAGAATTCATTCCCTGGATCCAAATCATTCAATAGTGTGTGTGGATCTGGTACCACAGGAGCTCTTGGTATAACTGCCTGGTTAACAGCTTGTAAATCCTGTACCATTCTCCAGCCTGCAGAAGGCAGAGCCTTCTTAACAGGGAAAAGAGGGGTGTTACAGGGGCTGTCAGGACACAGAATAACCACCCCTGTTTGTAAAAGTTTGTCTATTACAGGAGCTATGCCCTCCTCTGCTTCCTTCTTAAGGGGGTATTGTCTTTGATGGGGCCTGTGGTGTGATTTTGGAGTAATGGTTACTGGTTGGACTCCTTTCATGAGTCCTACATCTGCTGGGCCCCCAGACCACAGTGTCTCTGGGAGCCCACCTAACAGGTGACCCTCTTGTGTCAAGTATCATTCAGCTCCTGCAGCCCACATGTGTGCTGAGGGTGTTGAAATGATTTTGTGTCCTAAGGGTTTGTGACATAAATAACCCGTCGACTTACTTTTGTATAAATCAGGTAGGCCCACAGGAGCCCAATCTCTTAAGTCTTGGCATTCCTTCACAAACCCTCCCACATCCCTCCAATCTTTGTTTTTGGGTTTAGCCAAAGATATGTGTGGCGTAATTTCCCTAAACAGAACTTGTTCCTCGGGGGATATACAACATGCTGATGCACAAAATCCCTCAACACTCCAGTAAACATTAGTTAATTGCAGAATAACTTCCTTCTTTGAGAAAAATCTGGAGGCGTAATGCCTATCTGGCCCTGGTGTTCTCTTAAAATACATTGTACAGTGAGCCCTATTTGGTGCCTGCAGATCCACTGTCCTACCTTCTGTTGTGGTTGCAGCATAATTAATCATTTTATCAACAATGTCAACTGTCTCGTTGTCTTTCATATACACATCTAAAGAATAATAATAATGTGTTTCTTCTTTTGGGTTAATAGATCCCTGTCCTACTTGGACTGCAAACCCATTATTCTGTGCACTAACTGACATGCGCATGGCTGACATTAGGTCTCTTCCCAAGAGATTTACAGGGCAGACAGTAGATAAGATCACTCTGATTGTGGTCTTGACCCCTGTCTCTGGCTCCTCAATGGTGACATACTCAGACAATGATTCCCTCACCAATTTTCCACTTACACCTTGCACCAGGATAGATTTTGTAGAGTGATTGACATGAGGCACATCTGCAGGATGGATTAGGGTTCGAGCTGCCCCAGAATCCACCAGGAAACGTACACATTTTCTTTCAACCATTAACTCCACCTGTGGTAGGTTTTCAACGTACCCTATCTTTTCCAGGTGGCTCACACATACTGTTTCTAGTCAATCCGATTTGTGGGGGCCTGGCCCTTCAGGGCAGTCCCTGGCCAAGTGACCCTGTTTCCCACAATCCCAACACTCCCTTTTTTCTATCCAGTCTTTATTCCTCCATTGTCCTCTACCCCTTCCTCCTCTTCTTGACCTGTTTCTTCCTCTAAAACCACCAATGCCTCTCCCTCTATTAGACTCTTCTGGTTCCACCTCAGCGGTGTACTCCTCAACCTCCTCATCTCCTTCAACACTTTGCACAAAAACCTTTACTTTGACATTCTTTTTTTCCCTTGTTTTCAGATACTTTTCTGAATGTTTAGCATATTGTAAAACATCTAAAACTGATGCAGTTCGGTAAGTAACCATATTTTTAACAATGTAATCCTTGTGATCCTGTTTTAATCCATTTACAAAAACAATTTTCAGCTGTTGCTGATATGCACTATTCACATCCTCAGCTTCGGGGAGCCCAGAGAACACTTTAAAAACCTCTCGTAGTTTATTTAGGTAGTCACTGACACTCTCCTTGTCTTCTTGTACTGTCATATTTATTTTCTGCCAATCAGTCCTTTGAATCCATCTAAGCTGACATCTATTCAGTAATGCAGTCAACCTGTTTCCCAAGTCTGGGCTATCTGGAGGTAATGGATCTCTTCGCCCCTGTCCGTCTGCTAGGCCGCAAGGGTCCCAATCCCCCTTTACAGAAGCCCAATCTGATCCCAGTACTCTCCTCAGGGCTCTCTCTACCTCCACCCCGTTCAACTTATAACTGTTTCGTAATCCCTCTATGTTTTCAATAAATTCAACTGGACCTAATTTTGGATGTTTTATGTGTTCTGTAGCCTTCTGTATGTCCTTCTCAGTCCATGGCCTAAAAACAGTCATTGTCAGGGGATGCTGTCCTCCCATCCCATCCGCCTGTCCTCCCCTGGGGTTTGGGACTTCTATCAAGGGGTATTGTTCACCATCATCTACACCATACCTAATAGGAGGTTTACTTGATCTCTTGGCTCCTGCTGAGGCACCTAGTGCATAGGTTATGGCATCAGTTAAAGTTTCAAGGATTGATCTGTTCAGCTCCGAGATCATGCTGCTATCTGGAGAGATTAAGGAAGTAGGGTCAGGGTCTTGTTCAGAGGCGGTTCCTCTGACAGGGGTGGATGTCACAGGGAGGGTGGTACTCTGGGCAGTGGCTTGCACCTGAGGGGGAGGACCATTATAAGGAGGTGGTCTCTGGGTGCTACAAATGAAATCATCCTCTTTGTCCACTAGGGGAAGTTGGGCTTGGCATTTTTCTTTTGTTCTCCTTTTAGCATGCTCAAGCCAACACTCGGCCATTTCTAACCCACACCTTCTCTGATCTTTGGGTCCTAACAATTTAATCTTATCCACCAAATTCTGGCAACCTTTTACAGTTAATCTATTCGTAAAACCAAATTTTCTTTCCCATATAGCACAATATTTCACAAATTTAGGGTCTTTGCTATGCATAAATTTCTTATCTCCTTCTAATGGTGCATTAGGAATACAACAGCAGCACAGACAATACATCCCTTTACAGAAATTATTCCCCATGGTTGCTTCAGTGTTGAGTTCAGAATACAAGACCTGTAATTCTACTCTTAAACCCCACACAAATCTATATAAAACAACAAAGTCTAAATTCCCCAAACAGGAAACCTATGCACACATATATTATACCATTACCCCCCTCTCTCTTTTTTTTTTTTTTTAGAAGCACAGTGTGTTTAAAACAAACACAGACAAAAAAACAAACAAACAAAACAAACACAAAAAAAAGTGACCTGGTCTGAATTCACGCGCGCACACACACAAAAGAAGAAGTGCACTTAGCAATGTCTGAATGGGGGGGGGGGGGGGGTGGGGTTGGGGGTAAGCCCAGTGTTAAAACACCAGATTGCAGACACCTGAAACATATAAACTGCCTTAACAGAAAAGTTCCCCGTCTTAAGCATTAATCAGGCTTTCCAATAATTCGTAAAACACTGGGGTAGCAATCCTTAGGCCACAATAAGAATACAGAAAAATCAAATATAAAACCTGTGTGTGCAGCAGTACTGTTGTCCCAAAAAAATTAAAAAGAGTTAGCAAGGTTAACCATTAGAAAGAGAGAAAAGGAGATGGTACTACACCACCTATTACAGAAAAAGTGATCACCAAGAAAACAGTAGGCCTTGCAATCTATTCAGATCACTCAGCTACTTTTAGCGCTTAAATAGTCGGGTCCGCAACCTTCGACATTCGGTATACCCTTCAAATCTTTTTTTTATCTGTCCTGGACAGCAGGTGACGTCTATTTACCTCAGGCAACGCCCCAAATGCCTGTTAGGGACTATTAAGATATTATACAATCAATCCCAATGTCTGTTATTACAACTAATCTATAACACATAACCAGAATCAAGCAGAAAGGAAAAAGAGAAGAGAGAGAAAAAAAAATATAAAAGTAATTTAAAGTATCTTACCTCCCAAACACACTAGAAGGACTGGATCACGGCAGGTTCGGAACCAGATGGTTGGACCCGGGTCCCGGTAGCAATCGGCCCCTATTTGACCACCAATGTTAAGTGGGGGGTCTTATTTTCTCAGTGAGTTTTGAGATCCGATACTCACCGATATCTGATCGATCACAACCATTGGACCCGGGCTTCACATTGGTACCGGCTCGAGAAGGACCAAATGTTAGGATAATTCTTCCCCTGTGATCAGTCAACTTCAAGTGTTCCAGAAGCAAGATAATTTTATTTTCAGATGTATTAATACAAATGGATGAGCTTACATGCTAAGAGAAAAAGCAAAAAGTCCCATCCAGACACGAGGTGTGTGACGACCTTTATAGGGTCAACAAGAAGAATACTATTGGCTAAAAGACCACCGGTGGCTCATGACGCAAACAAGCTTTATTGCCAGTCACAGTGTCTTTTTACAATTCTTAGCAAAGGTTGATTTGAAGAAGTAACACAAACAATAGAATTAGGCTAGGTAAAGCAACGTGTCCTTAAAATCCATTACAGAGGCAAGATTAAGCAACGTGTCCTTAGACTCCATTTTATATTTCTACAAATAGTCACACAATACACACATAAAAAAACTTTTCCAACACACTGCCACCTGATGAAAACGACGTGGAGGGACTTACGTTTTTTTTTTATTGCTGATGAGGCTTTTGGACTGGGACTACACCTGATGAGGCCATTTCCCCTGAGGACCCTCACCCTGGAGAGGAGGGTTTTTAATTACCAGCTGGCCAGAGCCCAAAGGGTTGTTGATAATGCCTTTGGGCTAATGGCCAGCCGGTTCTGCCTGTTCCTTACCTTGATACATATGACGGAATACAAACTCAACCATATTGTTTTCAGCTGCTGCATCCTGCAAAACTATTTAAGGAGAAACTCACCTAATTATATGGCAACAATTGGGCCTGAGGCCGGACTTTTGGACAAAGACTTTTGTCATTTTTTGGGCATGACTGGGCTGGATACTGCCCATCCTGGCTTGGTCCCCCAAAGAGCCTGTGAAGTGTGTGATAAATACGCTGATTACTTTACGGATAGGGGGGCCATCGCTATGCCAGACAATCTCAGATTTAAAAATTTTAATTTCTGTGGAAAACTTGATTTGTCATTATTGCTTGTGTTTTTTTTATCTGTCTCCCAGGTTCGCCAAGTGTACTTTAACTGTCAAGTGGATTTGTCTTTAGTAAATAACCACAATTGTCACAGTAAACAAGAAATTAATTTTCAAACTGGTATTAAGCATAGAAATAAGAAGCCACACATTGAGTATATTTTTTTTTTTTTACTCTGTGCACATTCATTTGTGCATAATAAAATTTCTGAGAAAATTACAAAGTTCAACCTTTGAAAGACTGAAGGCAATATCAGACATTATATAGTGTTATAATGTGCTACTGTTGCCTTCATGAGATGGGGTGATGTCACCCCTGAACAAGCCAAATTAAAAAAATGCACACAGTGTACGTCAAAATGTCAACATGTGCTATCTCCCATCATGGGGGATCAATGGACGTGTTTTGGGGGTGAAAACCCTTCCTCTCACCTACTTGAGTAGCTAGGAAGGGGTTTCACCCACAAAACACGGACATAGATATCCCCTGATGGGAGATAGCACATGTTGACACACTGTTTGCATCTTCAAAATTTGGCTTGTTAAATTACACAAACAAATTGAAAAGTAGGCCACAAAAAAACTGAAATGGTGGCATTAAAAACATCTTTATACTCTCCCCAAAACATCAATCATGTTTTTAATTTGTTGGTCAAAAGATTGAGTTGGTGCCTTATAACGTTGATTTCACGACTCATAACCATGAGATCCTGGATTATGATTTTGGCGCTGCCACTTGAGAAAGGAGGAGATTTTTCTTCAACAAGCAGCACATCACCTAAAAAATTCAAAACAAAAAAAATTCTTAATAAATATGCATGCATGCATGCATCTATTCTGTGAATATGTGGTGTATGACACTGACCTGTTGTTGTGGTGACACTTTCGCACAATTCCTCCACCTCTTCTTCCTCCACATCTCCTTCCTCCACATAATGAGGCTGGAGTTCTCTTTGGTCCCCTTGTTTCTGAGGTTGGGGGTTCCCTCTGTTCTTTCTGAGGTTTCTGGGCTCCTTAGATTGATGTCCTCCGAGTCTTCGCTCCCCTATGAGAATTAAACAAAAGGTATACTTAGCACACACATATTTGAGGGCAGAAATAGGAATATGAAATATTGCTTCGAAGTGGGGTACAATTGTCTATTTTGGTTCCAAGATTTTTACAAAGCTGGAATAATTACTTTTTTTGGCCAAGTTACACACATGGAGACACCCCAAGTATCCACTGTAGCACCTGTGTGGGACACCCTAAAAATGTTGTTCTGGTGTCCCACACAGTTGCTCCAGAGTCCAGCTGTGTCCTTTACTCATTCATGATTAAAGGCTTATATTGGGATAAGATTAGGACAGTTTATAGGCTGACCCTAGTGTTTTTGTCTTGTGTTTTATCTTGCAGAAATTATGGAGAAAATTAAAGTTCCTGAAATCATGTCTGCACTCATTGACAAATATAGGGAGCTCAACATTTTGTGGAAGGGAAAACACAGTTTGTACTACAACCGTGATGCAAGGAGGGCAACAGTAGAGAAATTTTTTGAATATATGAAGACCTGGATCCCAGAGATAACCTATATCATGTTGAATAATAAAATAAATAACGTAAGAAATATCTACAAGAAGCAGCACAAAGAAGTCCTCAAATTACGGAGATCAGGAGCAGCAGCAAAGTGCATGTACCCAAGCTGTGGTACTACAAAAACTTGCATTTTCTGGATGACCAGATTGAAGCCAGGTTATCACTTTCCATCCTTCCCTCCATCCTTCCCTCCATCCTTCCCTCCAGCCTTCCCTCCACCTCTGCAGAAGGGTGCTGAGGAGCTACCTGACCTGAATGAGCCGGATCTACACATCTATAGCCAGGTAGAGTATTTTACAACATATTTCTTGTCCTAGAATTTTTTTGGGGAACTGGATGTTATTATTCCCAAGTTAAGAATTAAAAAAAAACATAACAATAGACAGTAGTGGACAGAAATGATTGGGACAAGAATGAAAACTGCTGGGGTCAGAATCATAGTCTTTTCTATTTATTAACAATTTGCAACAGTCATGAGCTGAAAATTGTGTGTGATTGATGAACCAACATTTAAAAATATGTCCCTTTTTTATACACAGGATGAGGTCAGCTAGGAGGACAAGGCTCTGGATTGTGGCAGCCAGGAGGAGGCAGGAGTTAGTGGCAGCCAGGAGGTAGGCATGGCCAAGTTGCAGTCAGCAGGTGCCCAGGCCAAGTGGTAGCACCCAGTCACAGGTGCCTCCCCTCCACGTTCGACCAAAAAGGCCAAGAAAGATGAGTGTCAGGATTGAGTTTATCTGCTGGTGGCACTGGGGTTCACTTTTCAGATGGCTGCAGCGTTGACAGTGCCGTGGACTCCGTGTGACTTTAGACAGGCAGCACCACGGCTGCGATACAAGAGGGAGGGTTGCGGGGTGACACCGCGGCACCATCCATCCCCTCCTCTCATGGCTATGGGCTGTGAGCGGTGCTCTGCACTTGACCTGATGTCACACAGGTACAGCCAAGTGAAGCCGCCTCCCCTCCTCTCTGTTTATGTGTACAGAGGGGAAGAGGACCTTCTGTCCATGTGCCGTCGCTGCGCTGATCTGAAGGTTCTGAATGGGGAGGGGGGGTTTTCACTGAGGAGGGTGTTTGCACTAAGGGGGTGTTTGCACTAAGGGAGGGTTTTCACTGAGGGGGTTGCACTGAGGGGGGTGTTTGCACTGGGGGGGTTTGCACTGGGGGAGTTTGGACTGAGGGGGGTTTTCACTGAGGGGGGTTTGCACTGAGGGGGGTTTGCACTAAGGGGAGGGTTTTCACTAAGAGAGAGGCGCCTCTGGGTGCAGTATTTAAAAAGCAATTTAATATAAAAAGCCAAAGGTAAAAACCACTCACATTTTGGTGGTCATGTATAGGCATGTAAAGGCATTCTCCAGGAGGGAGGGTTGGCTGTCATCTGGTGCGTCTGTGCATCTGTGCGTTGTTCTCTGGTGAAAAAATGATGTGTAGGAGGAGGAATCAGTCCTTGGTTCCCTGAAGTTGGTCGGTGGGTGCAGCGGATGAAACGATCCTTCTCAGGCACATCTGGAGACACCAGGAGCACGGGGCGGCGGATGATGACATCACCAGGCAAGCGACGCGTTTCTGGGAGGGAACTATAAGGAAACATGCGGGGATCCTGATCCCCCTCCCCTCCCCTCCCCCCTTTTTGTTGATACAAGTTATATATACATTTTGTATGTATATGTAGCACTTACCCCGAAGGAGCTGCTGGTAATTGATTGGGCCTGTACTCTGCTTTAACAACCCCCCAATGATTTGGTCTCGCTCCCCTTGACACAGCTGTGGTGCAGTGCTGATATGAAACTTTCACTAAACGGAACAATCCCACCATAACAATGTGTATATAGTGTACCTTTACCGTTATCTGGGCATCCGTTGTTCCACCTGTTAGAATAATGAACAAGCTTCACACCAATTGTGATCAACCAGGATGTAAGTTTACTGGAACTGGTATAAAGACAGTATTTATAATAACTGTATAAACATACAAACTTACTATAATAGTGCAATGAGTGTACACAAACTAATAACACTTAAAGGTCCCTTAAGCCTCTACTGCGGCGCGTCTCCAAGTGGGACTAGTGCTCAGAGTGACAATGCCTTGACACTGACCACCTTCCCACTTCCAGTACGGCTGCACCAAACATACCAATGCAAAGATATCAACACAGCACAATACAATTTCTCAAGAGCTTCCCCCGAGGTATAAGGCAGCCTTTTGTCTTACTGCATCCAAAGCACAAACCCTCCCTGTGAAGAAGTGTAGTCTCTAGTCTTCTTTCTTCAGCTAGCTATTATACTGCAGTGTTTGTAATCCGATGGTTTAACAAGTAATGAAGTAACATAACTGAAGAGTTAATACAGTTCCTGCTGTAAAACACACTTGTAGATGCCTTCGGTGTACAGTAGGTATACCTTAACTGTCAGTCAGCCCTCAATGAAGCATAGGCTTTTAGGCCTGATTGAACTCAGTCTATTTGAATGAGACCTCCCACCAGGCCTGTAAAGTTGTGAACCTCCGCTCCTGTTGTCTCAATCCTGCTGCCAGTCAGCACTGCCACGCTTCCCCGCTCCTCAAGCAAACTGGACATCCACTTGGCTCCGTCAAGGGTCCTGGATCCTCGGACCCGATCACACTGCTTCTCCAGCACACTGTGGTAAGGCAGAGTCAATGGATGTTGTTCTGCTCTGCAAGATGTAGGCCCTCTTCTGAACACTCCTTCACAGATCCTTGCAGGCAGGCCATGCGTCCAGAAAAAAGCAGAAAATGGCTCCACTCTGCCTTTTATATCCACCCAGCATGCAGTTCAGCCACCTAGTGTTCATGGGTAAGTGAGTCTTTTCACAAGATAAACATTTTTCTGCTCTGCATATGTAAGTTAAAACATATCTCGCTCACATTGGTATTTGGCTCCCTCTAGTGGTATGCCATCTTTAGCATTATATGGCAAAAATACCAGTGCTACATATATTTTTTTCAACATATATTTTTCTACTATTTTTACTATTTTTTTTTATTTTTATTATTATTATTTTTCTGTTATTTACATTTTTATTTTTATTTTCATTTTATTATATATATTTATATATTTAATTTTTTTATTTTTTATTTTATTATTATTTTTTTATATTTACTTTTATTATATATATATATATTTTTTGTAATTTTCCACCATCAATTTTCTCTATATATATGTTTTTTTTTAATATATATGTATATGTTTGTTTATATATATATATATATATATGTATATATCTTTCTCCTTATATATAATATATATATATTTTTTTGCTTTTTTGTTTTCATCTTCAGTTCAAGTTCACATTTTTTTCTCAGCCCCGCTGTTTGTTTGTCTTCTGTGTATGCCAGCTGATAATGTTGTCGATCGCTTCCCTCCGTATATGTCTCCCCGCATGTTTCCTTATAGTTCCCTCCCACCTCCTAGTATTGACCAATCGTCACTTAATTATCCGCCTGCTCCTCCCACCCGCCCAGTTACAAAAATCTAGCTCCCTGCTCCATTACTATCAGCTTGAAAAAAGAACGCGGCAGACTTGTCATTCGCTGCCCGGCGTTCGGAAACGCGTCGCTTGCCTTGGAACGTCATCATCCGCCGCCCCGTGCTCCTGGTGTCTCAAGATGTGCCTGAGAAAGATTGTTTCATCCGCTGCACCCACCGACCAAGTTCAGGGAACCAAGGACTGATTCCTCCTCCTACTACACATAATTTTTTCACCAGAGAACAACGCACAGATGCACAGACGCACCAGATGACAGCCATCCCTCCCTCCTGGAGAATGCCTTTACATGCCTATACATGACCACCAAAATGTGAGTGGTTTTTACCTTTGGCTTTTTATATTAAATTGCTTTTTAAATACTGCACCCAGAGGCGCCTCTCTCCTTGTTTGTACCCTTAGATTTGGAACACGTTTTCTGTTCCCAACTGATGGCAGCCCTGAGAGTACAGTTATACCCATACTAAACATTACAACACCAAAACTTTATCCAACACTTTTAACCATTTCCACCTTGGACTCGTTCTGCCCCATGTGCTATTAATATACATGACACTGCCACGATATTGCTTATCCTGATCCTGCGCATAATTTACTTTTTGCAGGGTTTTCACTAAGGTGGGTTTGCACTGAGGGTGGTTTTCACTGAAAGGGGGTTTCACTGAGGGGGGGGTTTCACTGAGGGGGGGGTTTGCACTGAAGGGGGTTTTCACTGAGGGGGGTTTGCACTAAGGGGGGTGTTTGCATTGGGGGGGTTGCACTGAAGGGGGGGTTTGCACTGAGGGGGGTGTTTGCACTGAGGGGGGTTGCACTAAGGGGGGTTTGCACTGGGGGTTGCACTGAGGGTGGTTTTCACCGAGGGGGGTTGCACTGGGGGTTTGCACTGAGGGGGGGTTGCACTAAGGGGGAGTTTGCACTAAGGGGGTTTTCACTGAGGGGGGTTTGCACTAAGGGGGGTGTGATGGATCTCGAATAACCCAGGTGGGCACATCCGCCAGACCTGTGTTTCCTGTCCTCCAAATGCACCCACAGCCTGCAGATTCGCCATAACCAGCCCTTAACCAGGTGTTGATGGTTAAACATGCAGAGCATAAACTGTTTATTAAATCCAGGACATACAGTTTTACACACAGTTAAGGACACTCCCCTTAGCCTTGTCGAAGAGGGGAGGGGAACAAGGAATAACCAATGGGAACTGAACATTTGTACATTGAAACAGGCTACAGATAAACATAAAGGGATTATGGTAAGCAGGCAGCCTCTCAATACACATCCCCTGCGGAGAGAGGTCTCCAGTCCAGACCATTGTCTATGTGCAATGAACCAAGACAATTAGACATAGCAACAAGAGGGCGGGGTGGGGAGAAGGCATGTAGCATTACATTACATTATCTCAATGCCAGCTTGTACCCAGGTCTCCAGTCTCTTCTGTGCCATAATCTGTGGGTAACAGGCTAGCCCACAGTCCCTTCCAAAACACACAGTGGCAGTGGGTTCTGTCACGGGGGGTTTGCATTGAGGGGGGTTTGCACTGGGGGGCTTTGCACTAAGGGGAGTTTTCACTGAGGGGGGTTTGCACTAAGGGGTGGTTGCACTGGGGGGGTTGAACTGGGGGGTTGCACTGAGGGGGGTTTGCACTGAGGGTGTCTGCACTGAAGGGGCGGTATGCACTGAAGGGGGTCTGTGTAAATGCAGGGGGTCCAGAGCTGTGGGGGCTGTATAATGTAAAGGGGTCCAGAGGTGCAGGGTGCTGTTTAATGTAAAAGGGTCCAGAGGTGCAGGGGCTATGTGATGTAAAGGGGTCCAGTGGTGCAGGGGGCTGTGTAATGTAAACGGGTCCAGTGATGCAGGGTGCTGTGTAATGTAAAGAGGTGCAGGGGGCTGTGTAATGTAAAGGGGTCCAGAGGTGTAGTTGTGGAGAGGGGGTACACCGTAGTAAGAGATATTGAAGCATGCAGAGGTATGCAGGGGGCACAGTGGCGTGTTTTTACATTTTAACTCATCTGGTAATAATAATAATGTTATTGGGGTAACTTGACAAGAAAATCAAAATGGAGATCACAAGAAAATATTAAAAGCCCACAAAAGAATAAGGAGATCTTGATTCAAATCACAAAAAAAAAAATATATTTTGGAGATCTGGCTTTAAAATAAAATACGAATATTAATGAGATCACAAGAAACTATAACGAAATAGGTTTGTCAGAACTCTTTGTGAATATCAGCAGCAAAAAATACAATTTGTTCTAGCATTAGAAAGAAGAAAACAATGCGCTACATTAAACGTTGCAATAATTTGCAGCATGACGTATGTGCTATCTCCATTACGACTGCTAGTTTTACCAGAACGAGCACTCCCCTCTCCTAATTTAGTCTGAGCATGTGTGGATTTTTTCCGATGGAGTTCCATACAGACGATCAGTGTTTTTTCAGTCAGATGGGGCCTACACACGATCGGAATTTCCGATGAAACAAGTCCATCCGACTTTTTTCATCAGAAAATTTGATTGTGTGTACGCAGCATAAGGCCTATATATATTTTATATATGGTTGCATGGGCATCTTGGAAACCATGGGCCAGATTCAAGTACATCTGCGCATTATTGGACCGGCGTAGTGCACCGCCTTTACGTTAGACTGGCGCAATGTAGCGGCGCAATCACCCTATTCTCGTAGGTTTTGCGCAGAAATTTGCGCCTGCGCAACGTTATTTCAGAGGCGCAAGGCGGAGTAATTCAAATTGGGAAGGACGTGGGCGTGTTACATTGAAATGAGCTGTGTCCCCATGCAAATAAAGTGGACCCTGCCAACTTTGCTGAACTACGCAGACAGCATAAGTAGACAGACACAAACGCCCTTCCTTTGCAAAAGTACATCCCTTTGTATCCCTCCCTATACAGCAATGTGCTTTTGTTCTGGTGTTTGTTGCGTTGTGACTTGTTTTGTTGATATTTGTTGACTGTTTGTTCTAGTGTTTGCTACAATATATTTGAAATAGTTTTTTGGTGACTGTTTGTGAGACTTTTTGGTTGTTAGATTTGTGTTTGTTTGTTTTTTTGCTTGATTTTTCCTGCTTGTTTTTGTGAGTGTTTTTTTTTTATTGTTTGGGAGAGAGTTGTTGGATGAGTATGACTGAGAGGAAGAGGAAGTTAAATTTTACTTTGGGGGAGAAACAAATTCTTGCCCGGGCCATTACCCAATATGGGCGTTACCTCCACGGCCCGGACAGTGCCAACACCACCCCGGCCAGGAGGAGAGAGATTTTGGACATGATTACTGTCCAGGTGAATTCAGGGGGGGGAGACCCGGACACGGTCGGGGATCGAAAAGAAGATAAATGATCTCCGTTGTGTGGTCCGTGGGAAGCTGGCCAAGATGGCAGCCCATGCCAGGGGCACAGGAGGGGGCCCACCATGCCCTGTTAGGCTGACAGCGGTGGAGCGTGTGGTGGCCCAGACCTTTCATAGACATCAGGTGGAGGGCCTGCCTGGCTATGACTCAAGTCATGAAGGCGTGATGCCAGGTAAGGTTTTTTTGCCCTATCAGGTGTGTAGCATGATTGGGGGGGGAAGGGAATATGTGGCAAGTGTGTGGATCCTCCAACCTGTGAATGTTTTGTGTCATCCACAGATGTGCAGGAGGGTGATGGGCCATCTGGCCTGACCGCACCATCCCCAGGACAGCAGCCTGATGAGGACCCCCCGACAAGGCCGGAGTCCTCGGAGGAGGTTGAAGAGGTGGAGGTTGAGGAGGAGGAGGAGGAGGAGGAGGAGTCCATGACAGGCAGTGGACTTTTGTTTTTGGAGGACTCTTCCCCTCTGGCTGGCAGCAGCCAGCCCTCCATAAGGGGTAGCCCCTCCCACTCCTCCCCCAACAGGGCCCCCCTCCCAAGGGGCTCCCCTTTTCCCCGGCCACAAGCATCAGCTTCAGGCAGGAAGGTGACCCAGAAGACCAGGGGGGTGGCCGATGTCCTGACCGCCAATCTGAGAAGGGACCAGGCCCTTCAGACCCGCCATCTGGGACAGGTCAGCCAGACTTTGGTGCGGGTGGAGGAGAGCCTGTCCTCCATAAAGGATACGCTTGGGAACCTGGACTGCCACTCCCTGGCTCTTACAAACTGCCTAAACGACCTGCAGACTACAACAGCAGGCGTTGGGCAGGATGTAAGGGCCCTCACCCAGGCTATCCAGGCCAACACGGCAACACTAGGTGCTGGCCTGAACAGAATTGCCGTGGCCTTGGAGGGCAGGCCGCCAGGTGGGCAGAGACCAGGGGCTGCTCCTCCTTCCCCGGATTACCCCCTCCCCCATTAAACTCCCCTGAGGAGTCGGGGCCATGGCCGTGGGCGGCCCAGGCGTGGCTCACGCCAGAGGCCTTAATTTGTTTTTCCCCTTTTTTTTTTTTTGTCCTGGGTTTTTTTTTTGGCTTTTTATTTTTTTGCTGGAAATTTTTTGTTTTTGCTGGGCATTTTTTTTTTTTTGGGTTGTGAATGCTATTTGAATGTGGGGGTGACATTCCTGCCGGAAAAGGGATGTCACCCTCATTTTTGGTGGAGAAGGGTTCCCCAGGACCAGGGAGAAGTGATCCCCAGGTCCGTGTGAATGGTGTATGAATGTACAGTGACATAATTGGAGCCGTGGCGTGGCGTTGCTGCTCACAAGTCCAGTATGGTGGGCTTGTGCTAATCCAATTTGATGAGGATGTGGGGTGTGTGTGCTAGGGACCACAGTGGTGTGCATGCATGCATTCTCATTGTGCCATGATTAATGTGTGTGTTTAACGTGCATGAGATGGGGTCATGAGATGGGGTCCCAGTGCATATGCAGAGTCACCTGTAAGGGAAAAGACAGGAGGATGTTAGTAGTGCATGTGCCCCTTGTGATGTGTGCATCATGGGGGGGGACAGTCATGCCTGCCACCCATGTCACTCACCAACCAGCCAGCTGTCCCCATACATGTTCTGCTCGAAATCTGTGGGGATGGGGCTCTGATTGTATATGTAGCTGTCATGGGTGTCATGGGTAGTGTCATGTGTTGGGCTGGGGATGTCCTCCTGCAAGGTTGTGGTTAATTCCATGACAAAAAATAAAAAATAAACCTCCTCCGTGCCCTCCTCCGTGCCCTCCTCCGTGCCCTCCTCCGTGCCCTCCTCCGTGCCCTCCTCCGTGCCCTCCTCCTTCTTTGCTCATCTAAAGTCAGTAGTATAGCTATGAGCATGGATGCCACTGGCATGTTGGCATACAGTTTGTTGTGCAACAAGTGTGACTGCTCAGCTCCTCGCTAACAGTGTTTCTTTATCTGACATGTAGACGAATTGTCTAATTTTTATACCACCTTTTCTCTGGTCTAATTTTAGACAGGACATTTAGCTGTTGCGCACAGCGCGTAGCCTGCGCTGCACCAACGTTCTTTTGTGGATCCCCGTAACTCCCTCATTAGCATATTTGACTAGCAAATCAATGGTGTGTCTAGCACAGTTTTGCACGGACGGATGTGCCTGTCTAACGAAATTACTCCGGACAAAAAAAAAGTAGATTTCTTGCGTATCTCGTTTTGGAAATGCCATGGATCGAAACGCACACGCACAATTAGACTTACGCCGCGCATCTCCTGTAACGCCGGCGTAATCGCTCTGTGAATCTGGCCCTATATTGTTCATCTGTTAGAAGGTTAATGTAAGTTCATTGCTTGTGAATAGAGTCTCTTACGAGAGATTTTTAAGAGCTGTATCGCATATTCGCCAAGGTTGTAAGAGTCCTAGACAATTAAAACAAGATAAGGATTTAACATGGTGCCAGACTGTGTATAATGAGATTGATGACTTATGTCTCAATTAGAAGAGTGAATAAAAACTTAAACATTTGCTCTCATTACTGAAAAGAGAAAATGGGGCTTATTTAAGAGTTAAGTATTATTATTTGCAAGTAATTGTATTAGCAATCATTTCTATTGTATTATGATTACATTGTATGGGGCATTTATATGCTTTCCTAATTGAACATTATTACATATTTTTGTTTATGTATTTTTACAATATTCAGCATATATTCATCATATATTATTGTACTTATTGAAATATAATAGTATATATATTACTAATATGAGAGTAGCATGTTTGATATACTATGAATAAGAGTAAATACATGTGAAATAACCTTTTTGTTTTGAAAACCAATTACCTCACTACCAAAGAAATTTGGAGGAAAGTAATTGAAGTTGTAATGCCGTGTACACATGATCGGAAATTCCTATAAGAAAACCATGGATTTTATTCCGATGGAATTTTGGCTCAAACTTGAGTTGCATACACACGGTCACACAAAATTCTGACCGCCAAGAACACAGTGGGCCAGATTCACGAACAGTTAGGCTGGCGGATCGAGTGATCCGCCAGCCTAACTGTGACTTTGAGCCGGCGTTTCTGTTTTCTGTAACCAGAAAACAAGAAACGCCGGGTTGAAGCTCCGATGCGAGCAGCGTAACTGAGTTTCACCATCGCATCGTTACTTCAACTTAAAAATGGCGCCGGGGGCGTTCCCGCCGATTTACGCTCAAAAAATGTTAATGAGCGGAAATCGGCAATTCACGATCGAATTCCGGCGCGACGCAATGATGATACGACGTTTCCGGACGGGATACGCGGCGCATAGTTATACCTACATGGGGTTGGAATATCCTATGTTAGGTATAGGCGTCGTCATCGCGTCGGGAAAAAAAAAAACGTCGATTGCGTAAAACGGTCATGAATGGGAATGTGACGTCATTGACGTTCATTCACAGATTTTGGAGCATGCGCACGGGGATGTTTTGACACTCGACGCATGCGCAGTACGTTGTCGGCGGGATCGCGCTTAGTTAGCATACTACACGCCCCGTACCCGCCCAATTTGAATTCCGCCGGCTCATTTTCGATACGCTGCCGCAACTTTAGGAGCAAGTGCTTCCTGAATAACAGCACTTGCTCCTAAAATTACGGCAGAGTAACGTAAATGAGAAGCGTTACTCTGGAGCAAAGATGCTCCCATCTACCTGAATCTGGCCCAGTGACGTACAACACATACGACGGCACTATAAAAGTGAAGTTCAATACCCAGTGCACCACTCTTTGGGCTCCTTCTGATAATCTTGTAGAAGTTTGGTGAGAGATGATTCACACTTTTCAGCCTTCGTGCTTTTCAGTCCGTTACTGCCGTTCAGTTTGTGATTGTGGGTTCGTATCTGTTTTTCAGTGCGTGTAGTCAGTTTGCATCTGGTTTTCAGTGCATTCTTGTCCGCTCGTTTCTGATTTTCAGCTCGTTCTTCGCAGGCCTTTTTGTTCTTCAGTGCGTTCTGTTAGTTCATTCTGACCAGCCAAGCATTTTCTAGCCATGTTGCAGCTACGTACAATGTAAAGTTTTTGCTGTGCAGGGGCTTGGTGTTGGGGTTCTTGCTGTGACCCAAGCCCAGTCCATGAACAGGGTGGGGAGGAGTTCATGGACAAAGAATTGTTTTTTCTCCAGCATGACCAACTCTCTCATATGCCTTTGCTGTGGGAGATCCAGGAGAATAATCCTGATGATTTCAGGAATTATCTCTGGATGACGGACCCCGTTTTTCACTGTCTGTTGGCTTTGCTGTCCCCTTATATTACAAAGCAGGACACCTGCATGTGGCAAGCCATCACTCCCGAGCAAAGGCTAGTCGCCATGTTGCAGGGAGACGTCTGCAGAACATCAAGTTCACAACAGGCATCTCCCCCCAGGCTCTGGGGATCATTATTCCAGAAACCTGTTCTGCCATCATACAAGTCCTGCAGAAGGACTATATTAAAGTAGGTTTTCTCCTTTAACATCACATTCTATGTATTTAATGTATGCTAATGTATTGTATTTTTTTCATCATTCCCTAATTACCATGATTGTAATATGCTGTGAATGTCCCTTTTGTCCTCATGCATGCCGTAAGCTTTTAATGCTCCTTTTTTGGCCTACATGCATATTTGCCTTCACTAACCTCTCCAAGCATGATATCCTGGGCCCATACACAACTAGCCTAGTCACTTAACAATGTATTTTGACAGCACCATTGTAGTGCTTTACCCTAAACACTCCCTAAAATGTGTACAAATGTTATTGTTGTCCTTAAATTCAGGCAGAGTGCCAGAGGCTTTTTTTGTGGGGTCCCAAACTCATTTGGAACCCCTTCTCCCCCCACCCTAAATTTTTTACAATGGGCCATCAGAGGGGGCGAGGAATCTGATAAGTGGACCTTTATATTTTTGTCTTTAAATACTCCTTAAAATAAATGTTATACTGACGTTGACCAAAAATGTTTGTGTCTAACCTGCTTGCAATATTATTTGTAAAAGTACAATATTTTTTTCTGGTTTGACTCTAGAGTTTCCTTTAATGCCACAGACCATGGCTTCCTAACTGCGGAGGGGCAATCGATGGGACAACACTTCCACATCATCCCACCCCCCACTCGGGGTCATACTATTATAACTATAAGGGGTTTCATAGTATTGTGATAATGGTGGTGGTGTCAGCGACATATGAGTTCTTCTATGTGGACGTGGGGAAGAATGGCCGGAGGGTGAAGTCTTCACCCAGACCGAGTTTTCCAGATGGCTCCAGAGTGGTGGCTTGGGATTGTCACCTGCTGAGGATAACATGGCAAGACTGCCGTTTGTCTTCATCGCTGATGAAGCATTTGGGCTGGGTGAACACCTAATGCCGCCATTTCCCATGAGGACCCTCACCCCGGAGAAAAGGGTTTTTAACTACTGGCTGGCCAGAGCCAAAAGAGTGGTGGTAAATGCATTTGGCATAATGGCCAGCCGGTTCCGCCTTTTTCTCACGACAATCAACATGGCAGAGTGTAAACGTAATCACATCGTGCTGTGTACTTGATAACTTTTTACGGAGAAATGCTCAAAATTATGAGGCCGGAATTCCTGTACAAAATTATCTGATGGCCCTGGAAGCTGGCCGTTCTGGCTTGCCCACCCAAAGCGCCTGTGATTTCCAGCTTAAATATATGGAATATTTTACAGGTAGGGGAGCCATTGATGTCACAGAGCTGAAGAATGGGGAGTGTCAGTGACGTGTCATGCCACGCCACGCCCCCCTACAGTAAGAATCACACACTAGGGAACACTTAACCCCTACAGCGCCACCTACAAGTTAACCCCTTCACTGCCAGTGTCATTTTTACAGTAATCAGTGCATTTTAATAGCACTGATTGTAAAAATGACAATGGTCCCAAAAATGTGTCAAAAATGTCCGATGTGTCTGCCAGAATGTCGCAGTCATGAGAAAAATCGCTGATCGCTGCCATTACTAGTAAAAAAATATTAATAAAAATGCCATAAAACTATACCCTATTTTGTAGATGCTATAACTTTTCCGCGAAACGATCAATAAACACTTATTGCGATTTTTTTTTTTTTACCAAAAATATGTAGATGAATATGTATCAGCCTAAACTGAGGAAAAAAATATTTATTATAGCAAAAAGTAAAAAATATAGATTTTTTTTCAAAATTGTCGCTCTATTTTTTTTTTTATAACGCAAAAAATAAAAAACGCAGAGGTGATCAAATACCACCAAAAGAAAGCCCTATTTGTGGAAAAAAAAGAAAGCCAATATTTGTTTGGAAGCTACGTGGCACGACTGCACAATTGTCAGTTAACCACTTGACCCCCGGACCATATTGCTGCCCATTGACCAGAGCACTTTTTGTGATTCGGCACTGCGTTGCTTTAACTGACAATTGCGCGGTCGTGCGACGTGGCTCCCAAACAAAATTGGCGTCCTTTTTTCCCCACAAATAGAGCTTTCTCTTGGTGGCATTTGATCATCGTGGAGAAAGAAAGTGCAGCGCTATACTAATTACTTTTGTGAAAATGCTGCCAAATTCACATGACATAACAATGTGAAATCAAACAAAAATTGTATGTAAAAGCATAGTAAAAGACAATTGTACTCAACATGTGTGGAATACTGATATAGTCCATACATATGTTGGCAAACTGATGAGTGAAAAAACCAACCAAACAAAATAAACAAAAATGAATAGTTCATAGGTGTGTCCCAAATGGATGAATAAAATCTTCACATATGATGCCAGTTCAATGAAATTGAAACAACAATGATGGCTTGTCTGTAGCAACCTTCAGACTATCAAAATCAATGGAAATGGATACTCTTACCAGCTGTGGTGGACTCACATGTTAGTACTAACAGCAAGTCAGGTCAGGCATGGTGGTCACAGCGGACCCTGGGCTCTGTGCGTGAAAGGTTTTGCAGCTGAGATGATGGATTCAATCTTGGTCGGATACCTCACTTCAGGGACAGGAACCCGGATAACAAAAGGCCAATGGAGGGATGGCCAGGCTCATGTATCAACACAACTTGTGTGGCATGGGAAAAAGAAAAAAGAAATGCTCCCAATGGTGCAGATCAAAAAACCAATGAAGGCTTTATTTAAAATAAATGAATAAAATCATGTGAAAAATATATCTAAAAGCAGTATGAGGTACTATGGATGTTAGTACTAACGTGTGAGTCCACCACAGCTGGTAAGAGTATCCATTTCCATTGATTTTGATAGTCTGAAGGTTGCTACAGACAAGCCATCATTGTTTCAATTTCCTTGAACTGGCATCATATGTGAAGATTTCATTCATCCATTTGGGACACACCTATGAACTATTCATTTTTGTTTATTTTGTTTGGTTGGTTTTTTCACTCATCAGTTTGCCAACATATGTATGGACTATATCAGTATTCCACACATGTTGAGTACAATTGTCTTTTACTATGCTTTTACATACAATTTTTGTTTGATTTCACATTGTTATGTCATGTGAATTTGGCAGCATTTTCACAAAAGTAATTAGTATAGCGCTGCACTTTCTTTCTCCACGTTCACTTTGACTTTGTTTGTCTGTGTGCTGGCTGCTACATTGTTTTTTGTTTTTCTTTGATAATTAGCGCAGTTGTTTTTCCCACTTTCCGGCATTTGATCATCTCTGCGTTTTTTTGTTTTTTTTTTGCGCTATAAACAAAACTAGAGCGACAATTTTGAAAAAATTGCAATATTTTTTACATTTCGCTATAATAAATATCCCCAAAAAATATATAAAAAACGTTTTTTTTTCCCTCAGTTTAGGCCGATACGTATTCTTCTACCTATTTTTCGTAAAAAAAATCGCAATTAGCGTTTATTGATTAGTTTGCGCAAAAGTTATAGCGTTTACAAAATAGGGGGTAGTTTTATGGCATTTTAATTAATATTTTTTTTTTACTAGTAATGGCAGCAATCAGCATTTTTTTTCGGTACTGCGATATTATGGCGGACACTTTTGACACATTTTTGGGACCATTGGAATTTTTATAGCGATCAGTGCTATAAAAATGCATTGAATTACTATACAAATGCCATTGGCAGTGAAGGGGTTAACACTAGGGACGGGGAAGGGGTTAAGTATGTTCCTGGGTGTGTTCTAACTGTATGGGGGGGTGGACTCACTAAGGGAAATCACTGATCTTCTGTTCATACACTGTATGAACAAAAGATCAGCTTTTCCCCGCTGACAGGACCGGGAGCTTTGTGTTTACACACATAGCTTCCGGTCCTCGCTCTGTACCGAGCGATCGCGCATGCCCGGCGGCGCGTGTGCCTGCTGGGCACATGCTCGGCACTCGGGGGAAGGCAGGGGCGCGTGGCGTGGGCCGCCGGTGGCGCGCACGCGCCCCCTAGTGGCCTTTAAAGAGCCGACGTAGAGCTACGGGCTCTCGCCCAGACATGCCGACCTGACGCAGTAAAATTACGGCGGCTGGACGGCAAGCAGTTAAAGCGACGCAGTGCCGAATCGCAAAAAGTGGCCTGGTCCTTTAGCTACAAAATGGTCCAGTGCTTAAGTGGTTAAATAAAAAAAAATGGATTTATAATAATCTTGAATTTGATTTATTGCTTGTGTTTCTTTTAACTGTCTCCTAGGTTCTCCTAGTGCAGGGGTAGGCAACCTTGGCTCTCCAGCTGTGGTGAAACTACAAATCCCATCATGCCTCTGCCTCTGGGAGTCAAGCCTGTGATTGTCAGGGTCTTGCAATGTCTCATGGGACTTGTAGTTGCAAAACAGCTGGAGAGCCATGGTTCCCTACCCCTGTCCTAGTGCACTTGTAGTGCCAAGTGGATTTGCCTTCAGTGAATAACCCCCATCGTCACTGTAAACACCAACTTACTACAAAAACTGGTATTGAGCATTGAAAGAACAAACCACACATTGTTGAGTAGAAAATGTTTTACTCCGTGCACATTCACATGTGCGTTAGAAATGTTTTGGGTAAAAAACAACATCTTTGTTTAACCTCCCTAGCGGTATTATTCTTTCAGATTTAAGGTGCTGAAAGAGGTTCCATTATTTGCATGGAAATTTGGCGTTTTATACTGTAAGCTTGTAATTCTCAGGAATAACTCACTTAAATTTGACCAAACAAGAGTCTAATAGGCATCCCCGGGTGTGACATTTTTTTAAAAACAAAATTATAATATAATAAATAATTATAAAAAATTATAACAAATAATAATATGATTATAATAAAAATTATTCAATAATGTAATCAAATCAAAATCACTGAAATTTGCTCAGTTGCAGAATTGTCGCTGTCATTATTTTTATTTTTTTATGACGAATTTCCCCACAAATCGCTATTGCTCAATTCTGCAAATGATTCTGATTTATTATCGCTGTTTTTTAGCTGCTCTAAAACAATTTTTGACATAAAGGGACACTTTTGGTTGCTATGGACAATCTACAGTTTCCAGGCAGAAAGAACAGTTTTTATTATGTAAAAGTGCATGCAGGACACTGGGCAGACCACTAGGGACAAGGGGGGGTGTGTATTTTTTACATACAGTACTGTAATCTATAAGATTACAGTATTCTGTATGTAATGTGTTTGTTTACTTTTTTGAATATGGCACCAATCTCCGCCCCCGTGCATCGTAATGTCGCAAGGGAACGGAGCTTGGCGGCACACGGGGACACTGTGTGAATCGAGCGAGCACCCGCTCGCTCACACAGCGCGGATGCATCGCTGGATCCAGGAACAAGGTAAGTAAACCATGCCTGTGGATTCAGCGAGACGAGCCTGACTCTGACTCTGGGTTACCGATCGCAGCACAGAAATCTAACCCCGAGTCAGACTTGGGAATACCGCCAGGGGGGTTAATAAAGTTTTACGTGTGCAGAGTTTCACGCATGCGCAGTGTATAAAAAGCTAACACGCGTGTGTCGTACCTATGATCTGTGAGAGGAGTAATGGAAGCGCCAATCAAGATAACAAAGGTAACATTTAACTTGGGGCATCAGTGGCCTATACTGTTTCTAGATTGAGGCCTATATTGGGATAAGATTAGGAGAGTTTAGTCTGACATTAGCGTTTTTGTCTTGTATTTTGTCTTGAAGAGAAAATGAATCAATTCAAGGACGCAAATTTCATTGGCCCGGTTTATAGATATGTACAGGGAGCAGACCTGTTTGTGGCAGGTTAAACACCCCTTATACAGAAACAAACCAGCTAGGCAGGCAGTGATGGAGAAACTGTTGGAATTTGTGAATACGCAGGTCCCCAACGCAGACATCACCTTTTTGCAAGCCAAAATTGGTGGCTTGAGAAGCACATATACGAAGGAGCGGAGGAGGTCCTGGATTCCCTCAAATCAGGAGCAGCAGCAGAAGACATGTATGTACCCAGTCTGTGGTACCATAATAGAATGCGTTTTCTGGAAGACCAGATTAAAGTCAGGCCATCACTTTCAACTCTTCCTACCACCCTTCCATCAACCCCAGCTGAGGCTTCCGAAAACCAACCTGGGCCTTCTAACCAGGAGGAAGTGGAGGAGCCCAGCTTGAGCCAGGTATAGTATTGTTCTACATATTTATTGTCCTAAAATTAATGATGATAAAGCGGGGGTTTACCCTAACAAAAAAATTCTAACATTACATGGAGCCGGCCTATGAGACCAACAGCATATTCTTGTTTTCTTGGCCGACTCCATGTAATGTTAAAAAAATTTTTTAGGGTGAACCCCCGCTTTAACTAGATGTTATTATTGATAACAAATTAATGATTTACCAAAAAGTGTTTTACATATCAATAGACAGTATTGGCCAAAAATGATTCGGACAAGAATGAAAACTCCTGGGGTCAGAATGATAGTCTTTTCTATTTATTAACATTCAATTTGCAAAAGTCATGAGCTGAAAATTGTGTGTGATTAATGAACCAAAAACGAAAACTAAAAATGTCCCTTTTTTATACACAGGAAAGCCTCAGCCAGGAGGAGGCTCTGGAATGTGGTAGCCAGGAGTTGGCAGGGGTAAGTGGCAGCCAGGAGGTGACCGGGCCCAGTAGCCTCACACAATCCCAGGTGCCTCCCCTCCTTCTACCGTCCAAAAGGCCCAGGAAGGGGAGGAACATGGAGGAGATAGCCTCATTTGGGAGGCTAATGCGGCCCTCAGAACCCCCCAACCTTCAAAAGGCTTATGGCTGCATTGTAGCATCTAAAATGCAGGACATGGAGGAGGGCCAATGCCTCATCTGTGGGGAACTAATTTTGGTGGCCCTAAATACGGGGTTGAGGGGCCAACTGACACAAAAACACCACTTTTGTGAGCTTGACCATCCTCCTCCTCCTCCTCCTCCGCCTCCTGCCACAACTCCACCACCAGAGCCACAGCCTGGAAGGAAGCATGGAGGGTAATTGAAAAAGACGGCAGAGGTTAAAGTAAAGTAAAGTAGCACATGTTTCCCATGTTTAGAACTGTCCCTGCACAAAATGTAATTTCTAAAGGAAAAAAAGTAATTTAAAACTACTCGCGGCTATTAATGAATTGTCGGTCCCGGCAATACAGGTCAAAGTCATTGAAAAAAGGTTCCCCCCAATCTATTACCAGGTCTTTTTGGTATGGCATAAATATTAAGGGGAACCCCAAACCAAAAAAAAAGCATGGGGTCCCCCCCAAATTCCATATCAGGTCCTTCAGGTCTGGTATGGATATTAAGGGGAACCCCGCTCAAATTTTTTTAAATGGCATGGGGTTCCCCCCAAAAATCCATACCGGACCATCCGAGCACGCAACCTGGCAGGCTGCAGGAAAAGAGGGTGGACAAGAGAGCACCCCCTGATAGGCCCTCTGCCTGCAGACCTCCACAACCACCGGGCAAGGGTTGTGGGGTTAAGGCCCTTGTCCCAATCAACATGGGGACATCCTCCCCATGTTGAGGACATGTGGCCTGGTACGGTTTAGGAGGGGGGCGATCTCTCATCCCGCCTCTTTTCCTGTGGCCTGCCAGGTTGCATGCTCGGATAAGGGCCTGATATGGAATTTTGGGGGGACCCCACACTCTTTTTTTTTTTTGGTTCGGGGTAATGGACTGGGGGAACCCCTGCCTTTTTTTTTCAATTACTTTGATCTGTATTGCCGGGACCGACAATTCATTAATAGCCGCGAGTAGTTTTAAATTACTTTTTTTCCTTTAGAAATGACATTTTGTGCAGGGACAGTTCTAAACATGGGAAACATGTGTTACTTTCCAGGCATACTATACACACACCCCAAGTACAAAATTTGAAGGAATATTTAACTTTTATTGTTTCACATTAAGCATTATTAAAATCACTGCTCCTGAAAAAAGTGACATTTTTAAAACTTATTTTTGCATTGATATATGTCCCCTGGGGCAGGACCCGGGTCCCCAAACACTTTTTATGAGAATAACTTGCATATTAACCTTTAAAATGAGCACTTTTGATTTTCCATGTTCATGTCCCATAGACTTTAACGTTGTTCGCATGTTCAAACTAATTTTTTGCCTGTTTGCATGTTCTGGTGGGAACCGAACCGGGGGGTGTTCGGCTCATCCCTACTCCCTATTATATGGACTTTTCAGGCTACCAATTTTAATTTGCAAATAGTTGATGTCTGCCCTGGGGTCCAAAGGCTTCACAAATCCCAGCAGTTTCTCCAGCGTTGCCTTCCTCTTTATTTTGTTATGACCCAGAATAAATGGATATTTTTTTTTCTGCAAATACTTGCCTATGTGTTTTTCTTCAAAAAGGACAGTTTGTTTATGGGTAGGCAGGTACATTTAAAAATTACAATGTCAAATTAACTAGGGACACCAACCAACCTCCTTGAGGTTAAAAAATACAAGATAAAAAGGTTGTTGTGGTAACTTGACACACAAAAAGTAATGGAGATCACTAGAAAATAATTTTCAAATATAAAAAAACAGGAGATCTTGATTAGAACAAAAAAGGAAAAAAGGAAAAAAAAGGACTATAAAAAAAAATTGAAACATTATTATGGAGATCTGGCTTTAAAAAGAAAAAGATTATTCAGGAGATAACTAGAAATAATAAAGACGTAATAAATACGCTTTTTAGAACGTGTGAATATCAGCCGCAAAACAACTTCATTATTCTAGCATTATAAAGAAGAAAAGAATGCGCTGCATTAACCACTTTCCCACCGCGCCATAAGCATTTTACTGCTACGGCGCGGTGGAGTTATCTTGACACGGCGTCCCTGGGACGTCGTCCTTCACTTCCGCGATTGCGCGTCCCCTGGGACACGCTCGCGAAAGTGTCCGTGCTCGCCGGGTCTAGAAGACCCGGCGCATCACGGTAAATTGCCGCTGATAGCGGCCGTCTATCACGTGATCGCGCCGTCGAATGACGGCGCAATCACTTGTAAACAAACCGGCGTCATTTGATTTCCTCCCTCTCCTCCCTCTCCTCTCTGTACCGTTCGGTACAGTGTGCGAGGAGAGGGGGGGGAGCGGGGTGTCAGCAGCTGAGCTGTGGCTGGATCTGTGACAAATGCAGTCACAGATCCAGCCATCCCTCAATCCATCCCAGCTCTGCAATCCCCCAGTACCCAGCAATCCCCCAGTACCCAGCAATCCCCCAGTACCCAACAATCCCCCAGTACCCAACAATCCCCCAGTACCCAACAATACCCAACAATACCCCAATACTCGGCAATACCCCAATACTCGGCAATACCCCAATACTCGGCAATACCCCAATACTCGGCAATACCCCAATACTCGGCAATACCCCAGTACTCGGCAATACCCCAGTACTCAGCAATACCCCAGTACTCAGCAATACCCCAGTACTCAGCAATACCCCAGTACTCAGCAATACCCCAGTACTCGGCAATACCCCAGTACTTGGCAATACCCCAGTACTCGGCAATACCCCAGTACTCGGCAATACCCCAGTACTCGGCAATACCCCAATACTCGGCAATACCCCAATACCCTGCATGATACTTTGCAATACCCCAATACTCTGCAATACCACCTATGGGGATTTTTAAGTAGCGCAGTTTGGCGCCATTCCACGATTGTGCGCAATTTTGAAGTGTGACATGTTGGGTATCTATTTACTCGGCGTAACTTCATCTTTCACATTATGAAAAAAAATTGGGCTAACTTTACTGTTTTTTGTTTTGTTTTAAGCACAAAACAGTTTTTTTTTAAAAACACGCGTTCAATAAATTTCTGCGAAAATACCGTGCGAGATAAAAAGTTGTAACAGCCGCCATTGTATTCTCTAGGGTCTTTGCTAAAAAAGCATATATACTGTTTTGGGGTTCTATGTAATTTTCTAGCAAATAAATGATGATCTTTCCATGTAGGAGAGAAATGTCAGAATTGGTCTGGGTGTTCCAGAACGCCTGATGGCGTTCCCTGCATGTTGGGCCTCTGTATGTGGCCACGCTGTGTAAAAGTCCCACACATGGGGTATCGTCATACTCGGTAGGAATAGCAGAATGTGTTTTGGGGTGTAATTTGTGGTATGCATATGCTGTGTGTGAGAAATAACCTGCTAATATGACAGAAACAAGTTTTTTTTTTTACAGAATTTTCAGTCGTTTTTCTTTTATAGCGCAAAAAATAAAAAACCCAGAGGTGATCAAATACCACCAAAAGAAAGCTCTATTTGTGTGAAAAAAAGGACAAAAATTTCAAATGGGTACAATGTTGTATGACTGAGTAATTGTCATTCAAATTGTGAGAGCACCGAAAGCTGAAAATTGGTCTGGTTCCGTAAAGGCCCCATCCATCAGGTCCGTATGAGCTGGTGTCAATTTTGGCAATCGCAAGTCATCAAAGAACGCCTCTTCCTTGGAGCGATCTAATGCTTTTGGTGAGTTATATAACTTAGTATAAAATTTATAAAATTCGCTAATTATTTTCTCAGGATTTTGGGTCGTAAGACCTGTAGATAGTCTCAACTTAGGCAATGTCGGTGAAAATGGCCGGGGGACAAGTTTTCTGGCCAGCATTGTGGTCGGCTTATCCCCCATAGTGTAGAACCTATGTTTCGACCAACTTATATGTTTTTTAGCTTGTGTAGTCAAACTGAGGTTGAGTGCCAATCTAGCATTGTCTATTTTATGTCTAATATCCATCTGGGGGTTTCTACGCTGTTCTTCTAGTAGTTCCTCTAAATGTGTTTCTAGCTGCTCAATCGTTCGTTCTCTGTCCCGCTTCGCCCTAGCCGCTACCTGAATAAGTTTTCCCCGTATTGTAGCCTTATGGGCAACCCAGGTAATCGCAGGGGGTGTGTCCGGCGTCTTATTAGTCTTAAAGCGGATGGTTCACCCAAAAAAAATATTAAAAGCCAGCAGCAACAAATACTGCAGCTGCTGACTTTTAATATTAGGACACTTACCTGTCCTGGAGTCCAGCGGCGTCCGCAGCAGAGGACGAGCGATCGCTCGTCTCCCTGCTGCTCCCCCCTCCATCCACGGTGAGGGAACCAGGAAGTGAAGCGCTCCGGCTTCACTGCCCGGTTCCCTACGGCGCATGCGCGAGTCGCGCTGTGCGCGGTAATTGGCTCCCGCTGTGTGCTGGGAGCCAAGAGTTCCCAGCACACAACGGGAAAAGCCCGTCTTTTGCCGAGACTGCGGGCCGGAAGTGGGTGCAGATACCTGTCTTTAGACAGGTATCTGCACCCCCCTCCCCCCTGAAAGGTGTCAAATGTGACGCCGGAGAGGAGGAGGGTTCCGATCAGCGGATCTTCACTTTAGGGTGGAGATCCGCTTTAAAATACTCTTCTATTTCTTTTCCGATTTCTGTGTAAATTATAGGGTCGTTCAATAAGCTCACGTTCAGTCGCCATGGGGAGGGTTTCGAGCCCACAACCCAGCAGTGAAGATCTAAAGCGGAGAGTGGTCCGACCAGGGGGTGGACAAAATTTTCACTGATTTAATGTAGGGGAGCAAGGGGGTGCGTAACAGGAGATGGTCAATCCTGGAGTACGTGCGATGGGCTTGAGAAAAGTGTGTGAAGTCCCTAACTGTGGGATTAAACTCCCGCCAAGTGTCGATCAAGCCATGTAAATTAAATAGTCGTGCCACCTTACCGCTCGCTATCGGTGGACGTTTCAAAATAGGTTTAAGAGAGTCGGATTTGTCCATAATCCTGTCCAAAGGAATATTACTATCCCCTCCCAAGATAACCTGGCCCCGAACCTTAGGCAGCAATATTCGGAACATTTTACTAAAAAACTCAAGCTGTCCAATGTTGGGGGCGTAATACGAAATAAAGGAGACCTCCTGATTGTGAAACCGTCCTACCGCCATAATGTACCTACCACCCTTGTCTTTGATTATAGAGATGGGAGTAAAAGGTGTCTGCTTCGAAAAACAGATGGCTACACCCCCCTTCTTTTCTGGGCCCCCTGCTAAATAAAATTGTGGGTATTTGACGTTTAAATAACGGGGAGCTGAGGTTTTAGAAAAATGGGTCTCCTGCAGCAAGAGGACTTCAGCCTTCCGCCTATGGTAATATTGATAGGCCTTAGTCCTCTTAACTGGGGAATTGAATCCGTGCACATTGTGGCTGATGACAGAGTAATCAGTAGACAAGGTAGTGGCAAACGTGGCAGGGCAGAGCACTCTTACCTCGTGTAGATGAAAGCAGAGCTGGACCGCTGGGACCGAGACGGCCGACCTCCAAGGTTCTCAAGACCAGGATGCGTGGGGAGAGCGTGCCGATCCGGGGCTCACATAGAAGAAGGGGAGGACAAGAGGGAGTTAGAAAAGGACAGTAAGAAAACAGACAAACATTAATAGGCCTTAGGCCCAAACAACCTAACTGAGATTGTTGAAATATGCGTTTTTTGTGTAAGAGAACCTGGGGGATAACCCTCACCGGAGACAACATCCGGTGCATTAAGTGCAAGGGTACTATTCTCGTCCGAGAATAAGTAGTCTCGCAATCGAGTGGCACGTAAGACCACCCCGACTCAAACATGTAAAAAAATTACTAAGACAGGACAATCAGGGGTAACAAGAAAACATATGTCTGGTGTAACACCGCGAGCTGCCCACGGCGACACATATCCCCAAGGCAGGCGGCACAGAAGCAGGAAGAGTCCCCATCGGTTGTTCCCACCCCTGCAACCCCCCCCCCCCCCCAATTAGCCATCCCAACCCCGAACCCCAGTCCCGGATTTGGTGAATATAGCTCTGATAGCCCTATCAGAGTCCGGAGGGGCAACAAACTGACAGTAGGGCCCAGAATTATTTTTAATCCAAAACTGCCCCCTTCTGGTAGTTTGGAAAAAAAAAAAAAAACGTTTTGGGACTTTAAATGAGAAATATGTGAACATATATCTCCATCCCTGTTATATGTAGAAAACAAAAGGGGTTTGGGACTTTGAATGAGGTATGCATGAGAGAACTCAAAGATAAGACAGTGTAATATGGATGCATTTATTTGTCTAAAACACATAGCAGAGCATGCGACTTTGAATGTATACATAATAGTAAACATACATGACAGTGCATTTAAAAAGCATGATGCAAAACCATAAACATTGTATAACAATTTTTTTTTTTTTGGAGATAGCCCTTTATCTCTTATTGTTTCCCATTATTTGAGTGTTATGCTAAAACTTACATATTATACTTGTGTCCTTCTGCAGATCTTACCCTACTACGCATCCGCCCCTGAAGATTGGCTATAATGCCATGAAAGGCGTCTCGGGCTTACACAAATGCTACATGTTTCAGTTTTAGGACCTACCTTGGGTTTAATGATTCTATATTTTTAAATAATGTGATGAACAAGTTGTTATACAATGTTAATAGTTTTTGCATCATGCTTTTTATATGCACTGTCATGTATGTTTACTATTATGTATACATTCGAAATCGCATGCTCTGCTATGTGTTTCAGACAAATAAACGCATATATATTACACTGTCTTATCTTTAAATTCTCTCATGCATACCTCATTCAAAGTCCCAAACCCCTCTTCTTTTCCCTTCAGGTAGTTGTGCCATGGTTACATAGTAAAAAATACATCATTGGACGGCATTGATTACGTGAAAAACATAAAAATACCTATTTTCTTTGGAGGAATAAGAGTTGTAGAAAGATTGAGAGAGTGGAGAATGGGAAAAATCAACAGAAGCGTCCATTGGGACAAACAGCTGACATCTCTCAGGCGGCGTACACACGGCCGAGGTTCTCGGCAGAAACCAGCGAGAACCTCGCTGGGAGCCTAATTCTGCCGAGAACCTCGGCCGTGTGTACGGATTCGGCGAGCCCTGCCCGTCGGGAAACCCGTCGAGCAAATAGAGAACAGGTTCTCTATTTGCTTGATGGCCCGTCGGGATGAATGGCTGGTCGCCTTTCCCGACGGGCTGGTCGCCGAATCTGACGGCCGGCCGAGAACCTCGATGGGCGGAACGATGTGTTTGGCCCGTCGAGGTTCTCTGCCGTGTGTACGCCGCTTCAGACAAAAGATTTTGAGGTTTCTGGTAAAGTATACATTTCTAATTATCTGTAGGAAATTGTTTGAACATACAGTACATATAACTGAACCAATTAGTGTTTGTAGCATTAAATATTTGAATCTAAATATAATTCTAACTGCAGTATTAATTGTTTTCCTTTTTAAATCAAATACATGGGATACACATATTGGTATCATCTCATTGAAGCTGATTTTTAGGTTACAGTAAATTGTTTAGTGATGATGTATGTTTCAAATAAAATAATTAATTGGAAATGATCCTAACCTTAAATATAAGTCTGGTAAAAACACCAATTCCGTACAGTGTATTACATTGTTATCCATGTGTTGAGAATGGTCACGTGTCAAAGTAAGCACCTTGTTGCCTTCACATTCTGCTGAGCCACTTAAAAGCTATTAATTACTCTTGAAAGGAATGACTCAGTTTTGTTACAGTGTATTTTGAAACAAAAATCCTCTGGTTATATTCTCATTATTGGTATTATCCACATTATTGAAATGTTGATCCATATTGTTTGTTTGTCACCAATTATATTTTGATATTATTTTGCACTGATTTTTAGAAAATAATAGCCAGATTCAGGTACCTTTACGCCGGCGTATCTCCAGATACACCGTCGTAAGTACAAATGTACATCGGCAAGATACGCCGATTCATGAATGTACGTACGCCCGATCAGGGCTGGTGCAAGGATTTTTGACACCCTAGGCAAAACCTTATTGGAGTTATATGGAGTTTTTTTGTGTCACCTCTCCACCTATTTCCTCAGCCACCTGCGCCTCTGGAACCGGCCTGAAGACAAAGAGTGGCAATACAGCACCCCTTTGCATTACAGTGCCTACTTTACATCACAGACCTCTTTGCATCCCAGTTCCCCAATGTCATCAATTACCTCTTTCCTCCCATTACATCAGTGTCCTCAGCCTCATTCCTTGAACCTCAGTCTCCTCCACAGCCCCTCTCCCTGTATACCTGTCTCCTCCACACAGCTGCCCCCTCCCTGTAAAATAGTCTCCTCCACACAGCTGCCCCCTCCCTGTAAAATAGTCTCCTCCACACAGCTGCCCCCTCCCTGTAAAATAGTCTCCTCCACACAGCTGCCCCCTCCCTGTAAAATAGTCTCCTCCACACAGCTGTCCCCTCCCTGTAAAATAGTCTCCTCCACACAGCTGTCCCCTCCCTGTAAAATAGTCTCCTCCACACAGCTGCCCCCTCCCTGTAAAATAGTCTCCTCCACACAGCTGCCCCCTCCCTGTAAAATAGTCTCCTCCACACAGCTGCCCCCTCCCTGTAAAATAGTCTCCTCCACACAGCTGCCCCCTCCCTGTAAAATAGTCTCCTCCACACAGCTGCCCCCTCCCTGTAAAATAGTCTCCTCCACACAGCTGTCCCCTCCCTGTAAAATAGTCTCCTCCACACAGCTGCCCCCTCCCTGTAAAATAGTCTCCTCCACACAGCTGCCCCCTCCCTGTAAAATAGTCTCCTCCACACAGCTGCCCCCTCCCTGTAAAATAGTCTCCTCCACACAGCTGCCCCCTCCCTGTAAAATAGTCTCCTCCACACAGCTGCCCCCTCCCTGTAAAATAGTCTCCTCCACACAGCTGCCCCCTCCCTGTAAAATAGTCTCCTCCACACAGCTGCCCTCTCCCTGTATATTAGTCTCCTCCACACAGCTGCCCCCTCCCTGTAAAATAGTCTCCTCCACACAGCTGCCCCCTCCCTGTAAAACGTCTCCTCCACACAGCTGCCCTCTCCCTGTTTATATGTCTCCTCCACACAGCTGCCCTCTCCCTGTTTATATGTCTCCTCCACACAGCTGAGCCCTCCCTGTAAAATAGTCTCCTCCACACAGCTGCCCCCTCCCTGTAAAATAGTCTCCTCCACACAGCTGCCCCCTCCCTGTAAAATAGTCTCCTCCACACAGCTGCCCCCTCCCTGTAAAATAGTCTCCTCCACACAGCTGCCCCCTCCCTGTAAAATAGTCTCCTCCACACAGCTGCCCCCTCCCTGTAAAATAGTCTCCTCCACACAGCTGCCCTCTCCCTGTATATTAGTCTCCTCCACACAGCTGCCCCCTCCCTGTAAAATAGTCTCCTCCACACAGCTGCCCCCTCCCTGTAAAACGTCTCCTCCACACAGCTGCCCTCTCCCTGTTTATATGTCTCCTCCACACAGCTGCCCTCTCCCTGTTTATATGTCTCCTCCACACAGCTGAGCCCTCCCTGTAAAATAGTCTCCTCCACACAGCTGCCCTCTCCCTGTAAAATAGTCTCCTCCACACAGCTGCCCTCTCCCTGTATATTAGTCTCCTCCACACAGCTGCCCCCTCCCTGTAAAATAGTCTCCTCCACACAGCTGCCCCCTCCCTGTATATTAGTCTCCTCCACACAGCTGCCCCCTCCCTGTAAAATAGTCTCCTCCACACAGCTGCCCCCTCCCTGTAAAATAGTCTCCTCCACACAGCTGCCCCCTACCTGTATATTAGTCTCCTCCACACAGCTGCCCCCTACCTGTATATTAGTCTCCTCCACACAGCTGCCCCCTACCTGTATATTAGTCTCCTCCACACAGCTGCCCCCTACCTGTATATTAGTCTCCTTCACACAGCTGCCCCCTACCTGTATATTAGTCTCCTCCACACAGCTGCCCCCTCCCTGTATATTAGTCTCCTCCACACAGCTGCCCCCTCCCTGTATATTAGTCTCCTCCACAGCTGCCCCCTTACCTCACACAGCAGGTAGAAGACAGAGCATGGCATGTCCGAGCAGAGGGCGGGAGATGTTCAACTCTCCATTTAACAGAGATGATTCGTTGCTAGGACCGCCCCTAGCAACCAATCACAGGCTTTTTAACTTAAAAAGTTTAACAAGCTCCTACCTTCTGCTCGGACATTGTGTCTTCTCTACCTGCTGGATGAGAGCGGCGGCGGGGGAAGGAGGAATCACACAGGAGAGGAGAGAACACCCAGGCAGGCTGTTCTACAGGTTCACTGTCCTCTGCACACTCACCCCCCCTCACCCCCCTCGCTCTATTCTGCAGTGATACTCTGCAGCAAGCGCTGGACCTAGCAGTGCTGGTAGCGCAGTTTGCACAGAAAGCAGCACAAATTAAACTCCCCACTGCTCACTCACCGCATGTAGCCAGCATGCCGCTCCCTACTGATGTGCGCTCTAGGCCATCACCTAACATCGCCTATTGGTAGCGCCGGCCCTGCGCCCGACGCAGTAATCTACGCCGTTTACGTAGGCGTTTTTCCGGCGTAAAGATAAATCACCAAAAAGGTGGTGCATCCCATGCAACGGTATGGACGTCGGAACAGCCGTCATTTTTACATCGTTTACGTAAGTCGTACGTGAATGGGGCTGGGCGTAAGTTACGTTCACGTCGTAGGCAGTGTTCTATCCGACGTGATTCTGAGCATGCGCACTGGGATACGTCCACGGACGGAGCATGCGCCGTTCATTCGGCCCATCATTTGCATGGGGTCACGGTTCATTAACATGTATCACGCCCACCTTCCACCTACTTTGAATTAGGCGGGCTTACGCCTGCCCATTTACGCTACGCCGCCGTAACTTAGGGAGCAAATGCTTTGTGAATACAGCACTTGCCTCTCTAAGTTGCGACGGCGTAGCGTATACGCCTGCCTAACGATACGCCGCCCTACCTAAATCTGGCCCTAAATATATATTTTTGCACACTTTTGTATTCCTTTTGTCTTCAGGTTAGCGCAAATAAACAAATTTGCGGAATTTGTGGGAATCTCCTTAATCGTAGATCCTTGCTTCTTTTCATAAATATAAAACTGTTTAATATGTCAGTATAAACATTCTGACAGTCCTTTAAGGCTCCTTACACACGGATCGGTCCGTTTTTCGGTCCGCTCCGTGTGTCCGTCAACTCAGCAGGGACCGCCCTGTCTCTCCTCCGTCTGTCCGTTTGCATCCGATCCGTTTGGCCGGACGGAAAAAAAATAGGACATTCTTCCGTCCGCAAAAACGGATGCGGATGTGGCGGACGTTAGCGGATGTATCATCCGCTAACGGATCCGCTCCCATAGGGGCCCATTACAAGTTCGTAAACGGACTTGTAATGAGTGGACGAACGGTCCGCTAGTGTGAAAGGACCCTAAGAATTAAATCCTTTTATTTGGATCCCCATGGAAGATTTATTTTTCTGGACTGTAATTACTTGACTTGTTCTCTTACTTTGATTAACATATACAGCTGTGACCAAAAGTTTTGAGAAAGACACAAATATTAAAATGATACTAAAGTTGTATTTGTTTTTGCTTAAAAATAACAAAAATGTTATACTTACCTGCCCTTTGGATTTGCACAGAGCAGCCCTGATCCTCCTCCCTCCTGACAAGTGCCCCCACAGAAAGCAGCTTTTCATGGGGCACCCAAGCCAAGCCACCGCTCTGCATGTCCATTCATACATGAAGCCCGGCTAGGCCCCGCCCCCTCTCTCTCCCAGGGCCGGCTCTAGCAATAGGCGGGTCAGGCGGCTGCCTAGAGCGCCAGGGTAGGTGAGGCAGCAAAATCCAGATCCCCAGCCACTTGCTGGGGATTCAGATTATTAAAATACCGGCATTTTTCTTAAATACATGCTTTATGGCGGATTGGCGCCAGCCGCCAGGCTAGGGGGCGGTTGCGCCTGTGACTACATGCCGAACGAATTACTCTATCCCCAGCCTGCAGTGCCGCCCTAGTAGCGGTGGCAGTGAGGAGATGAGGGGAGAGAGCCAGGACGAGGATCCCTGCATGTACTGTAACTACGGCGGGCTTGCCGCAATATCCGCTCCCCCCTCCTCCTGGGCGCCCGGGATCTGGTGTCACACCCGGGGGACGGCCCAGATTTCAGCGCGGAGAGCCGGCGGGAGGAGGAGACAAGAGCCGAGCTTGAGGAGAGAGATGCCGGGCTACACAGGAAGCTTCCCCGGTCAAAGACAACACGGCTCTGACTGCTCCTCTCACTGCATCCCCTGGACTTCTACCAGCAGCAGCAGCAGCAACCGCATCTCACCCTCCCTGTCCGACTCCTCCTTCCTCCCTCCTTCCCACCGCCTTCATCTCTATCCTCCCTCCCTCCTTCCACCTCCATACAGAGCCCCATCTTTCCATCTCTCCCTCCATCCTTCCGTCTCTATACAGACCCCATCCCTCCATCCTTCCCTCGCCATCCCTCCCTCCATGCTTCCATCTCCATCTCTCCCTCCCTCCATCCTTTCATCTCTTTACAGAGCCCCATCCTTCCATCTCTCCCTTCATCCTACAATCCCCATCCCTCCCTCCATCCTTCAATCTCTGTATAGAGCCCCATCCTTACCTTGATTCTTCCATCTCCATCCCTCCCTCTCTTCATACATCTCCATCCTTCCCTCCATCTTTCCATCTCCATCCCTCCATCTTTCTCTATACAGAGCCCCAGCCTTCCACTCTCTCTCTCTATCCTCCTATCTCTATACAGGGTCCCAACCTTCCATCTCTATCCCTCCATCCCTATACAGAGCCACATCCTCCCATCTCTCCCTCCATCCTTCTATCTCCATTCCTCCCTCCTTCCTTCCATCCCTCCATCTCTGTACAGAACCCCTTCCTTCCATCTCCATCCCTCCCTACATCCTTCCATCTCCATCGCTCACTCCTTCCTTCCATCCCTCCATCTCTGTACAGAACTCAATTCATCCCTCCTTCCATCTCCATCCCTCACTCCTTCCTTCCATCCCTCCATCTCTGTACAGAACTCCATCCCTCCCTCCTTCTATCTCCATCCATCCCTCCATCTCTGTACAGAACCCCATCCTTCCAAATCCCTCCCTCCTTCCATCTCCATCCCTCACTCCTTCCTTCCATTTCTATACAGAGCCACATCCTCCCATCTCTCCCTCCATCCTTCTATCTCCATTCCTCCCTCCTTCCTTCCATCCCTCCATCTCTGTACAGAACCCCATCCTTCCATCTCCATCCCTCCCGACATCTTTCCAACTCCATTCCTCCATCCTTCTATCTCCATTCCTCCCGCCTTCATTCCATCCCTCCATCTCTGTACAGAACCCCATCCTTCCATCTCCATCCCTCTCTACATCCTTCCATCTCCATCCCTCACTCCTTCCTTCCCTCCCTCCATCTCTATACAGAGCCACATCCTCCCATCTCTCCCTCCACCCTTCTATGGCGGCGTACACACGACCGAGAAACTCGACGGGCCAAACACATCGTTCCGCCCGTCGAGTTTCCCGTTCTGCTTGTCGAGCAGCTCGATGAGCTTGCTTTGCGTACACACGTTCAAAGTCCAAATCTCGTCGATCTCACGTTCACCACGTGTGACGGCACTATAAAGGGGACGTACGTTTGGTTTGGCGCCACCCTTGGGGCTCCTTTTGCTAATCTCGTGCTTAAGCGTGTTAGTAAAAGTTTGGTGAGTGACGATTCGCGCTTCTCAGTTTTCGTGCTTTTCAGATCAATCTCTGCCTTTCAGTTTGTACTTGTGGGTTCGTATCTTGGCTATCGGGGCGTGCGGTCAGGTTGTATTGTTTTACATTGCGGTCCTGTCCGCCCGTTTTTGATTTTCAGGTCGTTCTTCATAGGTCTTGCTGTTCTTCAGGGCGGTCTGTTTAGTGCAATTCTGTTTAGACGTTCGTTTCTAACCTTGTAGCCATGTTGCAGGCATCTCGTCATCGGCGAGCTCGTGCTGTGTGTGCCATGTCTATAGGTCTATTGCTTTTAGACCTAGATGACGAGTCCATGAACAGGGTAAGGAGGCGTTCATGGACCAAGAATTGGTTGCTCCGTAGGAACCAATTCTCGCATATGCCTCTGCTGCGGGAGCTTCAGGAAAATAATCCTGAAGATTACAGGAATTTCCTGAGGATGTCGGATCCTGTTTTCCAGCACCTGTTGGCCTTGGTATCCCCCTATATTACCAGGCAGGACACCGTTATGCGGGAGGCTATTGGTGCTGAGCAGAGGCTAGTTGCCACCCTACGTTATCTGGCAACTGGGAGAAGCCTTCAGGACTTAAAGTTCTCTACGGGCATCTCCCCCCAGGCTCTGGGCCTTATTATTCCTGATACCTGCTCTGCTATCATCCAGGTTCTGCAGGAGGAATATATGAGGGTTAGTTTTCTCCTTTTAATAACTCATTTTATGTATATAATGTATGCTAATATATTGCAGTTATCTCCTCCTTCCATAATTTGAGATTTTCCTAGCCTGTGACGGAAAATATTGATTATATGAAGACAGGAGGCGAGTATCTTATGCATTATTCTTTCTTTAATAATGCTCATAGCAGAAAAAATACAGTAACCATTTAATGTAACTAGAAAAAAATTCTTAGAACTACAACTCCCAGCAGGCCTTGGGCTATAGTAGCCCCTCCCAGACCCTGGTCTGTATATAAGGGACTGGCTGAGGTGTGAGTGTCCTCTTTCTTCACGCGGAATGGCCTTGCACTGGACCACTAATCTTATCCAGACCTCTTCTCTGTTGTCCGAAACCCACCGGTCGGTCTGAAAATCCGATGTTGGAGGAAACGACCAGGAACATGGCCAACATGGCTAACTTCGTCCCAACGGGGACTGCAGGTAATCCAAACATCATAACTGATCGGTCAGCCGCCTTCAAGGGCGTACACAGGATGATCAATAGCCTGGAAAAGACAAAAAAGGCGTGACAGGGAGGGAAAGGGAGGGAAGATACTCGCCTCCTGTCTTCATATAATCAATATTTTCCGTCACAGGCTAGGAAAATCTCAAATTATATATCAGACAGGAGGCTCATATCTTATGCAAGTTCAAAGCTAGCAACAGTATGTTAGTAATATATAACAATGCAGAGGAAAACATCATAAGACTGACATGGATACGTGTTCTTCAGGTCTGAAGTAGAATTGGCGAAAAGGTGGTCTCGGAAGACCAGTCAGCCGCCAGGAGTAAGTCCGACAGGGAGCCTCCTGAAGAGACTATCTTAGTAGCCATAGCGCCTCTGGAAGAGTGGGCACCGAACAGGGAGACGTCTATGCCCGCCATCTCCATGGTTGAGCGTACCCATCTCGCTAACGTGGCGGAAGATACTGGGAGATGAGGTCTAACATAGGAGATGAGAAGTTGTGAAAGTCCAGAGGAGCGGATATCGACCGTCCGTGATTCGTATGCTTGTAAGCAACGTACCACGCAAAGTCGGGGATGTGTGGGAAAAAACGGATAAAAGACCGTGTGGATGCTTGTCTTGGTTCTACGGACCACCGAGAACTTGACCCCTTAGGGTGAGAACTGTCGTCGAGAGATATCCAGCGCTCTCACGTCCGAAACGCGCTTAACCGAGACTAAACATAGCAAGACGGTCAATTTATAAGACAACAGTTTTAACGACAGGTCGTCATTGTCTTGCCATAAGGAAAATATGTCGAGCAACCTGGAGACGTCCCAGGTTGTCTGGTACCTCGGTCTCGGGGGGCGTTTGAATCTGATGCCTCGCAGGAGTCTACATACTAGTGGGTGTTGTCCCACTGGTAGAGAGTCCACAGGATGATGGTGTGCTGAGATAGCTGATCGGTACACATTGATGGAGCTATAGGCTTTACCTGCGTCAAAAGACTCTGCCAGGTAGTTCACCACTAAAGCTACAGGTGCGTGTATGGGATCAACCTGCCGTTGATCACACCAATGCACCCAGAGTTGCCAGGCAGATCGATAGGCCGATCTGGTCCCAGGGGCCCAGGCCAGGGTAAGGAGGTCCCTAGCTGATCTTGAAAGGTCGTTGACCGTATCCGGGACCCTGAAATCAACCATGCAAGGAGGCGGAGGTTGCCCTCCATGACTAGAGGGTGAAGACCCCCCGTCGGGTTGGTCAGCAGGTGTGGGAACTGGGGAATCAGCCTGGGGTAGTCTACGGCCATCCCCAGAAGGAGAGGGAACCACGGCTGTGTCGGCCACCAGGGTGTGATCAACACAACTGTCGCTCGCTGGTTCGCTGTATGGAGGAGAAATCTGGAGATCATCTGGAAGGGGGGAAACGCATAGTGTGTTTCCCTCGGCCAGATGTGGCGGAAAGCGTCTACTGCGGACGCCTCCGGATCTGGTCTCCAGCTGAAAAAGCGAGGTAACTGGTAATTGAGGCGAGAAGCGAAGAGGTCCGTGTGTAACGGGCCCCAAAGTTGCTTCAGCCGAAGGAAAACCGAACGCTCCAGACGCCAGTCGCTGGAGTCGGAAAGGTGGCGTGAGTACCAATCGGCCACCGTGTTGGAGACCCCCGGGATGTATTCTGCCATGGGGGTGATGTTGTGTGACAGGCAGAAGTGCCAGAACTCTTTTGCCAGGACTGCTAGAGTCCTGGACCTGGTGCCTCCCAAGTGGTTGACATATTGAACCGCTGCTACGTTGTCCATGCGAAATAAAACGCAGCTGTTCGAGGCTAGTGGTAAGAAACTCTTGATGGCAAAGAAAGCTGCCAGAAGTTCCAATGCATTGATATGCAAATTCACCTCGGAAGTGGACCACGTCCCTCCTGTGGAGGTATCCCCGCAACGAGCGCCCCAGCCGATGCGGCTCGCGTCCGACTCTATGACGATGTCTGGTCTGGAGTTGAAAATGGCCCTGCCATTCCACTCTATGGCGTGGCGAAGCCACCATTGTAGCTCCTCCGCCGCCTCCGGACAGAGTGGGACCTCGTCCGCGTATCTGAGGCCCTGCCTTAAGTGCATGATTTTGAGCCTCTGGAGGGCTCTGTAGTGAAGGGGGGCCGGGAAGATAGCCTGGATGGAGGCTGCTAGAAGCCCCACCAGACGGGCCAGAGCCCTTAAGGATAAGGAACCTTTGCGCAGGACCGCCCTGATTTCTTTGCGTATCAGTGATAGCTTTGATACAGGGAGTCGTAGAACGGCTCGGTTGGTGTCTATCAGGAAACCCAAGAACTCCATCTCTTGGGTTGGGATGAGGACCGACTTGTCTAGGTTGACCAAGAACCCTAGGGATTGTAATAGAGAGACCATCCATGACATGTGAAGGAAAGCTAGGTTTTCGGAGTGGGCCATGATAAGAAGGTCGTCCAGATAAATGATCAGACGCACTCCCCTGCTCCTTAAGGATGCCACTACCGGTTTCATTAGCTTGGTGAAACACCATGGGGCGGACGACAGACCGAACGGGAGGCAAGTAAATTGCCACATCCGATCTTTCCAAAGGAAACGAAGCAGGTGTTGGGAATCTGGGTGGATAGGGACGGTGAGGTAAGCGTCCTTCAGGTCCACTTTCACCAGCCAGTCTCCTGGAATTAGGAGATCTCGGAGGAAGTGAATACCCTCCATCTTGAAGTGTCTGTAGTTGACATGCTGGTTTAGTTCCCGAAGGTTTATCACGGGACGGTATCCGCCCCCTTTCTTTTTTACTAGAAAAAGGTTGCTTATGAACCCTGGGGAATGGTCTCCGGTTTCTATAATCGCATGTTTGGACCTGAGTTCCGATATCTCGTGGTCTATGAGTGCAACGTTGTGTTCCGTAAACCTGATAGGGGGAGGAAGTATGTTTAGGACTGGTGATGAGAGAAGTTCTATTTGGAACCCTGCGACCGTCTGTAAAATCCAGGCGTCTGCCGTAATCGCAGACCAGGCGTGGATAAAATACATCAGGCTTCCCTCCACTGGTATGTGTGAATGTGGTATGCAGTGTACACTCACCTGTAGGGGGTCGGGAGCGGGGAAAACCACGACCGCCGCGTCCTCGCCAGGGTCTTCCTCTGGGTGGGAAAAAGGGCGCCGGTTGTGCCAGTGGGACGGAGTACGGAGAAGGAGCCTGCTGATATTGGAATTGGGCGGTAGACCTGCCCTGTGGCCTATAGGAGGAGTTGCGGCCGGCAGATCGGCCTCTACCTCTGCCAGCCCTGGAAAAAACTCTACTCGCATTCGTCCGTTTTAAGGAAGTTTGGGCTTTATCAAGGCCTGTAAACAGGCCCACGAACCTGTTGATGTCCTTCATCAGGTTGTCACCAAACAGCATTCCCAGTGCCGCCGGACCGGGTTCAGTTTCGGCCAGGTGGGAGAGTTGGGGGTCTAGCCGCATTAGGATGGAGCGGCGTCTTTCCACCGAGCAGGTGGTGTTGGCGGTGCCTGCTAGGCATATAGCCCTTTGGGCCCACCCTCGAAGTTGAGCCAAGTCAACTGGTTGGTCCGATGCGGCCGCCTGTTCAGACAGATTTAGGATTTTTGTGAGGGGGCCCATTAGATCTAAGATCCGTTCTTGTATCGATCTAAAAGATCGTTCTATACACTTCTTGGGGAGTTTACCCGATTTGGCCAGGATAGGGTCAATTTCTGGTGTGGCCATCACCCTATTGGGGATGAAGGGTCTGGGGCACTCAGCCCGTAGTTTGTTGCGGGCAGATCTGTCCAGGGATTTCCTGGCCCACAGTTCCATGTATTGGGATACTTGTGGGAGTGGGGACCAATCGCCTGATCTCGGATGGGAGATGGCGTCCGGGTGAAAGAATGGTTCTCCCAGTGCGTCCAGGATCACTTCACCCTGTGTACCAGGGGTGGCGTTTGGGTCGAACGCCGTATCCCCAGCATCTCTTTTGTCAGTGTCAGATTCATAGTCGTCAGACTCATAACCCACAGAATTGTCTAGGGAGTCCTCGTCGGAGGAGTCAATGAATGAGTTTGGTTTGGTCCTTCTTAGGGACTTATGCCTCTTCTCTTCTAACTCCCTGAGGCCCAGGGGTCGATCGTTATGTGATGGATGCTGGGGTTGGCAGACCGGGGGGGGAACTGCCTGAGGCATATTATTTACTTCCCCTGTCGGGGAGTCGTTTGCCGCCAAGTGTTTCGATTTGTGGGAAACTTTACCTTTTTTATTTGGCGGTTCACCACTCAGAGGTGGTGGGGCTGAAAAGATTGGTAGAGAAAATTGGGGGCCAGAGGGTAGGGTGGCTGAGGCCAGGGCAGCCTGGACCGATTTGTTAATCAGGTCCTGAATCTGGTCTGCCGTCATGAACTGGGCAGATTCAATGGCAAAGCTATGGGGAAAGTAGGTGTAAAACCTTCAGCCATGGTATATAATTAATAGTGAGCGGGATCTACAAAGCCTCTAGCCGGAATAAATTCCGTTTTGCTAGAGTGTAGTAGAGAGAAATAATAGGGTTGGGGTTAAGCGCTGTAGCGATTGTACTTTGCTGGGGAACAGGCTCCTCTCCTCACCACTGCTGCTGCTGCACTGGTAGCGGTGGAGGAAAAAACTCCCAAGCCTCTGTGCGCTCAGGAGGCGTAGTCTCGCGAGACTACGCGCTCCTGAACTCCATTGGATGCTGCGAAGAGACGACGCGCGTCGGAGGTACCGCCCCCTGACTCCGCGCGCGAAGAGGAGCTCCGGGAGGAGGGAGGGAAGATGGCGGCGCGAGTGAGCGCGCTCCGACTAGCAGGAGGGGGGGTGAGGCATACGAGAGCCGGGCGAATCGCGGGAGACCGTCATTCGGTGAGGGAGAGGTTCTATGAGAATCTGCAGTTATTCCCCCCCCCGCAGGAATGTGGTATAATGTATACATATAATAATTAAATAAATACAGATACATTTTTTTTTTGGATGAGAACAAAAAAGGGGGAAGGAATAGGGGAGGAAAAAAGAGGAGTCACATCTGTTCCCACCAATGGTTGTACATAGGATGATATAGCTATTTGAATATACTTATCTGAGACTTGTAGTGCCTGCCATGAGCAGAAAGAAAGAGGACACTCACACCTCAGCCAGTCCCTTATATACAGACCAGGGTCTGGGAGGGGCTACTATAGCCCAAGGACTGCTGGGAGTTGTAGTTCTAAGAAATTTTTTCTAGTTACATTAAATGGTTACTGTATTTTTTCTGCTATGAGCATTATTAAAGAAAGAATAATGCATAAGATATGAGCCTCCTGTCTGATATATAATTACCGTTTGGAATATGCTGTGAATGTCCCCTTTGCCCCCATGCATGCTGTAAACTTTAATGATGCCCCTTTTTTGGGCTACATGCCTATTTCCCTTCACTTACCTCCCCAGCATGCTATCCTGGGCCCAAACACACCTAGCCTAGTCACTTCTCAATGTATTGTATTATATCCATTGTAATGTTTGCCCCCCTCCCCTCCAAAATGTGTTTTAAAAGTCTATGTACACTTTTTTTTTTTTTTTTGTACTCCCAAACTCATCTAGCCCTCCCCTCCAAAATGTGTTTTAAAAGTCTATGTACACTTTTTTTTGTACTCCCAAACTCATCTAGCCCTCCCCTCCAAAATGTGTTTTAAAAGTCTATGTACACTTTTTTTTGTGTGTACTCCCAAACTCATCTAGCCCTCCCCTCCAAAATGTGTTTTAAAAGTCTATGTACACTTTTTTTTGTGTGTACTCCCAAACTCATCTAGCCCTCCCCTCCAAAATGTGTTTTAAAAGTCTATGTACACTGTTTTTTTTTTTTTTTTTTTGTACTCCCAAACTCATCTAGCCCTCCCCTCCAAAGTGTGTTTTAAAAGTCTATGTACACTTTTTTTTTTGTGTACTCCCAAACTCATCTAGGCCCACACAAAACTTGGGCACTGGCACATCAGAGGGGGTGTTTACTGTGAGAATTGACTAAATCTATTTAGGTATAATATGCTAGTTCAAAGAAATGTTTTAATGCCTATAATGTCTTTGTATAATCTGCTTGCAATGTTTCGGGGATAATTAATTTTTTTTATTTTTTTTTCTTCCACAGCTTCCGTCCACGCCACAGGAGTGGCAGTCTGTGGCCATGGACTTTCAGAGCCGGTGGAACTTCCCCAACTGTGGGGGAGCCATCGACGGGAAGCACGTCCGCATCGTGCCTCCACCCCGTTCAGGATCCCAGTTCTACAATTACAAGGGGTTCAACAGTATTGTGCTGATGGCGGTGGTGTCAGCGCAGTACGAATTCCTTTTTGTGGATGTCGGGATGAATGGACGGATTTTGGATGGGGGAGCCTTCAAGCAGACCGAGTTTGCGCTTCGCCTTCAAGAGGAGGATCTGTCATTGCCACCGGATGACCAGAATCTTGAAGGATTGCCATTTGTTTTCTTGGCTGATGAGGCGTTTGCATTGGGACCCCATCTTATGAGGCCATTTCCTCAGCGGACCCTCACCCCAGAGAGGAGGGTCTTTAACTACCGGCTGGCCAGAGCCCGGAGAGTGGTGGAGAACACCTTTGGAATAATGGCCAGCCGGTTCCGCCTTTTCTTGACCTCTCTCCACATGGCGGAGTACAAGTGGAACTATATTATTTTTGCTTGTTGCATACTCCATAATTTTTTGAGAAGACAATCGACAACCTATCTTGCCCCAGTTGGACCCGAGGCTGTCCTTTTTGAAACGGAGCAAACATTGCCAGGCCTTGAAGCTGCCCATCAAGGACTGCCCCCCCAGAGTGCCCGTGAAGTGAGGGACAAATACGTTCAATACTTTATGGGTAGGGGGGCCATACCATCACAACCAAATGTGTTTTAATTTCTGTTTCAAAAATTTTTAAATCTTTGCCAAAAAAAATTTATGTTTCGCTTGTGTTTTTCACTGTTTCTTATTTTTTCATATTGTTCTACATGTAGTGTCAAGTGTATTTTCCTTATCAACTCATTTCCTAGGTGACATCCAAACAAATCACATGTACAGTACAGTTATTGGTATTTTAAGCAAAACCACACACACTTTTTTCAATATCAAAATCTCTTTATTTGTTGAACAATTATGTTTTTAACAAACAGAATGAGGTAATTACCTTTTTTTATTTTTTTGTCTTTTTGATTAAAAAAATATTATTTTTTTTGGTCTTTTTGATTAAAACATATAGGGCCAGATTCAGGAACACTTGCGCTGGAGTATTTCGATATGCGCCGCGTAACTGTGCTGATGCGCCGACGTTTCTATGTGCCCGTACCCACCAAACTAGATGCGCCCAATAACGGGTCATTTGCGACCGGCGGAACGTTCCGACGCCAGAGTATCGTCAGCGTTTATTTTCGCTGGCCGCATCAGTCGCGCCCATTGATTTCCCCTGCAAATATGCAAATGAGGGAGATTTCCCAATTCACGAACGGATTAGCACCATACGCTGGCTACATGCGCCGCGCGTATCTGATCCGTCCAGCGCAAAGTTATTTCTACAAAAGGCTGCTTTATCTTTACTCCAGACGGTCACAGGTCAGCAGGAGAGCAGCTACAGCAGCGTTACCGACGATAAGAGCTAGCTGAGCACCCCCACTTGCAAGGACAACACCTCTGTGTGCCAACATGCCAGGGGCACTCGTGGTCCTAGAACTACTGATGGGTCCCCTGGAACCAAGAAGGCGGGCACGTGAGAGGATATACCGCACTCGTATGAACCTCTTTGGCATGGGGGATGAGGAGGTGTATCGCCTATTCAGATTCAGCCCAGATGCAATACTTGAACTAACCACAACCCTGCAGGATGACATCACCAGCCCAACACACCGATCACAAGCAGTGCAGCCACTGGTGAAGGTACTGGCAACACTTCATTTCCTTGCCAGTGGATCATTCCAGCGTACAAGTGGAGTGGTGGCTGGGATGTCACAGTCCTCCATAAGCAGATGTGTGCACCAGGTTGTCCCTGCAATCCTCAGACGCATGTCCAACCATTTCATCAGACCCACCACTGAGGAGCTGCGGCAGAAGGCAATGACAGATTTCTACAACATTGCCAGATTCCCACGCACTGTGGGGGCCATTGATTGCACACATGTGGCCCTACAGCCCCCCAGTGCCACAGAGCACATATACCGCAATCGGAAGCATTGGCATTCCATCAACGTACAGGTGATAGCCGATGCCCAACGCCTCATATGGCACGTCCGTGCCAAACACCCCGGGTCCAGCCATGACAGCTACATATACCGTCAGAGCCCCATCCCAGCAGAATTTAACCAGAACATGTATGGGGACAGCTGGCTGGTTGGTGAGTGACATGGGAGTCAGGCATGACTATCCCCTCCCGTCATGCACAACAGAAATCGCACATGCATGACTAACATTCTCCTGTCTTTTACCTTACAGGTGACTCTGCATATGCATTGGGACCCCATCTAATGACTCCTTTCCGGAACCCCCAAACCAGAGGAGAGAGAAGATACAATGAAGCACACATCAAAACCCGTGCAGTGGTGGAGCAAACATTTGGGCTCCTGAAGTCCCGTTTCCGATGCCTGGATAAGTCTGGGGGGCCCTATTGTATTCCCCTACCTTTGTGTGTCAGATCATCGGTGCATGTTGCATACTACATAACTTTGCTATGAAAAAAGGCCTGCATATTGACATACGTGATGACCTGACCCCCGACCCACACAGCCCCCCCCTGCCAGAGGACACCCAGTCTGCTGATGGAAGAGCAGTCAGGAGGGTCCTCGCCGTAGGCATCTTTGGACACTAAACCAAAACATTACTAACACAGACAGTGCACGCATGTACACCACTGATGTCCCTAGATCACACACACCACATGCACATCGCATTGGATTAGCCCAAGTCCAGCATGTAGGAGTTGGGAGCAGTAACGCCGCGTCAAGGCCCCAATGATGTCACTGTCCATTCACACACCTTTCACACGTCATTCATTCAGCCGTGGGGTTCACTTCACCACCACGGCCGAGGGTGACACCCCTTACTTTCAGGAGTGCCACCCTCTCACATTCACACACCATTCACACTGTCCCCTGCACTCCTGACCGTGTGCAGTACAAAAAGAAATTATAAAGATCATATCCTGACCAATAAAAGAAAAATAATCTCATAACCTGAGAAAAAAATAAAATAAACTCATGACCTGAGTATGTCAAAAATAATAATATAAAACCAGCACCAAAAAAAAGGCCTCATCGGGGATGCCGGGGGCTTCTTCTGGGGGCCCCTCTCTGGCTCCGCAGCTGCCTGGATGGAGTGGGTGGGGGTGGGGGGGCATCTGGAGGTGGCTGATCCCCAGGTGGGCCACTCCTGGCAGGTGTGGCCTGCGTGCCCTCCAAGGCCCTGGCTATCCGTCCAAGATAACTGTTGGTCTGGGCCTGCATCCGGAGCTGACGGGTCATCTGGTAATGCTGGGCCCGCCGACTCAGCCTCCCCTGCTCACGGATGGCAGCACTGTTACCATGGATGGCAGCAGTGTTGGCCTGGACGGCTGCAGTGAGGTGCTGGATATCCCCCTGCACCTCCCCCAAAGTGGTGACCACTGCAGCGCAGTTAGAGCTGACATCCTGCACTGCGTTGCTGATGTTGGCAACGGAGCCCAGGCTGTCAGAGACTTTCTGCAAGTGGTCCGCTATGGCCCCCATTTGTTCTGTCTGTCTGGCGTGATCCCTTGCCAACTGATCCTGGACACCATCAGACACCCCCCTGGTCTTCTGGGTCGCCTTCCTGGGGCCCGAAGATGTATGTCCTCGGGTAGAAGGTGTCGCCCTTGAGGGGCTTCCAAGGATGGGGGAGGGGACGACAGACGGGCCAGGAGAAGGGGAGGAGACCGACAAGACCAAAGAAAAGTCCTGCTCTGCCACAGCAGGATCTTCCACAACCACCTCGGCAGGTGTGGTGTGGCCACTCTCCTCCTCAACAACCTCTTCACCACCCAGTGGCTCGGGCACATGATGGCGTGGGGGGGATGGGGTGGAATGCAGGCTGACAGATGATGGCCCAGCTCCGTCATCTGTGGATGACACAAAGCAGACACATGTTGGTGGTCCCACACACTTGGCACATGTACCCCCCCCCCCCCAAATGCTAAACATCAAATAGGGGATTAAAAAACACTTACCTGTCCTTGTGCCTTCCTCCACGGAGTCATAGCCTGCGACCCCCTCCACCTGCTCCCTCTCCAGGCACCGAGCGACCACCTCCTCCTCTGCGGTCAGGGTGACAGGACATGGGGGACCACCACCTGTGCCCCTCTCATACCTCCTGATGGAGGCCACCTTGTCCCTCACCTTGCGCCGCAGGTCATTGATTTTCTTTTGTATGTCCCCAGCAGTCCGGGTGGAGTAGCCCAGGACATTGACCCTGGCAGCAATGGACTCCAGGATGCCCTGCTTCCTCTCCCGGCTGGTCTTGCGGCTTTTTTTGCCATGGAGAAATTCATTCTCCGTCTCCATAGCCGATATAATGACAGAGACCTCCTGGGTATTAAAATTGAGGTTCCTCCTCTCTCTGGGGGTAGCGGGAGCAGCCATCACAGAGCAAAAGTATCTTCCCTGGGGTGGGGGGAAACGGAACTACTTTTGCGCCGGAATGGCGTTTCCGCCAGCGCTTTTAAGCGCCCAGCGGAACGCATTGCGCTGACGTTTCCCAGGAAGTGGTGCCGACGGAAGTTGTGAGCATGCGCACAAGGGGGCGAGGGGAGCCGCACTCACTGCGCATGCTCCGTGGATGATGCGCTGAACGTAAGCCTCTGCGCCGGGCTCCGCCCATCATTTACATATGATCACACCCAGTTCCACTTGCGTCGGGTTACGCCAGCGCATTATCGTTACTCTGGCGCAAGTTTACGCGCAACTGCTATGTGAATTACAGGACTTGCGCTGAAAGGGTCTTCAGAGTAACGTAAATGAGAAGCGTTACTCTGGAGCAAAGATGCTCTCATCTACCTGAATCTGGCCCATAATTTCTTTTTTTTTTGTTGGTCTTTTTGATTTAAAAAATACATTTTTTTTGGTCTTTTTGATTTAAAAAATATAATTTTTTGGGGGGTATTTTTGATTAAAACATAATTATTGTTTTTTTTTATTTTTTTTGGTCTTCTTGATTTTTTTTTAAACAAAGATTACAAAAGCAAAACCCCCAAAATCAAACCCTCCCCAGAACATCAATAATATTTTTTAATTTATTTTCCACTTCTTTGGTCTTGTGCCGTATCGCCTGGTTCATCTCCTCAATGTCATCCCTGCAGGACTGGACCTGTGAAATGAGGAGATGAGCACTGTGGGTATCCAAGCCGCCATCAGCTCCTGAAATGTGTGACCAAATCATGTATTAAAATTTAGCAGGCCTACATCTAGATTAGCTGAAGCTGTGTTAATATGTTACTTTACCGGATGTAGTGGCATCATCATCCCGCGGTGGTGGGGCTTGGGTGCTGCCTTGCTGCTCCTGTGTAGAAGCTTCATGCCGCCCTACGAGAATGAAGAAAATGGAAAGATGAAGAGGCCTGAAAGAGGAATCTGTTTCGGTTTAGACCATTTGTGGGACTATTGATGTTTGAACAGCCCCCTTTGGGCAGAACACAGGATTCTAGGCATTCCCAAAGATCATTACATTTCTTGTACCTGTGTTATAGTTTGAAACATGTAGGCAAACCAAGTATACACTGGATCACCTCACCTCTGTGTGAACCCATAAATGGATTATTCTTGTGGCCAACAATTCTGCAAATGAGTCCACATGTGTCACCAACTGCTGAGCAGACTCTCCTTTTACTGTATATTGTCTTATTTTACAGTAAGAGAATTTCTTTAATAACACATCAACATTAATACCACAATTGATCTCACTTTAAACTAAAAAATTGCACAACATTAGTGAGATCAATGTTTTGGGCCCAAGAATTGGTCATAAAAAACGTCTTTATTCTTTCGGAACGTCGACTCCTACGACCAAATATCATGCTCACAACCATGAAACTTGTTCAATATTTGATTGTAGGAGTCGACGTTCCGAAAGAATAGACGACTTTTCCGACCAATTCTTGGGCCCAAAACAATTGAATACATAGGGCCAGATTCAGCAAGACTTGCGCTGGAGTAAATCGATATGCGCCGCGTAACTGTAAAGATGCGCCGTTGTATCTATGTGGCCGTACCCACCAACCTAGATGCGCCAGAAAACGGGCCTTTTCCGATCGGCTTAACTTTCCCTCGCCAGAGTATCGTTAGCGCATATTTTCGCTCGTCGCATCCTTCGCGCCTATTGATTTGCCATGCAAATATGCAAATGAGGGAGTTTTCCCGATTCGTGAACGGATTAGCACCATACGCTGGCTACATGCGCCGGGCGTATGTGGAACGGCTAGCGCAAAGTTATTTCTACAAATAGCTGCTTTATCTTTACTCCAGACGGCCACAGGTAAGCAGGAGAGCAGCTACACCAGCAGCGTTACCGACGAAACTAGCAAGCTGAACAACCACACGTGCAAGGACAACACCTCTGTGTGCCAACATGCCAGGGGCAGTCGCGGTCCTAGCACTAGTACTGGGTCCCCCGGTAGGGAGGAGGCGGGCACGTGAGAGGATATACCGCACGCGCATGAGCCTCTTTGGCATGGGGGATGAGGAGGTGTATCGCCTCTTCAGATTCAGCCCTGATGCAATACTTGAACTAACCACAACCCTGCAGGTTGACATCACCAGCAAGACACACCGCTCACAAGCAGTGCAGCCACTGGTGAAGGTCCTGGCAACACTCCATTTCCTTGCAAGTGGATCATTCCAGCGTACAAGTGGAGTGGTGGCTGGGATGTCACAGTCCTCCATGAGCAGATGTGTGCACCAGGTTGTCCCTGCAATTCTCAGACGCATGTCCAACCAGTTCATCAGACCAACCACTGAGGAGCTGCGGCTGAAGGCCATGACAGATTTCTACAACATTGCCAGATTCCCATGCACTGTGGGGGCCATTGATTGCACACATGTGGCCCTACAGCCCCCCAGTGCCACAGAGCACATATACCGCAATCGGAAGCATTGGCACTCCATCAACGTACAGGTGATAGCTGATGCCCAACGCCTCATATGGCACGTCCTTGCCAAACACCCCGGATCCAGCCATGACAGCTTCATATACAATCAGAGCCCCATCCCAATGGAATTCCAACAGAACATGTATGGGGACAGCTGGCTGGTTGGTGAGTGACATGGGTGGCAGGCATGACTATCCCCTCCCATGATGCACACATCACAAGGGCCACATGCATGACTAACATCCTCCTGTCTTTTCCCTTACAGGTGACTCTGCATATGCACTGGGACCCCATCTCATGACTCCTTTCCGGAACCCCCAAACCAGAGGAGAGAGAAAATACAATGAAGCACACATCAAAACCCGTGCAGTGGTGGAGCAAACATTTGGGCTCCTGAAGTCCCGTTTCCGCTGCCTGGATAAGTCTGGGGGGGCCTTATTGTATTCCCCTACCTTTGTGTGTCAGATCATCGGTGCATGTTGCATTCTGCACAACTTTGCCATGAGAAAAGGCCTGCAGATTGACATACGTGATGACCTGAACCCCCAACCAGACAACCCCCCCCCTGCCAGAGGAGACCCATTCAGCTGATGGAAGAGCAGTCAGGAGGGTCCTCGCCGTAGGCATCTTTGGACAATAAACAAAAACATTGATCACACGGACAATGCACGCATGCACACCACTGATGTCCCTAGATCACACACACCACATCCACATCCCATTGGATTAGCCCAAGTCCAACATGTAGGACTTGGGAGCAGCAACGCCAGCGTCAAGGCCCCAATGATGTCGCTGTCCATTCATACACCTTTCACACGTCATTCACACAGCCGTGGGGATAACTTCTCCACCACGGCTGAGGGTGACACCCCTTACTGGCAGGAGTGCCACCCCCTCACATTCACACACCATTCACACTGCAACGTGTGCAGTATCAAAAAAAAAAATCTCATATCCTGAGCATAATCACAAATAAAAAAGCTCATATCCTGAGCATAATCACAAATAAAAAAGCTCATAACCTGAGCATTAAGAATAAAATAAAAATCTCATGTCCTGAGCATTAAGAATAAAAAAAAATCTCATGTCCTGAGCATTAAGAAAAAAATAAAAAGAAAAAAAATCATCTGGGATGCCGGGGGCTCCTTCTGGTGGCCCCTCTCTGGCTCCTCAGCTGCCTGGATGGAGTGGGTGGGGGTGGGGGGGCATCTGGAGGTGGCTGATCCCCGGGTGGGCCACTCCTGGCAGGTGTGGCCTGCATGCCCTCCAAGGCCATGGCTATCCGACCGAGGTAAGAGTTGGTCTGGGCCTGCATCCTGAGCTGCTGGGCCTGCATCCTGAGCTGCCGGGTGACCTGGTATTGTTGGGCCCGCCGACTCTGCCTCCCCTGGTCCCGGATGGCAGCAGTGTTTGCCTGGACGGCTGCAGTGAGGTGCCTTATATCACCCTGCACCTCCCCCAGACTGGTCACCACTGCAGCGCAGTTGCAGCTGACATCCTGCACTGCATTGGATATCTGGGCCACGGAGCACAGGTTGTCAGCCACTCTGTCCAGGTGCCCAACTATGTCCCCCATTTGCTGCGTCTGCCTGGCGTGATCCCTCGCCACCTGGTCCTGGACCAGATCAGACACCCCCCTGGTCTTACGGGTGGCCTTCCTGGGGCCAGGAGATGGTTGTCCCCGGGGGGATGGAGTCGCCCTTGAGGGGCTTCCTAGGATGGGGGAGGGTATTGCAGAGGGCCCTGCAGAAGAGGAGGACTCTTCCAAAAATAAAATTATGTCCTGCTCTGCCACAACAGGCTGCTCCTCAACCACCTCTGCAGGTGAGGTGTGGGCACTCTCCTCCTCCACCTCGGTCTCTTCACCACCCATGGGCTCGGGCACAGGATGCCGTTGGGGGGATGGGGTGGACTGGCCGCCAACAGATGATGGCCCAGCTCCGTCATCTGTGAATGACACAAAGCAGACACATGTTGGGTGGTCCCACACACTTGGCACATGTACCCCCCCCCCTCCCACATGCAACACACCAAAAAGGGGGTAAAAATCACTTACCTGTCCTGGAGCCTTCCTCCACGGAGTCATATCCAGGGACCCCCTCCAACTGCTCCCTGTCCAGGCAGTGGGCGACCACCTCCTCCTCCGTGGTCAGGCTGACCGCACATGGGGGTCCACCACCCGTGCCCCTCTCATGCCACCTGATGGTGGCCACCTTGCCACGGACCTTGCGCCGCAGGTCATTTTTTATTTTTTTTGGATATCGCCAGCAGTCCGGGTGGAGTACCCCAAAACATTCACCCTGCCAGCAATGGTCTCCAGGATGCCTTGCTTCCTATCTCGGCTGGTCTTCCGACTTTTTTTGCCGTGGAGGAAGTCATTAAAAGTCTCCATAGCCGAGATTATAACAGAGACCTCCTGGGAATTAAAATTGAGGTTCCTCCTCTCTTTGGGGGGAGCGGGAGCAGCCATCTCTTTGCAAAAGTAACTTCCCTGGGGTGGGGGGGAAACGGAAATACTTTTGCGCCGGAATGGCGCTTCCGCTGGCGCTTTTATACGCGCAAAGGAACACATTGTGCTGACGTTTCCCGTGAAGTGGTGCCGACCGAAGTTGTGAGCATGAGCAGAGGGGGCCGAGTGAAGCCTCACTCACTGCGCATGCTCCGTGGATGATGCGCTGAACGTAAGCCTCTGCGCTGGGCTCCGCCCATCATTTACATATGATCACACCCACTTCCACTTGCATCGGGTTACGCCAAAGCATTTCCGTTACACCGGCGCAAAGTAACGGACAGGCGCTTGGTGAATACTGTACTTCACTCGCTAGTTTGCGTCAGCGCAGCGTATATGCGATGCGATACGCTGGCGAAAAGATGCGCGCATCTACCTGAATCTGGCCCATACAGTACAACCTGCAAGAAAAAGCACATGGCGCAAAAAAAAAAATTACACATGAAACTGACTTTTTAGAACTCTCCTGATCCTGCTCATGGTCTCTGGCTCCCGCAGTTTCAGGTCCGACCACCTCTTTCGGATCTGCTCCTTGCTCCTTCGCCCCCCAAATTTTTGATAGAGACTCCTCACCACCTTCTCCAAAATTTCGGCCTTGACCTTATTCGGGTGCTTGTAAGGTCCACGCCTCCCATCATAGTCCTCCCTTTGAAATATGAGGACCAGCTCCACCATCTCCTCGAAGGTCATATTGCTGGCCTTAAAACTCCTTCTTCTCCTAAATAAAATGAAGGATAAGGGGCGGGGAAAGGACTACACTGAACGTCAGGGGTGGGGAAACGTGCGGAACGTCACACATGCGCGCGAATAAAGGGATACCACGTGAGTGAAAGGGGCGGTCCCAGTTTGTGGAAGATGGCGGAGAGAACGCTCGGGTTCAACGACGGTATGTAACTACATTTTCAAGTTTATTAGTGATGGTATAAGTTGGTGAGCTATTTATATGATAACCTAGGAGAAATAATGAAAGAGGGGCAGGGAAAGGACGACACCTGTCATATTGCTGGACTTAAAACTCCTTCTTCTCCTTGAGCTCTCTCCCGCCCGGCCTGCTTGTTGTGCGTCCATGTTTTTAGGCTCCCCGATAAATAAAATAAAGGATAAGGGGCGGGGAAAGGACTACACTGAACGTCAGGGGTGGGGAGACGTGCGTTGCGTCGCACATGCGCATCTATAAAGGGATACCACGTGAAGTGAAAGTGGCGTTCCCAGTTGTCGGAAGATGGCGGAGAGAACGCTCGGGTTCAACGACGGTATGTACAGTGGTTGACCGCGATATTGTGTCAATCTCGCTCCCTTTCTCGGCGAGATTGAGCACTTGCGAGCCCCATCGCGGGAGCCAGCGCCGAGCTGGCTTGCCGCGATGGAGACAAAGCCGTCATAGAAGCGACGGGGATCCGACGCGGATTCCCGCCAATTCTACACGTGGGCGGAGTTTGTTATGAATCCTGAGAAGGAAGTCCCCGCCGGATTTTAAATAAAAATCCGGCATGGGTTCCCCCCTCAGGAGCATAACGGGCCCTTAGGTCTGGTATGGGTTGTAAGGAGACCCCCCCTACGCCGAAAAAACGGCGTGGGGGTCCCCCCACAATCCATACCAGACCCGTATCCAAAGCACGCCGGCCGGCCGGTCAGGAGGGGAGTGGGGGGCGAGCGAGCGCCCCCCCCCCTCCTGAGCCGTACCGGGCAGCATGCCCTCAACATGGGGGGGTCATGTGCTCTGGGGCAGGGGGCGCACTGCGGCCCCCCACCCCAGAGCACCCTGTCCCCATGTTGATGAGGACAGGGCCCCTTCCCGACAACCCTGGCCGTTGGTTGTCGGGGTATGCGGGCGGGAGGCTTATCGGAATCTGGAAGCCCCCTTTAATAAGGGGGCCCCCAGATACCGGCCCCCCACCCTAAGTGAATGAGTATGGGGTACATTGTACCCCTACCCATTCACCTGCAAGAAAAGTGTAAACACAAATAAACCACACAGTGTATTGAAATATTTTATTAGTTGGCCGCCGGGGGGGGTGTGTATGATCGCTTTTATAAAAGCGCCCCCCTCTGGCGGGCTTCTGCGGGGGGGTGGGTGCCGCTGTTCTTCACCGCCGCCTGGTTCTCTTCTGCCGCCGGGGGGGCGCTTTGATAAAGGCGCCCACCACCCGGCGGGCTTCCTTCGACATCTTCGGCGGCGGTACCTACCGGAGCATGATGGGACTGCGACGTCACAAGACAGGCCTATATAACTCGCTGCGAGCCGCGCGCCAGCCATAACAGCGGAAGGAAGCGTCACGTCAACATCTGGAGAAGAGAAGAAGAAGAAGAAGACGTCACAGAAGAGGGGACACGCCGCCGCCAGTAATTGAGCTAACACGAAGATAGCGGCGGCGAGTCCTGAAGAAGAAGAAGACCCCCGGAGAGCGGAGAAGACCCCCGGAGAGCCGGAGAAGACCCCGGAGAGTGGGAGAAGACCCCGGAGAGTGGGAGAAGACCCCCCCGCCGCCGAAGATGTCGAAGGAAGCCCGCCGGGTGGTGGGTGCTTTTATCAAAGCGCCCCCCCCGGCGGCGGAAGAGAACCAGACGGCGGTGAAGAACAGCGGCACCCACCCCCCGCAGAAGCCCGCCGGAGGGGGGCGCTTTTATAAAAGCGATCATACACACGCCCCCCCGGCGGCCAACTAATAAAATATTTCAATACACTGTGTGGTTTATTTGTGTTTACACTTTTCTTGCAGGTGAATGGGTAGGGGTACAATGTACCCCATACTCATTCACTCAGGGTGGGGGGCCGGTATCTGGGGGCCCCCTTATTAAAGGGGGCTTCCAGATTCCGATAAGCCTCCCGCCCGCATACCCCGACAACCAACGGCCAGGGTTGTCGGGAAGGGGCCCTGTCCTCATCAACATGGGGACAGGGTGCTCTGGGGTGGGGGGCCGCAGTGCGCCCCCTGCCCCAGAGCACCTGACCCCCCCATGTTAAGGGCATGCTGCCCGGTACGGCTCAGGAGGGGGGGGGGGGGACGCTCGCTTGCCCCCCACTCCCCTCCTGACCGGCCGGCCGGCGTGCTTTGGATACGGGTCTGGTATGGATTGTGGGGGGACCCCCACGCTGTTTTTTCGGCGTAGGGGGGGTCTCCTTACAACCCATACCAGACCTAAGGGCCCGTTATGCTCCTGAGGGGGGAACCCATGCCGGATTTTTATTTAAAATCCGGCGGGGACTTCCTTCTCAGGATTCATAACAAACTCCGCCCACGTGTAGAATTGGCGGGAATCCACGTCGGATCCCCGTCGCTTCTATGACGCACTCGCTGGAATGTGCTTTTACTATTCCAGCGAGTGCGAGATGTCGGCAGCCTGTCGCCGAGAATCAGTGCGATGCTGTCGTGCTATAAACACATTCTCGGCGGCAGGCACTGTAACTACGTTTATTAGTGATGGGATGTTTTGGTGGGCTACTTAAATATGATAACCTAGGAGAAAGTTACAATAAACATTTTCTGAAATGGCCATCTATAGTGCTGTCGTACATAACCGCGTTTAGATACAGCATTTTGCTCAAAGTATGGTGTGGGGGCAAGGTAGTTCTTCACAGATGTATTTGTAAAATACGTGGTTTAATACATGTTGAAAATGGTCGCTTTTAAGTCTTGCCCAAACTAGATCGTTTCTAACGTTTCATCCACAAATGAGTGAAGGGATCTAGGCCTCATTACACACAACTGGTCATCTTTTTCCTATGAACTGACCAACACATGATATGCAAATTCCTCCTTGTCGTTTCACGACGAAAGAGAAGGGGCGGGGAAACATCGAATTCCTAATCATGGGCGGAAGACGTGTGCGGAGTGTATGTAATGCTCGAACACACGTGTCGTACGTCCGACCGGGGTGCGGAAGGAAGACGATTGAACGACAGGCATGTAGGTAGGCTTTGAACTTGGGACAGCAGAGCAGGGCCGCCATCAGGGGGATACAGGCAGTACACCTGTAAGGGGCCCGGGGGTCCCCAGGGCCCCAGATGGCAACCACCCTTTAAAAAAAAAAAAATATATATATATATATATATATATATAATGTGTATATTTCTCTCTCTTTTTCTTTCTGTGGCAGCCCCCACCCTTCTCAATTTCAGGCGGCAGCACCCCCACCCCCCCCCCCCCGGTTCTCTGCTCCAGGGGGCCCATGCCTGAAGCTGTGTAAGGGGCCCCAAAATTCATGATGGCGGCCCTGCAGCAGAGGCCTATTCAGGAAAGACAGACATTTAAGGGCTAGATGTTGATAAAGAGTACTCAAGTTTTAAGACTGTGGATTGACATTATTGTATTTTTCTTTGTTTTTGTCTGGCAGAAATGAACAAATTCAATAAAAGGGATTTCTTAGAAGTCTTCATAGACAGATGGAGGGAGCAGACAGTGCTGTGGGCCACCAAAGACCCTAGGTCCCGAAACAAAGACCTGAGAACAGCAGCACTGGAGAGCCTGCTCCCACTTGTGCGCAGGCAGGTGGGGCCTGATGTGACTGCTGAGCAGTTGGAGGTGAGAATTGGAACTTTGAGAGGCTCCTACAGGAAGGAACGCGTCAAGGTCTTAAATTCTATGAGGTCTGGAGCTGGAGCAGGGCAGGTATATGTACCGAAAATGTGGTACTACAACAGACTGTCCTTTCTGGATGACCACTTGGAAGTAAGGCCGTCACTTTCCAGCCTTCCCCTCAGAAGACAGAGAGGAAGAGGGAGGTCCAGACTTCCCTCCAGGCAACCTGATGCTCCTCCAGTAGTAGTCAGTAGTGGCCACTAATGTTGAGGTTATTTTTTTTTATTTTTTTTTAAACTTTCTAAAAACATTTTTTAGGAAACATACAAAAACAAACAGAAGGACACAGAATACATATATACATTAACATACAAACAATTTGCAAAAATGGTCTCAGTGTATTAAGTTAATCTACGTTGGTTATAGTATGGATAATATGGGTATTTCAAGATCCTAAAATTATCTTCTACCGGATGGGCTCCCAAACTATATTTTCACCTATTGTACCTCTAGAACCTCAGGAGTACAGTCCCCGGGGGTAGATGGAAGAAGAATTGTGGAGAAGGGGAGGGGGGGAGTGTGCGGGAGATAAAACACAAGTAGAGGAGAGGGTAGAGAGGGATGAGAAAGCAAGGAGAAAGAAGAGAGAAAAAAAAAGGGTGAAAAAAATCCTAATACTAAGTGAATTAAAGTGTATATTTAAAGTTTATATTCTGCTTAAATAAATATTTGTATATCATTTAATGTGTTGGATGGACTAATAAGCCCACCCACCATTATTTAGTGAGAGAGGGAAAAAAATAGAGGGAGGGGTAAAAGTACAAAAACTAAGTGGATATAGGTATACATTTCAAAATTAATGAAGTAAATTTAGAGTATTTTTTTTCAATTTATATTATATCTAAATATCTAAATGTATTATATTGGTGCATTAAGAAGAGAAGAGGTTAAAAATATACAAACTGCAGGGGTCAGAATGATTGGCTTATCAATTTCTTGACAAACAGTTTGCAACAGTCATGAGCTGAAAATTGTGTGTGATTTTGGAACCCAAAAGTAAAACTGTCCCTTTTTTTAATACACAGGAGGACATCAGCCAGCAGGAGGTACAGGAAAGTGCCAGGCAGGAGGAGGGCAGGGTGAGTGGCACAGAGGAGGTGGCAGGGGCAAGTTTACCGGAGGAGGTTGCAGGCCCAAGTGGCTTGGAGGAGGTTGCAGGGCCAAGTGGCTTGGAGGAGGTGGCAGGCCCAAGTTGCTCGGAGGATGTGGCAGGCCCAAGTTGCTCGGAGGAGGTGGCTGGGCCTAGTAGCAGTACTAGGTGTCAGGTGCCTCCAATACGCCTTCAACCCAGAAGGGCCGCGAGGGATATGAGGGTTCGCGAGGCCTCACTGGCCCTCATTCGCGAGGCACAGGCCAGCCTTCAGCAGCCTGCCACCTCTCAGGAGGGCTTTTTGACCTTTATTCTGGCCAATGGAAACAGCAGGGGGCGCTGAAAAACTATTTTAAATCACAATAGTGAAATATGTGCATCTCCATCACAGGAGATGATTAGTAAACAAAGGTGCAAATCAGTGCAATAAATAAATAGTACATAGATTGCAATAAACATTAGAAATAATAATTAATAATAATATAAATGTCCGAAGAATTTGTGCAAAACCAGACTAAAAAATAAAAATGTCCATAAATGTGCAAAAGAATTAATAGTATCTTTAGAAATCCTTGTGAATTTTCACTCTAATGAATGAGTGAACGTAGGTGATCAGAATGAGGAATTTCCACCTTCACCAACTAGAACACCGACAGTGTGAAAACAGGATGGCTCCTTACCGCAAACTATTGACCTTTCTCGTTAGAAAATAGGTCAAATAAAGCGTTGTGTCTCCACGGACAGTAGATAGCCTGTATTCCCTTGATTGGATTCATTAGAGGGTAAAGAAACACAAAAAAATACAAAAAAATGCCGCCATAGCGTGATACCGTTTTAATAAAAGACATGGGTTAAACACACAATGCCGAGTGGCTCCTTACTATTTGTGGTGCCCCCCGTCCCGGCACTGAGGCTGATGGCGGGACGTTTCAATATTTCATCATAGGCTTCCTGATGACGAAATATTGAAACGTACGTCGAGGCGGTACGTGACCACGCACAGCATCTTCCGGTCCAGCTGGTTCTCAACACAAGGGAAGTGGAGCGCACGCGATTGTCTCCCCAGCTAGGACGCATCTTATCTATAGACCCAAGCCATCAGCCTCAGTGCCGGGACGGAGGGCACCACAAATAGTAAGGAGCCACTCGGCATTGTGTGTTTAACCCATGTCTTTTATTAAAACGGTGTCACGCTATGGCGGCATTTTTTTGTGTTTCTTTACCCTCTAATGAATCCAATCACATTATTTACACTTTATTATTTATTTTGGCGCGAGATCCTTACCCTACTTTTATTCTGGCCAAGATGGACCACATGAGTGAGGACCAGCGTCTCCTCTTTGAGGGACTCCTCGTCACCTTGGCCAATAAGGTGGTGAGGGGTCATCTCACTGAGGAGACGGTGCTCTGTTCACATCGCCATCGGCGAAGAACATCTCGCTCACAACCTCCTCCTCCTCCTTCTTTTTCTTCTTCTTCTTCTTCCTCTTCTTCTTCTTCTCCTGCCCCTACTGCTTCCCCTACTCATTCTTCTCCTGCCCCTACTGCTTCCCCTACCAGGGCCAGACTGGCCTACCGGGATACCGGGAAAATTCCCGGTAGGCCGCCTGCTTTTGCATGCTGTCACTGCCTCAGTCTGCCTGTCAGTCAAATTGCAATCAGCGGCGGGCCGCAGCCGTGGCCGCTATCGCCACCGCCGCGGCCGCCGCTCTTTTCAAATCTTCAGGGGTGAAGGCTGGTATGAGTTCCTTGGGGCTGCTTTTGCATACCTGCAGACTGCGGTAGTTAAAAGCAGCGGCGGGCCGTCGGATTGCGGCTGCCATGCTCGCGCCGCACTTCCCTTCTTACCCAACTAATCAGTGAGCAGCATCACTGATCATGTGACTAAGGGGAGGAGCCGAGCAGGAGAAACAAACGTGAGGACTAGTTCCATCGTCCCGCGTGGCGCCAGCACTGCCCAGAATGTCTCTGCAGGGTCACAAGTGAGGGGAGAGCCGCAGAGGAGAAGTGAACGGCGTTGCCACCCTGCCTTGGAGCACAAGGTGAAGAAATGCATTGTAATGCAATTTATATTATTAATCTTTCTCTCACCATATCTGCACCCCCCCGGGCCCCCCCTTCTCTATATGTCACCTACCTTTGCTGCCCCTGCAATTAAATTGAAATCTGTATAATAATCTCAGGGGGGGGGGGGGTGCACCGTGCAATGCCTCGTGAGAGAGATTATTATACAGATTACAATGTGCACCCCCCCCTCTCTCTGTGTCACCTTTGCTGCCCCATGCAAATTGTAATCTGTATAATAATCTCTCTCACAAGGCATTGCACGGTGCACCCCCCCTCTTTGTCACCGTTTCACCCCTCTCTGTTACCGTTGCACCCCCTTGTCTCTCGCCGTTGCACCCCCTCTCTGTTACCGTTGCACCCCCTGTCTCTCGCCGTTGCACCCCCTGTCTCTCGCTGTTGCACCCCCTCTCTGTTACCGTTGCACCCCCTGTCTCTCGCTGTTGCACCCCGTCTCTCGCCGTTGCACCCCCTCTCTGTTACCGTTGTACCCCCTGTCTCTCGTCGTTGCACCCCCTGTCTCTCTCTCGCCATTGCACCCCCTGTCTCTCTCTCGCCGTTGCACCCCCTCTCTGTTGCCGTTGCACCCCCTGTCTCTCTCTCGCTGTTGCACCCCCTGTCTCTCCCTCGCCGTTGCACCCCTTGTCTCTCTCTCGCCGTTGCACCCCCTCTCTGTTACCGTTGCACCCCCTGTCTCTTGCCGTTGCACCCCCTGTCTCTCTCTCGCCGTTGCACCCCCTCTCTCTCGCTATTGCACCCCCTGTCTCTCTCTCGCTGTTGCACCCCCTGTCTCTCTCTCGCCGTTGCACCCCCTGTCTCTCTCTCGCCGTTGCACCCCCTCTCTGTTACCGTTGCACCCCCTGTCTCTTGCCGTTGCACCCCCTGTCTCTCTCTCACCGTTGCACCCCCTGTCTCTCTCTCGCCGTTGCACCCCCTCTCTGTTACCGTTGCACCCCCTGTCTCTCTCTCCCTGTTACACCCCCTGTCTCTCGCCGTTGCACCCCCTGTCTCTCTCTCTCGCTGTTGCACCCCCTGTCTCTCTCTCTCGCCATTGCACCCCCTGTCTCTCTCGCCGTTGCACCCCCTCTCTATTACCGTTGCACCCCCTGTCTCTTGCCGTTGCACCCCCTGTCTCTCTCTCGCCGTTGCACCCCCTGTCTCTCTCTCGCCCTTGCACCCCCTCTCTGTTACCGTTGCACCCCCTGTCTTTCTCTCGCCGTTGCACCCCCTGTCTCTCGCCGTTGCACCCCCTGTCTCTCTCTCGCCGTTGCACCCCATGTCTCTCTCGCCGTTGCACCCCCTCTCTGTTACCGTTGCATCCCCTCTCTCGCCGTTGCACCCTCTCCAAAAAAAAAGCCCAAAAAATTCCCACCTGTCCTCCACCTCCCGCACTATAGCCCTGGCGGCACGGTACTTCACCTGTAAAATTCTGTTACTTAGTTGTTGGCAGTATGGAGGAGTGTGACAGGCACCCCCCATGCTCATTTACGAGTGTGACCGCCAACTTGGTCAGCTCGTTATTTGTTTGACTGGAGGAGGCGGAGCCTATAGCTCCACCTACCCTCCTCTGCGCTCTTCCTTAATCTTTTCCCCGAGCGAGCGTGTCGATGAGTGACGTCACCTGTCACGTTTGGTTGTTTCTGAGGAGGACAGAGGAGACCTGAACAATTAGGGGAACCCCCCAGCCAAGCAGCAGCACTGCAGCAGGCCAGGTACCGTACTATAGTCCCAAGTGAAGTCACAACATACCTACCTATCATCATGTGCATGTATGATGTAATGTTCTGCCAAGTTCCAACTGCCAGTGCCAAGCAGCCAAATGTATGGTGCTCGCTCAATTTGGATTTAATAAATTATAATTATGCATAGCCATAGATATTATAAATAAAGTGATTTGTGCAAGTAGTACCTGCTGTTGCACAAATCACTTTATTTATAATATCTATGGCTATGCATAATTCTAATTTATGTAATCCATATTGAGCTAGCACTATATTTGATTGGCTGCTTACTTCTGTTTGGGCATGTGCTTGGCACATGATGACTTAGGCTACTTGTTTCACACTGGGACGTTGCGCCGTCGGCAGTAAAGTGCCGCTATTTTAGCAGCGCTTTACTGTCGTTTTTGCAGCGCTATTCGGCCACTAGCGGGGCGCCTCAAAGACTTTTTTGAGCGTCCTGCCAGCACAATGCTAGCGGCCCAAAAGGATTAAAAAATGGCTGACTGGCGGTTCAGCGCCGCTGCCCATTGATTTTAATGGGCAGTGGCGCTTTAGAAGCAGTGTGTATACCTTTCCTACAGGGCCTCAAAGATGCGGCTAGCTGGACTTTTTTGAGCATCCAGCCAGCGCACCGCTCAAGTGTGAAAGCTTTCGCATTGGAGAGAGAAAAGAGGCTCTCAGGGCATTTTGCAGGCGCTATTTTGTAGCGCCTGCAAAGCACCTCAGTGTGAGACCCCTTTCACACTGAGGTGCTTTGTAGGCGCTATAACGCAAAAAATAGAGTCTGCAGAGCGCCCTGAAAGAGTGGCTCCATTCACTCCAGTGTGAAAGCCCAAGTGCTTTCACACTGGAGTGGTGCGCTGGTAGGACATTAAAAAATTTCCTGCAAGCAGCATCTTTGAGGCCCTGTAGGAGCGGCTCCTAAAGCGCCCTTGCCCATTGAAATCAAAGCGACGCTTTGCGGCCATTAAAAGCACCCCGCTATCGGCTAAATAGTGGCGCTAAAAATAGCAGCGCTTTACTGCTGATGCCCCCACTGCCCCAGTGTGAAAGAGGCCTCAAAGTCATCATCATGTGCGTGTGTGCTAAGCAGACAGGGCCGCTGGTGATCCTACTTCCTCTCTCCCCTTGTACAGTGTCAGAGGCGCTGGCACAGCATTTGCAGAGGACTGTATCCATTACAAGGAAACACCCCCTGCACTGCTGTGTGTCCCTGATCATCACAAAGCCACTACCAGCGAGTGTGACCTGTATGTGTACCACTGCGTACAGTCACTGTCTGATGTTCCATTCCACTCTGCCTTTTTGCCCAGTGCTGTGCCCATGATACACCACACAATTCCTCTGCATTTATAGGTGCTGATATTACCACATTTATGGGTGCTGATATTACCACATTTATGGGTGCTGATATTACCACATTTATGGGTGCTGTTACCACATTTATGGGTGCTGATATTGCTGCATTTATGGGTGCTGTTACCACATTTATGGGTGCTGTTACCTCATGTATGGGTGCTGATATTGCTGCATTTATGGGTGCTGTTACCACATTTTTGGGTGCTGATATTGCTGCATTTATGGGTGCTGTTACCACATTTATGGGTGCTGATATTGCTGCATTTATGGGCGCTGTTACCACATTTATGGGTGCTGTTACCACATTTATGGGTGCTGATATTGCTGCATTTATGGGTGCTGTTACCACATTTATGGGTGCTGATATTGCTGCATTTATGGGTTCTGTCACCACATTTATGGGTGCTGATATTGCTGCATTTATGGGCGCTGTTATCACATTTATGGGTGCTGATATTGCTGCATTTATGGGTGCTGTTACCACATTTTTGGGTGCTGATATTGCTGCATTTATGGGCACTGTTACCACATCTATGGGTGCTGATATTACCACATTTATGGGTGCTGATATTGCTGCATTTATGGGTTCTGTCACCACATTTATGGGTGCTGATATTGCTGCATTTATGGGCGCTGTTATCACATTTATGGGTGCTGATATTGCTGCATTTATGGGTGCTGTTACCACATTTTTGGGTGCTGATATTGCTGCATTTATAGGTCATGTTACTATATTTATGGGTGCTGTTACCACATTTTTGGGTGCTGATATTGCTGCATTTATGGGTGCTGTTACCACATTTTTGGGTGCTGATATTGCTGCATTTATGGGTGCTGTCACCACATTTATGGGTGCTGATATTGCTGCATTTATGGGCACTGTTACCACATCTATGGGTGCTGATATTACCACATTTATGGGTGCTGATATTGCTGCATTTATGGGTTCTGTCACCACATTTATGGGTGCTGATATTGCTGCATTTATGGGCGCTGTTACCACATTTATGGGTGCTGTTACCACATTTATGGGTGCTGATATTGCTGCATTTATGGGTGCTGTTACCACATTTATGGGTGCTGATATTGCTGCATTTATGGGTGCTGTCACCACATTTATGGGTGCTGATATTGCTGCATTTATGGGCACTGTTACCACATCTATGGGTGCTGATATTACCACATTTATGGGTGCTGATATTGCTGCATTTATGGGTTCTGTCACCACATTTATGGGTGCTGATATTGCTGCATTTATGGGCGCTGTTATCACATTTATGGGTGCTGATATTGCTGCATTTATGGGTGCTGTTACCACATTTTTGGGTGCTGATATTGCTGCATTTATAGGTGCTGTTACCATATTTATGGGTGCTGTTACCACATTTTTGGGTGCTGATATTGCTGCATTTATAGGTGCTGTTACCATATTTATGGGTGCTGTTACCACATTTTTGGGTGCTGATATTGCTGCATTTATGGGTGCTGTTACCACATTTTTGGGTGCTGATATTGCTGCATTTATGGGTGCTGTTACCACATTTATGGGCGCTGATATTGCTGCATTTATGGGTGCTGTTACCACATTTATGGGTGCTGTTACCACATTTATGGGTGCTGATATTGCTGCATTTATAGGTGCTGTTACCATATTTATGGGTGCTGTTACCACATTTTTGGGTGCTGATATTGCTGCATTTATAGGTGCTGTTACCATATTTATGGGTGCTGTTACCACATTTTTGGGTGCTGATATTGCTGCATTTATAGGTGCTGTTACCATATTTATGGGTGCTGTTACCACATTTTTGGGTGCTGATATTGCTGCATTTATGGATGCTGTTACCACATTTATGGGTGCTGTTACCACATTTATGGGTGCTGATATTGCTGCATTTATGGGTGCTGTTACCACATTTATGGGTGCTGTTACCACATTTATGGGTGCTGATATTGCTGCATTTAAGGGTGCTGGTAAGGCCACATTTATGTGTGATGGTAAGGCCAAAATTATGGGTGCTGATGTTGCTGCAATTATGGGTGCTGGTATCACTGCAATTATGGGTGCTGCTATTACTGTATTTATGGGTGCTGGTAAGGCCGAATTTATGGGTGCTGGTAAGGCCGAATTTACGGGTGCTGGTAAGGCCGCATTTATGGGTGCTGATATTACTGCAATCTTGGCTGTTTTTTTTTTGTTAAGGTTATCTGAAAGATGGGTTTCAAATGTTTTGACAGGGGCGCAGTTTCAGTGCTTGCCAAAGGCACTATTTTCACTAGATACGCCTCTGCTTTCGCCGTTGCACCCTCTCTCTTGCGGTTGCACCCTTTCTCTCTCTCTCACCATTGCAGCCCGGCCCCTTTCTGGCTCTCTCATTTTGGGCTGGTATATTAATGCTGTGGGGCTGGTATGAAATTATTTCCAGGGCTGGTTTTCATTCCCAGTCCGGCCCTGTCCCCTACTCATTCTTCTCCTGCCCCTACTGCTTCCCCTACTCATTCTTCAACTGCCCCTACTGCTTCCCCTACTCATTTTTCTCCTGCCCCTACTGCTTCCCCTACTTTTTATTCTCCTGCCCCTACTGCTTCCCCTACTCATTCTTCAACTGCCCCTACTCATTCTTCACCTTCTTCTTTTACTTTTCCTTCTCCTCCCCCTCCTCCTTCTTGTTCTCCTCCTCCTCTTGATTCTTTTTCTTCTTCTTCTCCTCCTCCTCCTCCTCTACCACGTTCTGCTACTCCTCCTCCTGGCATGAGTACTGCCTCTGTGGCCCCGCCTCCAGCCAGGCAGAAGAGGAAGGCTGCTGAGAAGGCTGCAGAGAGGGTCAGGGAGCAGGCTGGAGGGAATCCACCAAGGAAGGCCTTGCGAAAAAGCAAAAGATGACTCCCTTCCTTCCAGGTGGTGTACCAGAGGACAGTCTGCTGTAGTCCCACAACTTTGTGACATCTGCCTGACCTGCTCCAGTTTCTGACCTCTGGGAGTCCAAGACCTTGACACGTTCCTTCCTGGATGAGCCTCTCAACTTCCAATTTTTTAATCCAACTGCTAAGCAGTCACATGACGCCCCACCTGTCTGTGCACAAATGGCAGCAAGCTATCCAGTGCTCCCTTTTTTGTTTTTGGAGTTCTAATCCTTAACCAAAATAAATGGTGATTTTTGAGTTTACAGTTCATACTTGTCTATGTGTTTTTACTCCAAAAAATAATGTAGCTTGTGAGAAGGCAGGTTATGTTTTTAAATCATTTTAAAGGTGTAATTAGAAAGGGACAGATGAGATAAGACCAAACAATAATGTTTCAGTGGGGGGTAACTTGACACCCAAATACAACTAGATCACAGGTGTCAAACGGGCGGCCCTCCAGCTGTTACAGAACTACAAGTCCCATGAGACATTGCAAGACTGACAATTACAAGCATGACTCCTGCACGCAGAGGCATGGTGGGACTTTTAGTTCTGCAACAGCTGGAGGGCCACCAGTTTGACACCCCTGAACTAGATGATTAGAAATGAAAAAAAAAAAAAAAGGTAAAAATGAAGATCAGGATTTGAAATACAGTCCTGTATTTCAAATCCTGGGATCTTCATTTTTCATTTTTGTTTTCATTTCTAATCATCTAGTTGTTTCACAAACTATGTCAGAACTCTGTGGGAATATCAGCAGCAAAAAACACTGGTCCTGTTGTGTGCCATTGTAATATTTTTTTTAAAAACGCTGCAATTAAACGATGCAATAATGTTGGCAGTGTGACGAATGTGCTATCTCCATTCCAAACGCTACTTTTACCAAGGATGTGCTCCAGTCTCCTACTTTTATCTGAGCATGCGCGGGTTTTCTTAGCATACACACGATCGAGCTTCTCGTCGGGAAAACAGCCCGTTGAGAACCTTCTCGAGCCAAATTCGACTCCCGTCCAGAAAATAGAGACCCTGCTCTCTATTTTGGCTCGACGAGCTGCCCAACGGTTTGCTCGACGAAAGTGTACACACTACCGGTTTTCTCGGCAGAATACGTCTCCCAGCGAGCTTCTCGCTGGATTCTGCCGAGAAACTCGGTCGTGTGTACGCCGCCTATCTCTATTCCTCCCTCCTTCCTTCCATCCCTCCATCTCTGTACAGAACCCCATCCTTCCATCTCCATCCCTCCCTACATCCTTCCATCTCCATCCCTCACTCCTTCCTTCCATCCCTCCATCTCTGTACAGAGCCCCATCCTTCCATCTCCATCCATCCCTCCTTCTATGTCCATCCCTCCCTCCATCTCTCCAGTGCAACTCTCCTAGAGTAAAGTAATCACCAGCCGCTGGCTCAGGTATAGTGAAAACACAGGCAGCAATAAAACATTGACTCTGCTTTTAAGTTAATAGTGCATTGCACTGTGTACAGAGGGGGACACAGACGTGCAGGGGGGTACTGATATGTGGGGGGCAGGTTTGCAGGGGGGGACAGATATGTGTGTGGGGGGACAAACGCGCAGTGGAGTACTGATATGTGTGTGGGGGGGACAGATATGTGTGTGGGGAGGACACACATATTTGTCCCCCCACACACATCCACTTCTTGCCTTCGGGCCGGGTCCATGTGCAAGCCTGTGCACCACGGCTTTTTAGTGAGGGGCAAAGCGTGCGTGGGGGGGGGGCGCAAAATTAGGTATCGCCTAGGGTGTCAAAACTCCTTGCACCAGCCCTGCTCTCTCCTCATTTGCTCACTGACTTTGATTGACAGCACCTGGATGGTGTTCCTCTGCTGTCTCAGCCAATGCGGAGGAGAGTCCCGGACTGCCGAGTCTCTTGTGCAAAATCACTGGATGAAGATGTGCTTGGGTAAGTATTGGGGTGGCGGAGGGGGCTTCTGCACACTGAAGGTTTTTTATCTTAATGCATAGCTGATTCAGCTGCGGGATCAGGACACTATCATTGCAGAGCTTGCTCACAAATGGCAGCAGGCAGGTGTCAGTGCATCTGCACACACAGTGGGCCTTTTTTTTTTGCCTCGTATCTATGCGAGTGATTCTTAGCATCACTTTGGCATAGATACGCTTTAACATCCGACAAGTGTAATACAATTACACTTGCGGATCGTAGTTGTAATGACAACTCCGGCCACTAGGTGGCCTTTACGTTGTTTTCTCATTTTCCTATGCAAATGAGGCTACTACGCCGATTCCCGATCGCTTTTACACCGCCCCGTCGTCGCGTACGTCGTTTTCGTTCGCGTAAGGTTACCCCTGCTTCTATGAGGAGTAACCTTACGAAGTACCGTCGGATGCCGTCGGGTGCCGTCGGATGCCATGTTAAGTATGGCGTTGGGTCAGCGTCGGCTTTTTCCGTCGCTTACGTCGTTTTACTAACTCGTTCGCGAATAGAGAGTTGCGTAAATGACGATCACGTCGTTTTGACGTCGGTTTCAACAATGCTTTCCGACGTGAGCTGGAGCATGCGCACTGGGCTTTTTCCCCTACCGGCGCATTCGCAGTTCGTTCGACGCAGGGGCGCGCTTAATTTAAATACAAGCCGTCCCATTTAATTTGCGCGGGCTTACGCTGGGCGATTTACGCGACGCCAGCGAAAACTACGGAGCAAGTGCTTTGAGATTAAAGCACTTGCTCTAGTACGATGCGGCGGCGTAGTGTAAATGGCTTACGCTACGCCGCCGGAAATTCTATGAGAATCTGGCCCAGTGAGTTTTGAGGATGGCCTTGTGTCAAGAAGGGTAGCTAAGAAGCAACTTCCCTCCAGGAGAAACATCGGGGACAGATTGATATTCTGCAAAAGGTACATGGATTTGACTTAAACTTGATTGTTTTTGCATCCAAAAAAATCTTGTTCGGAGAAAAAAAGGTAAGTGCTACCATCAGTCCTGTGTCATGCCATCTGTAAAGCATCCTGAGACTATTCATGTGTAGAGTTGCTTCTTAGCCAAGGGATTTTGCCTAAGAACACAGCCATGAATAAAGAATAGTACAAAAACATCATTCAAGAGCAACTTCTCCCAACCATCTAAGAACAGTTTGGTGATAAACAATGCTTTTTCAAAACATGATGGAGATCCTTGTCATAAGGCAAAAGTGATAACTAAAAGGAAAAATTTCCGCGCCAAAAACTAATAAATAGTGGTCTACACTGGTGTGAAGATAATAGAGTTAAATGTTGTGCTGCTCCTCAGTGATATAGTGTGTACCTATAATAAGTGAAAATGAAGAAACAATAGAGGGCGCCACTAAGACTAAATGAGAAAAATTCACTCATAATACATAATGTGATTACTTGTATAACATAGGTGGTGAAAAACAACAATAGCAGAAATAACAACATTAATAATAAGACCTATGCGTCTTACAATACATTGGTGTGGGTGTGATGGTAAATATAACAGTTGAAAGTCCACCTGGAATCCCAAAAATAAGTATTGGTGTAGAAATAATAAAAAGATATCAGGAAGAGTAATTTCTTGATTGGAAAACAAAAAGTCTGTGCACAAATCTGTGTCAGGATTGTGATGTGCTGGTTCTGGGGTGTGAAAGGAACCTTCACCAAATTGGATTAATCGTGTTCCACCTCAGGTGCTGGGGAAATACTAGGTGCTTACCAGATGGTATGACCTCTCTGTTAAAAGTAGGTTAGATGGGCAGGTCAGGATTAGTGCCTGAACACTATGGGCATGCTGGATCGCGCTGTTCCACAATACTACCAGGTAGGCTCATGTATGGATAGAAGAACGAATGGAAAACATCATGGTACAATAACGTTTTAATAAAATCAAATAAAAGATGCACATACAGCCGATTGGCCTCCTACCCCAGCTAGTGCCTGCCTGGCACTGGGAGTGTAGCGTGTCACTGCTCCTTGACTCCGATGGTCCACCAAAAGTTGTGGAGGGCAGATAGGTCCGGGCTTGGTAGGCTCAAACAGAGGGCTTGTATAACGTGCAGGTTGCCAGTGTAAAGCCGCCGACATATGTTTCGCACGTTGTGCGTCTTCAGGGGGCCCCCTTTAATTTGCTAATGTGCTAATTTTAAAGGTTAATATGCAAGTTATTGTCATACACCATACTTGGTGTGTACTGCACGTGTGCTCTGTAGTTTGCACATAAAGCTACATGGTGTGTACTGCACGTGTGCTCTGTAGTTTGCACATAAAGCTACTTGGTGTGTACTGCACGTGTGCTCTGTAGTTTGCACATAAAGCTACTTGGTGTGTACTGCACTTGTTCTCTGTAGTTTGCACCTAAAGCTACTTGGTGTGTACTGCACTTGTGCTCTGTAGTTTGCACCTAAACCTACTTGGTGTGTACTGCACGTGTGCTCTGTAGTTTGCACATAAAGTTACTTGGTGTGTACTGCACGTGTGCTCTGTAGTTTGCACCTAAAGCTACTTGGTGTGTACTGGCCGTGTGCTCTGTAGTTTGCACCTAAAGCTACTTGGTGCGAACTGCACTTGTGCTCAGTAGTTTGCACCTAAAGCTACTTGGTGTGTACTGCACGTGTGCTCTGTAGTTTGCACATAAAGCTACATGGTGTGTACTGCACGTGTGCTCTGTAGTTTGCACATAAAGCTAATTGGTGTGTACTGCACGTGTGCTCTGTAGTTTGCACATAAAGCTAATTGGTGTGTACGGCACGTGTGCTCTGTAGTTTGGACCTAAAGCTATTAGGTGTGTACTGCATGTGTGCTCTGAAGTTTGCACATAAAGCTACTTGGTGTGTACTGCACGTGTGCTCTGTAGTTTGCACCTAAAGCTACATGGTGTGTACTGCACTTGTGCTCTGTAGTTTGCACCTAATGCTACTTGGTGTGTACTTCACGTGTGCTCTGTAGTTTGCACCTAAAGCTACTTGGTGTGAACAACACGTGTGCTCTGTAGTTTGCACATAAAGCTACTTGGTGTGTACTGCACGTGTGCTCTGTAGTTTGCACCTAAAGCTACTTGGTGTGTACTGGCCGTGTGCTCTGTAGTTTGCACCTAAAGCTACTTGGTGCGAACTGCACGTGTGCTCTGTAGTTTGCACCTAAAGCTACTGGATGTGTACGGCACGTGTGCTCTGTAGTTTGGACCTACAGCTATTAGGTGTGTACTGCATGTGTGCTCTGAAGTTTGCACATAAAGCTACTTGGTGTGTACTGCACTTGTGCTCTGTAGTTTGCACCTAAAGCTACTTGGTGTGTACTTTGTGTGTGCTCTGTAGTTTGCACATAAAGCTACATGGTGTGTACTGCATGTGTGCTCTGTAGTTTGCACATAAAGCTACTTGGTGTGTACTGCACTTGTGCTCTGTAGTTTGCACCTAATGCTACTTGGTGTGTACTGCACGTGTGCTCTGTAGTTTGCACATAAAGCTACTTGGTGTGTACTACACGTGTGCTCTGTAGTTTGCACCTAATGATACTTGGTGTGTACTGCACTTATGCTCTGTAGTTTGCACCTAAAGCTACTTGGTGTGTACAACACGTGTGTTCTGTAGTTTGCACATAAAGCTACTTGATGTGTACTGCACGTGTGCTCTGTAGTTTGCACATAAAGCTACTTGGTGTGTACTGCACATGTGCTCTGTAGTTTGCACATAAAGCTACTTGGTGTGTACTGCACGTGTGCTCTGTAGTTTGCACATAAAGCTACTTGGTGTGTACTGCACTTGTGCTCTGCAGGCCAATAATATGTCAGGAAGGACAACAAGGAGAGGCAGAGAGTCACGAGGGAAAGCAGGCTCTGCGTCTAGAGGCAACAGTGCTGGTCGTGGATACGGTGCATCCTTATCAGCACGTGGCCGTTGGACACGCTCGTCCTTGTTTTCGGCAGCTGGCCGTGTTGAGCCGCAACATGCCGAAGACTTGGTAGAGTGGATGACCAAGCCGTCCTCATCCTCCTCATCCTCTATCACCCAGGCTCAGGTTACTTTGTCTGGCAAAGTAGCTGCCAAGGCATCCTCTTCCCTCTGCTCAATGGCATCACTCACTCCTTCCCTAGCCCCACCATGTCCTCTTGAGGAGTCCCCCGAACTGTTTGACCACAGTGTTGGGTCCATGCTGCATAAGGATGTGCAGCGTTTCGAAGGCTCCGATGATGGTACATAGATAGAGGAAGGCAGTAACGTGAGAGAGAGAGAGGTGGTGCCCAAGAAGGACAGCAATCTGGTTGTCATGTTCCCCCAGCTGCAGCATACTGCCATGTTTTCTGCAGTGATGAGGAGGGAGGGGATGATGAGGTCACTGACTCTATGTGGGTGCCTGATGGAGAGAGGAGGAGGAGGAGGCACAGGCACATCTCCAACGAGGCAGAATGCCCTCCAGGGGCCAGCTTAAGGGCAGCACACCAACTGCATCACAACGCAGAGCAACACATGTGCAGGGCGCTGCCGTGTCTCAGTGTTATTCCAAAAGTTCTTTGGTGTGGGCCTTTTTTGAGACGAGTGCATCAGATCGCACCGCTGCTATTTGCAACATATGTCTCAAACGTATCTTGTGTGGCCAAAACATTAGCTGCTTGGGCACCACATGCTTGACCAGACATATGTCGACCTGCCATGCAGTTCGTTGGCAAGCGTACCTCAAAGACCCACACCAAAGAACAAAGCGGACCTCCCCTTGCCCCTCATGAGCTGGGATCTCCAACCCCACTATAACCTCAGTCCTCTCTGAAGTCTGCACTGATAGGACTGAAGGTGAAGAGTTAGGTGTGTTACAGCCTAGTACATGCGGGCAATCTACTATCGGTACACCGATGGCAGATTGTACCGGGCAAATTTCCCTGCCCCAGCTACTGCAGCGCCGAAAGAAGTTCTCCATCAGCCATCCACATGCCCAGCGGTTGAATGCTAGCTTAGCTAAATTGGTAGCACTTCACCTGCTGCCTTTTCAGTTGGTAGATTCTGCCCCCTTCCGTGAGTTTGTGGAATGTGCGGTACCTCAGTGGCAAGTTCCCAAACGCCACTTTTTCTCACGGAAGGCGATTCCGTCTCTCTACCGCCATGTGGAAGGCAATGTCCATGCCTCGTTGGACAGGGCGGTCAGTGGTAAGGTGCATATTACAGCTGACTCATGGTCCAGCAGGCATAGACAGGGACGTTACCTATCTTTCATGGCGCATTGGGTGACTCTTCTGGCAGCTGGAAAGGACGCAGGACAAAGTACAGTAGTGTTGGAGGTTGTTCCACCACCATGCCTCCAAAATGCTACTACTTGTCGTGACACACCTCTCTCCTCCACCCCCTCCTCTTCTTCTTCCTCTGTGGCCTCTTCCTGTGCTGATGTGTCCTCAGAACCAGCGGTGCTCAGTAGGCATTCAAGGGGCTACGCAGGTACGCAGGCAAAGAGATGCCATGCAGTGCTTGAGCTGGTGTGCTTGGGGGACAGGAGCCACACTGGGGCAGAGGTTCTGACAGCTCTGCAGGGGCAGGCTCAGAGGTGGTTGACGCTACGCCAGCTTAAGCCAAAAATGGTGGTTTGCGACAATGGCACTGTAACGGTCACCACCGTTTACGACCTTCCATCCCACCACGACAAGCTTATCTGACACACTCTGACAATCCTGCATACACGATCCATATCATTTCCCAAAATCAAGACGAGTCTCAGCTCTGCACTTGGTTTCAAAGATATGACCCTTTAATGGTATCTTAGCTTGCTTTTTATACAGTACAAGATGTTACAGCCAATCACAGGACAATGCCATCTCCACCCCCCTATTCACACACTGAGGCTAATTATCGAATCCGTAGCTAGACATATGGGCACCGCACCATCAATAGAGTTCAATTAACCTTAAATAATACACAATCACAGATAATCTTCACACATATCAGGAACCTCAATCACATTATCCAGACAGACAATTCGGCACCGATACCGACAGATACATTCCTTGAGATAATGACATCAAAACCAAATACTATCACACCTGAGCATTAATACATTCCTGTATCAATAGAATTCAATTAACCTTTAGAATAACACAATAGGGTAAACAGAGAGCTTCACACAATGAAAGAGTCTTTCTTGCAATTAACACCTTTTCAACAGAATGTGTCTTTCACATTGAAGAGCCAACCTCACTTAACATTTCAAAAGCCTATTATACAGAGGGATGTGTCACTGTCTTGGTAACCTGGTCTCAAGTCCACATGAACCACTTTTGTAATATTCCAGTCCTGCAATATGAATTATTATTAATGTCCCATCTCATGTAATATATGAATTATGATTCTTTGTCACCCTATGGCCCTAGTGGACATAAGGTGACCCTAGACATAGGAGCATCTCAGTCTGTCATGGTTCATTCCGTTGCATCTCTCCCCTTTCGGTGGGAGACTGACACAGGTGGGAACCCCAAACGGGTTGAATCCGAAGTCAGTCAGTAGTTCCAGTCCACCAATGCTGGTATCCATACTGTACCCCAAATAAATTGCTCCAAACTGAGCATTACTCACCCCGCCAACCTCTGCATCTCTCAGAGGACATGTCTGCCGCTGGGGAGAGTCCTGGACTCGCCCTTCTCCCTGGAGTCCTTTCAGCCACTGGAGAGAAGGCAGGGTGGCTGGGCTCAGTCCATCATGCTGTTGGGGGTCTGGGCCAACTGCCCCCCCTTCCTGGGGTATACCAGTGGAGACTGAAGTCCCATCCACTGGTGCTAGGTGAAAACACCCCCCTGTGCTTGCAAAGCAAAGCAAAGCCGACATCCTCCTGTTTCAGGGCTGCGCCATTTTCTGGGGTTGTGTCAGTGGAGACTGAAGTCCCATCCACTACCCCAGGAACCCCCTCTTCTGTTAGTGAGGAGCAGAGGCCTATGACACTCTGCTCTGTTGCCAGCTCTTCCGCTGGGTTGCTGTGAGTGGAGACCACAGTCCCATCCACTACCACAGGGTCACCCTCTTCTGTTAGTGAGGAGCAGAGGCCTATGACACTCTGCTCTGTTGCCAGCTCTTCCGCTGGGTTGCTGTGAGTGGAGACCACAGTCCCATCCACTACCACAGGGTCCCCTCTCTTCTGTTAGTGAGGAACAGAGGCCTATGACACTCTGTTCTGTTGCCAGCTCTTCCGCTGGGTTGCTGTGAGTGGAGACCACAGTCCCATCCACTACCATAGGGTCCCCCTCTTCTGTTAGTGAGGAGCAGAGGCCTATGACACTCTTTTCTGTTGCCAGCTCTTCCACTGGGTTGCTGTGAGTGGAGACCACAGTCCCATCCACTACCACAGGGTCCCCCTCTTCTGTTAGTTGGGAGCAGAGGCTTGGGGCATCCTGCTCTGTTGCCAGTGATTCAGCTGGGGGTAAAAGCTTTACCACCTCAGCTTGTTGCTGGAGAGAGGGGCCAACCGCCCCGGCTCTCTGGAACTCCACACCATCCGCTTCGGCTTTAGGGATGAAAATCTCCATATTTTCCACTGCCGATTCATCAGCCAGGATTTCACAGTTATCTGACCTTTCCTCATAGTCCCAGGCAATGGGAGCCCCACCCTGCTGCTGAGCCGAGTCTAGCAGCTGTCTGTAGGCGACCTCCAGCTCCCATTCTTGAATGGCCAGAAATTCTAAATCTTCCTGTGACCAGTGGCCTCCCGAGATATTCAATCTTTCCTCTCTGTGCTCCATTATGTCCTCCAAGCGCCACTCCCGATCATCCCCGAAGTCTGGATCACTGGACATCCTCCAATACAATAATCCCAGACCATCATAGTCATAGCCTTCTGTGGGGCTGTCATCCGCTGACCACGGGCACTCTTGGGCTACATACCACCGGAGGGCTCTGTAGCTCTCGTCCAGCTGCATCTCTGCCCGGATCAGCCTGCTTAACTCCGCTATCCACTCCTGCTTCGTTTGTTCCCCCAACAATGGCATTCGTACGTCATACTGCGGCCAGTACCTTACATAGATGGAGGGCAGGACCTTTCCTTGGTGTTGTTGCTCCAGAGCTAGTGCTTCCTTCCAGAGTTGGCAACGAATCACATCCGACCATCCCAGCAGGGCTTCCTCTGATACTGGTCCTCTGTGCTGTATCCGCATCTCTTGTAACCTCCTCCTGAATTCCTCTTCCATGGAGACTGGTATCTGCACCTCTCCTCTGTCTTCAGTTGGTGATGCTGTGACTTCAGCTGCTGCAGCACTTCTTCGCTGTAGCAAGGTGGCATTCACAGCCGCTATAACCCAGTCTATGATCTCCGGTGGAGGATTAGGACCATATTGTGCCAGTCCACGTTTAACAGCCGTATCAAAAAATTCTTCCTCGGGTGTCCTGTCTGCTACGCCGGGCCTTTCAGCTCTATCCATTTCGACAAGTTCTGCGATAATGTCCCTTTTCTTACGGTTGCTGGCTGGTCTGCCCCGGCTCTCCAGTAAGTCCATGAGAGAAGAGAGCTTCATCCGTTCATAATGTGTCTCCATTGTCCTGTGTCCTTGTAGCCGTCCTTCTGAAGATGGAATCATCCCACTGCTGTGCCACCACTTGTAACGGTCACCACCGTTTACGACCTTCCATCCACCCACGACAGCTTATACGACACTCAACAATCCAGCAGACACGATCCATATCAATTCCCCAGAAAATGAGACTGACAGCTCTATCTTCTGGTTTCAAAATGAATGAATGCTTTAATGGTTTCTTAGCTTGCTTATATATCCAGTACAACATACTAAAGTTAATCACAGGAACAATGAAACTCTCAGCCCCCTCCTCACACAGGGGGGCTTCAATACAGATTTTAGGTAGACACTTTGGCACCGGTCTAAAGAAGTCACATTCCTTTAGATAATGACATTTAGTTGAGTTAATTACTAATTGTAACAAAATGTGTTACCCAGACAGCCTGGCCCCGCATAGCTTGTCAAGTTCCCTTGAACATAATTGACATGCTAATTCAATACACCTGAAAGGAGACTTCTGACCCTTTTTGACTTAATCAGTTACAACACAGTATTGGCATCACACAATAGAACATGGTATGTCTTTCAATCCACATCTTTAGACAGACGGGCTGTCTCCAACAGAAAGGTGTTTACACCTGATAATCAAAAGGCTTTAAACAGTGTTATCACACAATAGAAAGGTCTAGGAGCAGACCTGAATTAACACCTCTACAGCCTTACACAATGGACAATTAGTATATCTATTGACCTGGTTTGGGGTCAGAATAAGCCAACAATTTGTAATATCTCAGTATATCCTGTAAACATGAATTATAATTTATTAGCCACCCTATGCCCAAAAGGGACACAGGGTGAACTTAGACACAAGAGTCGGTAGAGCCGCTGGCACAGGAGTATCCCCCATCCCTTTAAAAGTCTCTGGGCATTACGGGTCATCCTGTTACACCCCCTTTATCCAGACAGTGGTCCTGCTTGCCCTCCTAACACAGAGGAAGAAGAGGAGGATTGTGTCAGCATGGAGGTGGAGCCTAGCACTCAGCATCAGCAGCAGTCTTCAAGGGATCAATTACAGTCCCAAGGAACCCATGGACTTGTACGTGGCTGGGATGAGGTGGCTGCGGATCCTGTCGTCCTCAGTGACCCAGAGGACTCTGCACCGAATGCCTCAGCAAACCTACGCTGCATGGCCTCCCTGATCCTGCAAAGCCTGCGTAAGGATCCTCATATTTGTGCTATCAAGGAGAGGGATCATTACTGGCTGGCAACTCTCCTTGATGCACGCTACAAGAATAAGGTTGCGGACCTTATCTTGCCGGTGCAGAGGGAGCAGAAGATGAAACATCTTCGGGAGGACTTGCAGAAAGGTCTGTGCAACGCGTTCCCAGAGACAAGGGGTTACCAAATCCTGGTCCTGGACAACGTGTTGCTGAGACTTCAGTGAGTCACAGAAGGAGCGGTGGAGAAGGTGGCCATCTGTCCAATGCGTTCAGACAATTTTTTAGTCCACAGCCTCAAGGTATGACCGGTTCCAGCAACCATCAACAGCGTCTGTTTTACATGGTGCGGGAATACCTAGGGGCAAGATCAGACTTGGAGACCTTTTCCACCGAAAATCCTCTGGCTTACTGGGTCTTGAGGATGGATCACTGGCCAGAGCTTTCACAGTACGCAATTGAGATACTGGCTTGTCCTGCATCCAGCGTTCTTTCAGAACACACATTTAGTGCTGCTGGAGGCTTTGTAACATCTTTAACCTTGGACAAACCCACCTCATTTGAAATGGACGCTATTCCACTTACTGACTCTTGTCATTTCTATATGCATAAATGGCATAAATGGCCTTAAATCATCCAAACAACCCCTTTATTTTCCGCGTTGGCAGAAAATATGGGGCTGCTTATAAGGATATATTCTTTTGATATACATCTCAAGAGGTTCATAAGTGCAACCCTTCAATCTCTCATCTGTGCTGGAGATGCCATCGGGACTTGGGCACACATTATCATATTTTTTTTGGGACTGCCTTAGAGTTTTGGTCCTCAGTCCAGTCTCTCTTTCAAAGTCTACTTGAGGTAAATCTCCCCCTAGACGCAGTTCACTATTTATTAGTAATGCCTATCCTGGGGATCTCATACTTTAGCTCATATATGCATACGCCTTACGGCTGTAGTGCACAATTCTTTATCCCAATTCTCAAAGATTGAGATCTATGGAACAATTCTAAGTTTAATCCACAATCAGTGTCTCAAGCTCCTGGATAGCCCCCCCTTTTCCCTCACTATTTAGTTACCCTTACCTGTGTCTGTCTTATTTTTATGTACCATGGTGTGCCCCCCCTTCCCCTTTGTTTTCTTTCAATGTATTCTTTTGATGATATCATACTGACAAGCCTGTTTCTGGTCCAATAGGTTTATGTGATATTTCTATCCTGTCTACAATGCCTGCTTCATTGGTTTGCTTTGCTCTTCTCTTGTACTGCTTTGGAAAAAGCCAATAAGTACACAATTTTAAAAAAAGGCATCCCAAGCAAACTTCTGTCCTATGTTGCTCACATAGCATTAAAACCAGAGCCAAATTCATGGGTGTGATGGAAAGAATTCCAACTCATAAGAAACAAAAGTGTATCAGAGCTGCTGATGAACCACCTGATATCTGAAATGGGACTAATATAAGGAGTGGTTGCTGAGAGGGGATGTTGAAATACAGACTTGTATTTTGTGAAACAACTACTGTACATCAGTATTTAGTCGATATATATATTGTTCAACCAGTAGAATGCAATGGTTATAAGTTTGTAGCTGCTCCATGGTAAACTCTATGGGCCAGATCTACAAAGCTGCTGCGCTTTGTGAGCCTAACCCATTTACTCTACGCCACTGTAAGTTACAGCGGCGTATTACTTATCCTCAAAGAAATAGCGCTGTTACTTACGGCGGCGTAGAGTAAATGGGCCGGCGTTCGCGGGTGTAATTCAAATGGGTTGTTGGTGGGTGTGTTTTATTAAAATTAGGGTTGTCCCGATACCGATACTAGTATTGGTATCGGGACCGATGCCGAGTATTTGCGGGAGTACTTGTACTCCCGCAAATACCCCCGATACCAAAATAGAATACTTCCCCCCCCATATTGCAGCCATGTCCTGTCGCCCATACCTGTAGCTATTATACCGCCGCCGCCGTATACCGCCGCCGCCGCATACCGCTGTTAATCCCTGCATTATAGCGTAACGTGCATTACAAGCTTTCGTTTTGAATACTTGTATATGCCCGCGCCGCCATTGGAGGGATCCGTCCAATACCAAGCAAGGGGGGGTGTCTATAGACACTCCCCCTTGCTTGGTATTGGACGGATCCCTCCAATCCCGAGAGAGGGAGTGTCTATACATGGCGGCGCGGGCATTTACAAGTATTCAAAACAAAAGCTTGTAATGCACGTTACGCTATAATGCAGGGATTAACGGCGGTATGCGGCGGCGGCGGTATAATATCTACAGGTATGAGGGACATACATGGCTGCAATATGGGGGACATACATGGCTTGCAATATGGGGGACATACATGGCTCGCAATATGGGGGACATACATGGCTTGCAATATGGGGGACATACATGGCTGCAATATGTGGGGGACATACATGGCTTGCAATATGTGGGGGACATACATGGCTTGCAATATGTGGGGGACATACATGGCTTGCAATATGTGGGGGACATGCATGGCTGCAATATGTGGGGGACATACATGGCTGCAGTATGTGGGGGGACATGGCTGCATTTGGGGACACATTTAAAAAAAAGTATCGGTATTCGGTATTGTCGACTACTTGAAAAAAAGTATCGGTACTTGTACTCGGTCCTAAAAAAGTGGTATCGGGACAACCCTAAAAAATGATCAATGACCCGACGCAAACAACATATTTTTTGAACTGTGCATGCGCTGGCCGTGGACGCATCCCAGTGCGAATGCGTGAAACACGTCGCAAATAGTCAATGAAAATGACGTGAACGTAACTTACGCCCAGGCCCATTCTGGATCGGCATACGCAAACAACGTAAACAATGTCTAATACGACGCTGTCCCGACGTCCATACTTAACATTGGCTGCGCCTCACTATAGCAGGGTTACTTTACGCCGGAGATACGCTTATGCAAACGATCTAAAGGGAATGTGCCGGCCGCTCGTACGTTCGTGGATTGGCATATCTTGCTCATTTGCATATTGTATGCTGGAAATAGACGGAAACGCCCCCTAGCGTCCAGCGTAAATATGCACCTAAAATACGACGGTGTAATAACGTTACACCAGTCGTATCTTATCGTTATTCCGGCGTATCTTGTTTTGTGGATACAAAACAAAGATACACCGGCGGGAAATTGAAATTATGTCGGCGTATCAGTAGATACGCCGCGTAATTTCTTTTTTTTTTTTTTTTTATTGTATTTTTATTTAACTTTTTCAAAAGAAACAAAACCAAATATATATATATAAAAAAAAAATAAGAACAAATAGGATACAAACAGAAAATATATGTCGAACAAGTAGTATAGCTTATAAGAATGTTAAAACCATATACATATTGCCACAATGCTACAAAATTTCTAAGAGCAAGATAATTCAACCGTATAGACCAGGGAGGATAGGGGAGAAAAAACAGTATTTCACACAAAAAGAATTGTCGCACTCCGGATCCCGTGTCAGTGGGGTTCCAGGGCATCCAAACTGAAGAACCAGAACGCCCCAAGGAGGAACCATCTAGGGAAGGAGGGGGGAATGAGAGGAAAGGGAGGAAGCACCATGAAATCACCGAAAGAGCAGGCCAACAGGACAAATAAAACTCAGCACCTATGCCTAAAAGTGTACTGCGCTACTGGAGGGGTGGTGAAATGGCACTTGGGTTAAGCTTCGATTGATCCCACAAGTCCCAAGTTTTGGAAAATTGAGGGAGAGTATCATGGACCGTCGCAGTCAGGTGTTCCATCCTGCGGATTTGTTCCAATATTTGCAAAACCTGTGCAAGGGTGGGTGGAGAGGGGGACAACCATCTCAGAGGTACAGCCCTTTTTGCTGCCAGGAGAAAAAAAGTGATCAGCCTTTGGGCATGTTTGGTGAAATCAGGGAACGGCAAGCTCAAAAGATAGTGGAGAGGGTCCAGAGGGAGAGTAGTTTCAAAAAGCTCCTGTAGATGGGTCTGAATGGAGGACCAGAAAGGCTGAATCAGGGGACACTCCCAAAAAATGTGGAAGTGGGACCCAATGCCAGCCCGGCACCTCCAACAAACCCGAGAAGCTTTGGAGTCATACTTATGCAAGATCTCCGGGGTCCTATACCAAAAAAATAATATCTTATAGGTCGTCTCCCTCTGCTCCACACACCTTGAGGACCTGGAAGTGGACTCCTAAATCTTCTGCCATTGAGGGAGTTGGATGGGTCGCTTAATAATCTGGGACCATTTCTGCATGTAGGAATGAGATGTGTCAGTGAGTAAGGAAGCTTCGTGTAAGTATCTATAGATATCGGAAATAAGATGAGCTTGGTATGGTCCTTGAGCACATAATAGTTCAAATGAGGTAGGTTTATCTAGGGTTAAAGTAGTGAATTTAGAGGAAAAATAGTGTCTGAATTGAAGATAAGAGTAGAACAAATGTTTAGGAATCTGATATTTACGCTGTAGTTCGTTAAAACACAAAAGGGTGTGGGTGAGTGGATGCACAAGATTTCGGAGCTGGAAGATTCCAGCTTGTGTCCACGGGAGCATCCGAACATAAGAAAGACTATCTGGGACCTTGGGATTGAATAATACGTTTAATAGAGGTGGGCATGTAGAAGATAGGGCGAATTGGCGGGAGCACTTCTTCCATATAGAAAGAGTGAATAACATCGGGTGCAGGCAAAGGCCTCGGAGTTGAGCCATGGAGGTCTCTAGGTTTGTCCAAATCATAGAGCAGGGGTGGACTGGACTGGTAATACTCATTTCAATCTCCGACCAGATGCTAGATGCCATTCTGGAAGACCAGGCGATAACAGGTTTGAGGTGGGAGGCAAAAAAATACTTAATAAGGTCTGGGGCCCCCAAACCGCCTCTGGACCTAGGGGCCAACACCACTGAGCTGGCTATTCAGTGGGCCTTGTAGTGCCATATAAAGTTAAGGAATGATCTCTGAGTGGCTTTAAGCTGTGACATGGGGATAGGGATCGGCAAAGTTTCAAATAGATAAAGGAGTCTCGGTAGAATAGACATCTTCAGGACATTGATGCGACCCAAGAGAGAGATGGGATAAGTGTCCCATTGTCGCAAGAGTCGGTCAAAATCGCGGAAGAGTGGGGGAAAGTTGGCCCGATAGAGTGTTGAGTATGAAGGTGTGAGATGTATCCCTAGGTATTTAAGGGAGTGTGAGCACCAGTGATAGGAATAGTTTTGCTGTAGGATGGCAAGATCTGAAGGTGGGATGAGTGCCGCGTAATTTCTTTGTGGATCTGGCCCTTTTTCTCTTTTGTCTTTTCTCTGTATAATAAAAAGTTTCCTTTTTCTGTCTGCAGTTAAGCAGCAAAACCCATGCGGACTGTGCCCTGTTTGTTCTGTAGAACTATATACAGGATTTCTCACAGTAGGGCAGTGAGTGTGCAACATGGCAGAAAATCAGAAGCCCAGGGATAAACTCTTCAATCTAGAACCAGCAGGGAGATAGGGAGAGACATCCTACCTTCTCAGGACACTAAGGTAAACTGTAAAGTGCTGCCTGTAGGGGAGGTGCTTCACCTTCTATGTACTTATTGTCCACCTCCTAGCAACAGGACATGGTGGGATTTTGACTATCAAACTTCCAATGGAGAATAAACAGCTTCTAGGCACTGTGTAAATGTACTTCTACATAGATACATTATTGTAAAAATACCTTTTTTTGTCACTTAGTTTTTTACTAATTTGCTTAGTAATTTGCTAATTTAACTCTGTTAGTGAATCCCTGTTTGACAGCCAAACTTTTTTTTGAGTATAAATCTACTTTAACCGGTGCTTGACTGGAATAGACACTATTAAGACAATCCATACAGAGGCAAATTTAACCTTGAGCAGGGAACAGAGAGACATCTGCCTTCATGATGAAGTTCAAACGCCTGCCAACACAATACTTGCCAGCATGTAGGAGTTATAAAAAAAAATAAAGGATTCTGACTTTTGACAGCTTTAAGTGGATATTTCCCCCTTCTAAAACAGCAGTTAACCACAAGTGATGCACAAAATTAGGAGCATTTATTGCTTTGATCAGCCTAGCATGTGCAGTACACAGCACCAAATCGTCTGTGTACTTAGGTGCAGCATGATCCTATTTCTCACTCTCCATCTGCTTGGCAGGGGGCAGCAAAGTTCACCTTGCAATACCTAAATGCAACCCAATTTAGCAAGAGCCAGCTGCACAATGATAAAGGAAAATTTATATGAAATACTTACCGTAATTTTCCTTTCCTGATGGACTCCATGGCAGCCTACGTGTGGGTTAATCCCGCCTCTCATACCTCATAGGACCCCTCTCCCATAAAGCTTTGCTTCTCACCATAGACTGTGTTCCGTAATAGAGCCTACTCCAGCAAAGGGAGGGAACTCCTGCTGCCATGGAGTCCATCAGGAAAGGAAAATTACAGTAAGTATTTCATATAAATTTTCCTTTTTCCTGACAGACTCCATGGCAGCCTACGTGTGGGAAATAACTAGCCATACACACCCGGGTGGGCAATTGCTGGTTAAAGAAAACAAATTTAATTGACATTGTCAACAGATAAAACATGTAAACCAAAATTAACCGACGATAAAGAAGCCGGTTCTACGCAGTAGTGTGTCATAAACGTATTTAACGACGACCAAGAGGCCGCTCTGCAGATCACTTCTGGGGACACGTGCCGGGCCGCCGCCCATGACGTGGCTATGCCCTGAGTAGAGTGTGCGGTTACCGCTTCCGGAGGAGCCAAACCTTTCGCCTTGTAAGCCCCCTGGATAGCTTGGACAATCCATGCTGCGATGGTTCTAGAGGAAGCACGCATTCCCTTGTTTTTTCCATGGAAGGAAACAAATAGATGATCGGATTTGCGAAAAGAAGCTGTGGCTTCCAGATACTGCTTCAACACTTTTCCGACGTCCAAAGGATGAGCATCCGAGTCCTCTGAACTCCGAAAGGTTGGAAGGACTATCTCCTGGTTCTCATGAAAGACCGATGACACTTTCGGTTTTGAACCTAGCATAGGAATCAAAACGACACGATCTGGGAAGAACGTAAGGAAAGGTTCTTTACATCCTAATGACCCAATTTTGGACACCCTCTTCGCTGATGTTATAGCAACAAGAAAGACCACTTTGAGGGAAAGATCCTTAACTGATAATTGATTCGAGTTTTGAAGGTCTGAGAAAAAGTCCAGGACTAATGGTAGGTCCCATTTGGAAAATCTTGGCTTTCTTAAAGGCCTCAGCCTTATGGCTCCTCTAAAAAATTGTCTGACCAGAGAGTGAGTAGCCCAGGATACACCTGTGAATGCGGAGATAGCTGAAACTTGGACTCTTAATGATCTGATGGATAAAGGAAGATCAAGACCTGTTTGGAGAAAGCCTAGAATATCCTTGATACTGGGGATAGCAGGAGAACCACCCATGGAAGAGGTGTAGTCTGAGAACTTTGACCAGATTCTTTGGTAGATTTTATTGGTGCTTGGCCTTCTAGCGTTTAACAAGGTAGCGATGGCTCTGCTTGGACATCCTAATGTTTCCAACCTTCTCCTTTCAAGAACCATGCCATCAAGTGCAGGTGGGTTGGACATGGATGAGGGATCGATGGAAGCTGAAATGGATCCCGGAAGCTCAATTGGGACAGTAACGGAAACCACGGCCTGTTGGGCCAAAATGGAATTATTGCCACTACCTCGGCTTCTTCCCACCTGAGTCTCGCTAGGAATCGAAGGATGACTGGGACTGGAGGGAAGGCATAAGCTCTGCTGAACCTCCACTGATCCGTTAGGGCGTCTTCCCCGAAAGCCTGGGGACAGCGGTATCTGGTGTAATACTTCTCCAGTTTGAAGTTGCGTGGGGACGCAAACAGATCCACTTCCGGTGAAAAATCCAGTGATAGGATCCAACTGAAAACATCGTTGTGGAGAGACCACTCGTTGTTGTCGAGAGATGTCCTCGAGAGCAAATCCGCCTGTAGATTCTGAGCTCCAGGGAGATATACAGCTGACAAATTCGACAGGTGTGTCTGTGCCCAAGACATGATTGGATTTACCTCCTTCAGTAGAGACAGACTGCGAGTGCCACCCTGTCTCTTGATGTATGACACTGCCGATGTGTTGTCCATCCTTAGGAGGACTGAGGACCCTTTTATTAGGTGAAGGAAGGCATGTAGAGCGCAAAGGGCTGCCCGAAGCTCCAGGACATTGGAGACGACTTTCTGGGACGGGAAGTCCCACTTCCCTTGGGCTACCTCCTTCAGGCAGAGAGCCCCCCAACCTGTGTTGCTGGCATCCGATGTGATTGTGATCCAAGAAACAGGGGCTAGAGAATGGCAATTGAGGAGGTTTTTCCGAAGTAGCCACCAGGGAAGACTCTCTCTCATGTGCGATGTTATCTGAATCATTTGGACTTGTGACTTGGAGTCCCACTGCTGGAGAAAACCCTTCTGGAAGGGTCGCATCTTCCACTGTGCCCACCTCACCATAGGGACTGTGGAGACCATGGTACCTATTATGTTGAGGCATTGCGAGGCTTTGAGAAAAGGTGTTTCTAGAGCACAACGAATCCTGTCCCGGACTACAGGGATTTTCACTAGGGGCAGCGAGATGGTACTCAGAGCTGTGTCGAATTGGGCACCGAGAAAGATTAGAGATTGTGTCGGTTCTAGATGACTCTTCTCTTTGTTTAGTAGCCAACCAAACTCGGTCAGAATGGATATGACCAGGTCTTTGTGGGATAACAGCTGCTCCTTGCTTTGTGAAAGTAGTAGCAGGTCGTCTAAGTAGTGATGCAGACGAATGCCTCTGATTCTGATCAGAGCCACTACTGCCAGCAGGAGTTTCGAGAATACTCTTGGCGATGTTGTGAGCCCGAAAAGGGAGACAAGTAAACTGGAGGTGAATATTGCCTACAGCAAACCGGAGATACTTTTGGAATTCCACTGCTATAGGGACGTGAAAGTAGGCATCTTTCAGGTCTATGGACACCAGCCAGTCGCCTGGCTGAACTGCTTGACGGATCGTGAGGAGCGACTCCATCTTGAATTTCTCTTTCTTGATAAAGGTGTTTAGATGTGTCAGATCTATCACTGGTCTCCAGGAACCTGACTTTTTTAGGACCAGAAAAAGAGGTGAATACATCCCTTGGAATCTCTCGGATGTTGGGACGTGTATAGCAGCACCTTGAGCCACAAGTGAGCTTGTGTATGACAAGAGGACTTGTCTTTTCTCTTCTGAGCAAGGCATGATTGTGGGAATGAACTGCAGAATAGGAGGGGCGGTAAATGTCCAAGAATGACCTATAGATACGGTCTTGACGGACCAAAAATCCTTTATCGAGGCTGCCCAGATGTGCTGGAATTGAAGGAGGCGAGCCCCGACTTTTTCCGTCTGGGCCGATTCTATATCAAAAGGACTTAGGGGCCTCACGTCCACCAGAGGAAGAGCTTTTTGCGGACCTTTGACTGGAGGGCTGGTTTTTTCGCCAGTTCTTCCTGAAATCACGCCCAGGTCTGTACCGATGGGCCTCCCTTGCCCGATCTTGATCCTGCCTGGGAAAAATTTTTCTCTGTCCATAGGGACGTCGATCTTGGGGAAGGAAGCTTGACTTACCCCCAGTGGCCCGGGAAATGGCACTGTCCAACTTATTCCCAAAAAGGGAGGACCCTAAAAAGGGTATTTTGCACCAGGCCTGTTTAGAGGCAGGGTCAGCCACCCAAGGCCGTAGCCACAAGGCACGTTTGGCAGTAACAGAGGAGAGCATAACCCGAGACACTAGGCGAATACGGTCAAGGGAGGCCTCCCCCAAAAACACAGAGGACATTTTTAATTCTTGGACTGGAATGCTTCTGGCCAAGTCTTCAGAGGCGCAGGACAACACAGAGTCCATCTCATCTGTCCAGGCCTCCATTGCCTTTGACAAGGCTGCAAGGGCTAAGGCTGGCTTACAAGCCATGCCTGCTGTGATGTAGATGCGTTTTAGATCAGTGTCTATCTTCCTCTCCAAGCCATCTTTGAAGGAAACAGTGTTTTCCAAAGGGAGAGTGACATGTTTTACCAGTCTCATTAGGGCTGCATCAATTAAAGGGGCTGACTCCAAATGTCTCACTTCATCACTCTTGAATGGGTACAACTTTGCTACTTTAGAAATTAAGGAATTTTTCTTATCTGTGCCAGACCATTCTTTTGTAATTACATCTCCAAGTTCACCAAGAAGGGGAAAGTTTGGACGGTCTTTTCTGAGCTGTTTAAAGAACTTCCTTTGCTTGGAAGGTGCTTCTACTGTATCTTCCCATTTTAAAGCGTCTTTAACTGCTTTCACCAAGGTTGGGACCAGAGAAAAATCAAAGCCCGCTGCATAATTAATATTTTCCTCTTCACTCTCTGAGAACACACTCGGGGAGCGGTAAAGCTGAGAGGGCCCCGAAACCTCAGGAGTATCCTGAATAGGGACTGGTGAAGGTTCAACTGGAGGGACAACCGCTTGGACGGAATCAGAGCCGTTCAAAGATTCTTGGACTACTCTTCTGACCAGGGCTTCTACCTGCTGGTCTTCACCTCCTCTTTCCCTTACAGCACGGGAATAACATGGCTCACAGAGGGATTTTCCTTCTGGGACCTGAGCTCTACATCCCCAACAGGAATTTCTTCCGGAGTGACTGGAATGGCGGTGAGAATGGCGACTGGACTTAGATCCAGAACCGTCTCTGTGATGTTTAGACGATGATCTAGAACTTCTAGAATTTGAATGATGACGCTGAGAACGAACTTCAACATTATCTTCACGTGCTAGCGACAAAGAAACAGACCTAGAGGGGCTGGGAACAGATACAAAAAAAAAAGCTATTTTTAAAAAGTGACCAAAAAAAAAGAAACCTTATTGGAAAAGCAGGTAGAGGGAAATAATTCCATCCTACCTGCAGCGTAAGGTTTGGCCACAGGGGGGCGATGACACATCCATGGCAATGAAACACACAGTACTGCAAAGACCAATGACAAAAAGAGAAAAAAGAGACAAATGAGTCTTAACAATAACGAGACATACCTAAGGAGGAAGGACAGGACAGTGACCCAGCACTGATTCTTACCTTAGGACAGAAGAACGCTACCTAGAGTGCTGTGTTTCAGGACTGTGTCAATGAATAGCTGCATCTGGCAGCTATTTGAACCTGCCGCCCTGCGATGACGTCATCGCGCTTCCGCCGTGCTCAACACGCGCCTGCGCTGTGTGCGGCGTCACCCCCATAGACCTCGCGCGCATGCGCGATCGCGGCCAGCCAAAGAGAACCGCGCATGCGCAACCAAGCCTCGTTCGCAAACGAGACCGGCGCATGCGCAGTACTACCAGGAGGCGGCGAGGCTGGAATGCAATGCGTTCCAGCGGCCATAACTACACGAGGACAAACAACATACACAAACCGGCTGCCATAAGTAAGTAACTGTAGAATATACATTACCACCGAGAAGTCCCATGATCCTGCCTGGAGCTGGAGCCACCGCTGCTCACGCTGTGTGGTCTGTGACATAAGGCCTCCTGCTAATAGCCAGGATAAATGGCCAGTTACTGCTTTACCTACCAATGGCAGGATAAAGAAAGCTTTTTGAGGGTAAACACTACAGACTTGCATACGTCCATCCTGCTAATAGCAGAGACTTGTGGACTATAGAGGGAAAAATCACCAGGACTTCTAGATCAGGGAAAAAAACCTCTTAAGGTAAAAACAACCAAGGTCCTAGGAGGAGGACAAAAAAGGAACACAGTCTATGGTGAGAAGCAAAGCTTTATGGGAGAGGGGTCCTATGAGGTATGAGAGGCAGGATTAACCCACACGTAGGCTGCCATGGAGTCTGTCAGCAAAGTGCATTTTCTTGTATCGTTTCTATAGATGTATATTGAAAAACATCAGACCAGTAATGAGAAACAACTACAAAATAAAGTCTCTTCTCTGGAGGCACAGTGAATGTCTTGGCTACTTTTGGTGTGGAAAGTTTGTTAGGTTCCCAAGTAGCAAATAGGAGGAAAAATAGACAAATAAAAAAAAATAGTTAAAGGGTCACCAAAGGAAAACAATTTTTTTGCTGAAATGACTGTTTACAGGGTATAGAGACATAAAAGTTAACCGATTCCTTTTCAAAATGATTAAAAACAGATAAAAATCAATCATATAATGTGCCTGCAGGTTAGTTTCACTTTTGAACTGGCTTCATGTTTCTGTTAAGTAGAAATAGACACACAGAACAAAAACAAACAAATCCAGGGCAGTGTTTTGTTTTTAAAATGAATCTGATTGGTTCTGGGAAGTTTTTGACACACAGTAATGACAGCTTAGACCACCGTGAGAAAGCTCCCAGCACTGTGGTTATAAGGAAACAGACAAGCAGGAAGTGTGGAGAACAGAGCAGGATTACAGCAACTTCAAAGAAAAAATGAACAATAAGGACATGAAACCAGTACTGCAGTAAGGTAAAGGAAGCTATTTAGCTAAAAAAAAAAATTCCTTTAGTAATCCTTTAAGTCCAATTGGTTCATTCTCACAACTCCTGCAGTTTTAGCATATAAGAATACAGATGATGTGTAGGCCTAGATTATTATCCTTAATAGATGTTTTTAAAGAATAAAAAAAGGGTAAATATACTCACAAACCAGTACTTGTGTCATAGCATTAACATAAAATCATCCGCTTAAGTCCAAATAGGAAAATCCACAACTCTACAGAACATATCCATTTCACATACTTATATATGGTGTACTGACTGAATGGTAGTAACCCCTTATGGGTCAATCTCATCTTTTCATAGTGCCCAATGTGATGAAATAGTGGGTAGAAACAGTGCAAAGAGAAACATGATATATATAGTATCTATATAGCATATAACAAATTTCTGACTGGTTACACACTGACCGTAATCAGTAAAATAAATAAGGTAAAACTTACAATAAAAGTCACAATAAAGGTCACAATAAAAATGAAAGAATAAAAAAATGAATATACACATGTATATATATATATATATATATATATACATATATATATATATATATATATATATATATATATATACCAGCCGTCACTAAATGGCGGCCCGCGGTCCGAGTCCGGCCCGAGTGCCGCTTCTGCCCGGACCGCCAGTATAACAGCAACAGCAAGCGTTGGTTGCTGGGGTTTCCCCAGCAACCAGTGACGCTGCGTGCGTGCGCCTGCCCCCTGCTCCTCGCCGCAGGTACAGATTAGGGATGACTCGCGGGCAGTGATTAGGGGTGTGACGTCATGCAGCGCCCTGCCCCCCTGCTTTTTGCGGTTCCCGTGTCCACTCCTGGCTCTCCTTGCAAGTAGGGGCGGGACATCACGTGCGCTCCGCCCTCTGCTGCTCGTGGTTCCCGGGTCCTGGCTCCTTATCTCTCAGCTTCCACCCCCTTTAGTATTTCAGTGCCCTCCTTCATTAAGGTATGTGGACCATTAAAGGGCATATTTAGTGTGCACACTAAAGGGCATATGTTGTTAATGTTAAGGGGCACTCTGATGGACCAATTTTATTTTAAGGGGCACGCTGATGGGTATATTTTTACTGTTCACAGTGATGGGCATATTTTGTTAAGGGGCACACTGATGCACACTGTTGTGCCCATCAGAGTGCTCCTTAACATAAAATGTGCCCATCAGTGTGCACATAAAAATATACCCATCACCCTGCACCTTAAGATTAAATGTGCCCATCAGAGTGCCCCTTAAAATAAAAGGTGCCCATCAGCATGACCCCTATTTTATGTTAACGGGCATGCTGATGGGCAGATTTTATGTTAAGGGGCACGCTGATGGGCAGATTTTATGTTAAGGGGCACTCTGATGGGCATATTTTATGTTAAGGGGCACGCTGATGGGCATATGTTATGGGGCACGCTGATGGGCATATTTTATGGTAAGGGGCACTCTGATGGGCACATTTTATGTTAAGGGGCACGCTGATGGTTATATTTTTAATTTGCACAGTGATGGGTATATTTTGTTAAGGGGCACACTGATGGACACATTTTGTTGTGCCCATCAGAGTGTCCCTTAACATAAAATGTGCCCATCAGCGTGCACATTAAAAGTATACCCATCAGAGTGCCCCTTAACATAAAATTTGCACATTAGAGTGTCCCTTAACATAAAATGTGCCCATCAACGTGACCCTTTTTTATGTTAAGGAGGACTCTGATGGGGACATTTGATGTAAGGAGGCACTCTGACGGAAATGCGTGATGTAAAGGGGCGCTGTGATGGGGACACCTGATGTAAAGGGGCGCTGTGATGGGGACACCTGATGTAAAGGGGCGCTGTGATGAGAACACCTGATGTAAAGGGGCGCTGTGATGGGGACACCTGATGTAAAGGGGCGCTGTGATGGAGACACCTGATGTAAAAGGGCGCTGTGATGGGGACACCTGATGTAAAGGGGCGCTGTGATGGGGACACCTGATGTAAAGTAACATTTTGGCAACCGGACCTCCTTGAATTTTAATTCAGTACCCCTGATATATACAGTATGGGCCAGATTCTCATAGAATTCCGGCGGCGTAGCGTAAGCCATTTACACTACGCCGCCGCAACTTAACAGAGCAAGTGCCGTATTCTCCATGCACTTGCTCCGTAGTTTGCGGCGGCATAGTGTAAATGGCCCAGCGTAAGGCCGCGTAATTCAAAGGGGGCGGCTTGTATTTAAATTAAGCGCGCCCCCGCGTCGATCGAACTGCGCATGCGCCGGCCGGGGAAAAAGCCCAGTGCGCATGCTCCAGTTCACGTCGGAAAGCGTCGTTGAAACCGACGTCAAAACGACGTGATCATCACTTACGCAATGCCCTATCCGCGAACGACTTAGTAAAACGACGTAACCGACGGAAAAAGCCGACGCTGACCCGACGCCATACTTAACATGGCATCTGACGGCACCCAATGGTATCCGACGGTACTGCGTAAGGTTACTCCACATATTAGCAGGGGTAACCTTACGCATACGAAAACGTAAGCGACGACAGGGCAGGGTAAAAGCGTTCGGGAATCTGCGTAGTAGCCTCATTTGCATAGGCAAATGAGAAAACAACGTAAAGGCCACCTAGTGGCCAGAGTTGTCATTACATCAACGATCCGCAAGTGTAATTGTATTACACTTGTCGGATCTTCACCGGTATCTATGCGTAAGTGATTCAATGAATCACTCGCATAGATACACGGCCAAAAAAAACGGCGATACGACGGGGTATCTGAGATACCCCGTCGTAGCGCCTCTGAGAATCTGGCCCTAAATATATATATATATATATATATATATACTCCACGCCCATCAGGGCTACCCCATCCAGGGGAACCCCGTCCAGGGCTACCCCATCCAGGGGAACCCCCTCCAGGGCCACCCCATCCAGGGTAACTATGCGCCCACGATACACCGGCGTAGGCAAGTTACATCGGGCGGAGGAAGCCTATTTTTTCGACGTATCTCGCTTTGTGAATCAGTGTAAAGATACAACGGCGCACATTTGGACTTACGTCGGCGTATCTTGAGATACGCAGATGTAAATCGTTTGTGAATCCGGGCCACAGCGTCTACAAACTAGGGTACATTTTCTGGAATTTACGCAGCTTTTAGTTTATGAATTTCTTGAGGTGCTAAAATGGCAGGGCAGTACAAACTGCCCTTAAATTACCTCATTTTGGAAAGTAAACACCCCAAGGAAATTGCTGAGAGCCATGTTGATTCCATTGAATATTGGAGATTTTGTCCCAAGTGAGTGAAAAATTAAAAAAACATTTTTTTTACAAAAAGTTGTCACTAAATTATATATTAAATCAAAACAAGAAGGGAAGGGGAACACAAAAGCACTCACATTTGCCAGCATCCATAATATTGAATAGAGAAAAATCAACTGCTGGGGGGCAGTAACAGGGCGGACTTTAACCACTTAACCCCCGGACCATATTGCTGCCCAATGACCAGAGCACTTTTTGTGATTCGGCACTGCGTCGCTTTAACTGACAATAATAAACTGACTATAATAAATATCCCCCAAAAATATATAAAAAAACATTTTTTTCCTCAGTTTAGGCCGATACGTATTCTTCTACATATTTTTCGTAAAAAAAAATCGCAATAAGCGTTTATTGATTGGTTTCCGCAAAAGTTATAGCGTTTACAAAATAGGGGGTTGTTTTATGTAATTTTTATTAATATTTTTTTTTACCAGTAATGGCGGCGATCAGTGTTTTTTTTCAGTACTGCGACATTATGGCGGACACTTCGGACACTTTTGACACATTTTTGGGACCATTGGCATTTTTTTAGCGATCAATGCTATAAAAATGCATTGGATTACTATAAAAATGCCATTGGCAGTGAAGGGGTTAACACTAGGGGGCAGGGAAGGGGTTAAGTATGTTCCTGGGTGTGTTCTAACTTTATGGGGGGGTGGCCTCACTAGGAGAAATCACTGATCTTCTGTTCATACATTGTATGAACAGAAGATCAGTGTTTCCCCCGCTGACAGGACCAGGCACATACACACATAGCTCCCATTCCCCGCTCTGTAACGAGCAATCGCGTGTGCCCGGCGGCGATCGTGCCCACCGGGCATGCGCACGCGCCCCCTAGTGGCCGCTTTAGAGCCGACGTAGAGCTACGTGCTCTCGCCCAGGAGAGCCGACCTGCCGCCGTATAACGGCGGTGCGCGGTCGGCAAGCAGTTAAAGGCAAGATGGGAACAAAGGATTTCGAAAAAATATATAATTTTAATTACAAAAAATAGTAAGATACATTAAAACCATAGAAAATATACATTGAATTTGAAAATATCCTCCTTACATTGGTGGTCAGTGGGAAAAATGCTCCTTACATTGGTGGTCAGTGAGAAGAATGCTTCTTACATTGGTGGTCAGTGGGAAGAATGTCCCCTTCATTGGTGGTCAGTGGGAAGAATGTCCCCTTCATTGGTGGTCAGTGGGATATTGTCTTTGTAGTTTATCTTGTCTTTGTAGTTTGGCTCACACAAATCATAAATAGCTGGGCACTCACTCACATAGAGAGAAAAGATTCGACATAGAGAGACATGAAGATTCGACATTGAGAGACATGAAGAGTCAATTTTATTTTATTTTTTAATATTCTGTTGAATCTTTTTTTTTTTCTTAGAACATTCGACAGACACCATAAGCCTTCAATGACAGATTCGACCTTAATTTGGATTTTCGACTAATGCATTTTTTTTTTACGAAAAACAAAATAAATAAAATCGAATTTTCGGGAGTAACTAAATAAATGTATTTTTCGTACGAAAACTAAATTACGAAACAATATTTTTCAGTGTGCACATGTCTAATGAAAATGTCGTGTGTCCTGGGGCATAGCCTGTGCCATACAAATGTCTGCTGTGCATATTTGTACACTATGGCATAACCTACCTCAGGGCCTCTAAAAAGTAGTAATATTAGCTAAGTTTATTACCACTTTTTTATCACAGGATCCCAGGAGCCTCTCATGGGGCCTACTACAGACCTGGTGGCCCTTGGTCAGTGCCTTAGGCCCCTCTAACACTTATACGACTTCAAAGTCGTGCGATTTTGCCGCAATTTGGGATCAGTACAACCTCAATGTTGCCACAACTTTGGCATTACCAATGAAAACATACATGGTGTGAGGTAATTCCTTTTCCTGGCACCGCAGTTGTCATTGATGCTGCAGCAGTAGCAGTGCATGAGGAGGAAGAGGAGAAGAAGTGGAGGTGGAGAAGACGTTGATATTTGGTACATCCCATCATTGCCAATCGTGAAGAAAGGGGTCAGTTTTTGGTGCTCTATAATGAAGAATGAGAGGAATGCTCCTTACATTGGTGGTCAGTGGGAAGAATACTCCTTACGTTGGTGGTCAGTGGGAAGAATGCTCCTAACATTGGTGGTCAGTGGGAAGAATGCTCCTTACATTGGTGGTCAGTGGGAAGAATGCTCCTTACATTGGTGGTCAGTGAAAAGAATGCTCCTTACATTGGTGGTCAGTGGGAAGAATGTCCCTTACATTGGTCGTCAGTGAGAAGAAGGAGAAGGACACACCCAAGGAGCTCTCTGAGAAAACCAACCCTTTTTCAAGCCTGGGCCTTGCCTGCTAGCTTGGCCCAGGAATAATGCCTGATCCTGGGGGAGGCCCTGGGACGGATCCCCCTGATGATGACGGGGCCTAGTGAGGAGGAGGAGGTGGTGCAGGATCTGACTGTGGGTCCAGGCCCTGGTGAGAGTACAGATGTATTCAGACAAAAGGTCATCGATCGTTTTTGGGCGATCGGAAGAGCGGAGGAGAAACTAAAATGTTTGAAAGCTGAACATAAAAACTTCAAAACCAAGTATTTGCAGGCTTGGAGTAAAAACCGTTCGGCCATGAAGCCTGAGTTACAAGAGATGGAGGAGAAAGTGAAGAAACAATCTTTACTGTTGGAGAAGTTAAAAGATAAGAGTGGAGCGTTTGCAGAAAAATTTAAAAATGAGAGGAGATTTGCCAGCCAGGCCTCTGTGGATCAGCGGCAATCACAGGTTACAAACAACCCGGGTCCATCTGCCTCTGCACCTCTCCCCCCATGTCAGGCTGGGGAATCGCCAGCGGCAACCAGCCAGGGGGTTGAGGGTCAACATGGCACCTTACAGTTTATCCAGCAGATGGAGTCACCCCTAAGGACAGACAGGTCTGCTGGTGAAGCGTCAGAAGTCGCTGTGGAGTCGCAGAAGGGTCGCAGACCGGCACTGGTGGAGAAATCCCACTGTACTGTGCAGCCGCCTTCCAACATGGGTGTCCCGGCTGTAGTGAGTGGTGTCCCGGGTAAAGTGAGTGGTGTTTCTTCTGTGGAGAAATCCTCTGCAGATATGAAGAGAAATCCCCTGGCAGAGGTGTCACCAGCCCACCAGAGCAGTTTGGATGGATCTACATCATGCCCCCCGCAAATGGATTCTGTTATGACTGCTGGGACCTGTGGTTCTACAACCAAGATGGCTGCCAGCTCCAAAGAGTCTGTTTCAGCCTCACTTGGGCTGACTGATGCATGTGGGGGAGGGGAGCAGCACAGTGCAGCATGTGGAGTGGAAGCAGCCATGGAAGTCTCCTGCACTGATTCACCTGTTGCTGTATCACAGCAATCTTGCTTATCTGACAGTCCTGTTCCGATGGAGAAGAGTCTGCCTGGAGGTGAAGTATGTGAGGGCGCCGCTGTGAGTGTGGACACGGCAGGAATTATGAATGTGCCAGGAAATAATGACAGTAATGGTATTGATGAAGCAATGGATGTGGTGGGTGGTGGTGAAGGGGTTAACGTTGCTGCTTCAGGTAACAATGACATTTCTCCTCCTGCTCAGCAGAGGAAAGACTCATCTGCCAAACGCACAACTGGACCCTCTGCAGGGAGGTCTGTGAACACCGGCAAGCTATGCAGCAGTTTTGGGGAGTCGCACCAAGGAGGGTGGGGGGAATAGTGCAAATGTTGGTGGTCACAATTTGGGGGGTTTTAGTGGGGGGATGGTTGGTGGGTACAAAAGAAGAAACGTGGTCCAGTTGAAGTGGGAGGGGGAGGGGACCCCACCAGTAAGGGGGAGGGTGGCAGAGTTGATCCTGGAAATGGGATTTAAAGTCGCAGACATTTTTGCATTGATTTGTCCCGTTGGAAGTTCGGAATTTGATTTACCCTTTGTAAAGCCTGAGTGTTTGGATTTGTTTTGGGAACGTTTTAGGGGGCGCAGGGACCTTTCGCAGTGGAATGGTTGGATGCCAAAGGTGGTTTCCAAGCAGCCTCTAATAAAATCAGTGACGATCCTTGTGCGTAATGAATCCATCCCAGAGGCTGATTTGATAGTGTGGTTACGCCGATATGGTGAGGTCCTCGCTCCACTGTGGAAGGTCCTTGATCAGCATGGGATATGGACAGGGGCCTGGACAGTGTCGTTAAAATTGGGGGTGCAGGGAAATGTTGTTCAACATTTGCCCTGTTCAGCCTTTCTGGGGAGGGATAGGCTGACCATTTTTTACCAGGGTCAACCTAAGGTGTGCAATAAATGTGGGGACAAGGGCCACATTGCCTCCACCTGCACCCGAAAGAAATGTTCTTTGTGCCAGGCGCTGGACCATTTGGCTAAAGACTGTACAGATATTCGGAGCAAATTGTGCCAAAAACTTGGTCACCCCCTACAGTCTTTGCCTGGAGGCATTACATAACCTGCCAGGATTGGAGGCTGAGCTGCAGAGGCTGGATAAAGAGGATGAGGCCACCAAAACTGTTGTTGTCCCTCCTGTGTCTGTGACACCTGTTTCTGTTCCCCCTAGTGATGTGGTCCCTGAGTCTGTCCCTCCTGTGTCTGTGACATCTGTTTCTAATCCCCCCAGTGGTGTGGTCCCTGAGTCTGTCCCTCCTGTGTCTGTGACACCTGTTTCTGTTCCCCCCAGTGATGTGGTCCCTGAGTCTGTCCCTTCTGTGTCTGTGACACCTGTTTCTGTTCCCCCTAGAGATGTGGTCCCTAAATCTGTCCCTCCTGTCCCTAATCCATCAATTCGTAAATCCTCCAGACTGGCGGAGGCTGCTGGGGGGGCAGGTTTAGCGGATCTTCCCACTCAGCCTCCAGTCCCTGCCCCTCGGCAGCGCAAGCGTGGTCAGGGAAATGTGGGGGTGCTGGATGGGGGTGGGGCTGATGGAAGGGTGTCCATACCCCATGTCTCACATTCGGTTGATGGGGATTCGGATGAGGAGGGGTGGGAGAAGATCAGGAGGAAGAAAAAAAAGAAGAGAAAGGCTAGAAAACCGGTCGTCTCTTCCTCAGAGTCGGCTCCATAGACAGGCTGGGTTACGATAGCGTTTTTCTTAGAGATATGGTGAGACAAGCAGGCCTGGTAGATGTGCATATTAAGCACTGCCCTGGCAGCACGGGATTCACATTTCAGAGAGGAAATAGTCAGAGTAGGATAGATATTTTTTTTTAAAGGAGAACTCTACTTTCTCGGCTCCTGAGTTGAGGGCGGTGGAGTTCTCTGACCACTGTATGCTGTCTGTGACTCTGAATGCCTCGGACACTCCACCCAGAGGAAGGGGTACCTGGAAACTGAATTCGGCTCTCCTGGAAGATGTAGAGGTAAGACAATTCTTTGAGGATTTTTTTCAGGCACAGGTTTCTATTCTGGACTTTTGCAGCAGTAATTTAGAGTGGTGGGAGCTTGTGAAACAAAGGGCAATTTGACTTTTCAAGGCCATAGGTAAGAAGAAGCAGCTTGGTATGTGCATTGCCTACCAGCATTTGCGGAGGAAGCTTGATCGTTTTTTTCTCGTATGGAGGAGATCCAGGGGAGAGCTCTGAGGTGAAGTTTCTTCTTAGGAAGTGTCAATACGACCGGCATGCCTCCTTGGTTCTAGAGAGGGATTATGGAAAATATCACTCGCCTGATCCTTACCAGAACAGTAAGCAAGGCATAGCAGTTAAGACGGTCATAGGCCTGAGGGATGGTACGGGTTCCCTGGTGAAGTCCAGATCAGGGATCCTGGAAATCTTCAGATCATATTACGCTGACCTTTTGGGAAGAAAGCACCTTTGTCGGGACAAGATGGAAAGCTTTCTGGATTCTACTCTAGGATTGGGACATGGTACATTGCCTTTGATGGATTTGACAGAACCAATTTCAGCGGATGAGGTAGTTCATGCTATAGAGAAGCTGGCTACCAAAAAATCGCCTGGACCAGATGGGTTGACAGCTGAATTCTACAAGTGTTTTAAGTCCATTCTAGCTCCCTTTTTAGCGGAGATTTATAACAGCTGTCTAAAAGAGGGTTCGCTCCCTCCTTCCATGAGGCAATCTGCTGTGATTCTTCTGTCAAAAGGTAAAGACCCCTCAATGATTGAGAACTGGCGCCCTATCAGTCTTCTCAATGTTGATAGAAAGATCTTGGCGAAGATTCTTTTTTGGCGCTTGTCGTCAGTGGCAGGCGATTTGTTGTCCAGTCATCAGCACTGCTCAGTCCAAGGTAGAAGCACCTTTTCAGCGATTTTAGCTGTCCGGGAGGCTTTGGAACGATGCAGGGCTGCTGGATGGAGAAAGTACTTGCTGGCACTTGATCAGGCGAGGGCCTTTGATAGAGTCAATCACGAGTACCTGTATTTGCTACTTGGTAGATACGGCCTGCAGGGGAGGTTTATAGATTGGCTGAAGACATTATATAGAGGGACTGAGAGCTTCCCACTGGTAAATGGTTGGGTTGGACGGCCTTTTGAGGTTGGCTCTGGTGTGCGCCAGGGATGTCCTCTGAGCCCCCTGCTCTATGTATTCGCAATCGACCCCTTTATAGAAAGGCTAGAGTGTGGATCATTGTGCGGGGTGCCTTTGGGCATTGCTGGTGTGCCGCCCTTGAAGGTCGTGGCCTACGCCAATGATGTGTCTGTTATTGTCTCTGGGACAGAGGAGGCACAGGAGGTGGTCTCTATGATAGAGCAGTACACTGAGGCCTCTGGTTCTAAAGTCAACCATGAAAAGAGTGAAGTTTTCTGGATGGGTGAGGAGGGTGAAAGCTTCGAACTTCCGGATGCCTTCCCAGAGCCCCAGCAGGAAATTAAAGTGTTGGGCATCAAATTTGGTCCTGGTGACTATGGTCATCGAAATTGGGAAAGCAGGTTGGTGTGTGCCAATGCCGAAGTAGCAAGCTGGAAGAAATGGAGGCTTTCCTTGAGGGAGAGGGTTGACTTGATCAAAATGTACCTGGTCCCAATCTTTTTATATGTCGGCTTCGTCTGTATCTTGCCATCATCTCTCTATGCAAGGGTGTACAGCTGTTTTTTCCAACTGTTATGGGGAAATGGGCTGAACCTGATCAAACGCAATGTAACTTACCTGTCTAGGCGGGACGGTGGCCTAGGAATGGTCAACCCAATCGTTTTTTTTCTCTGCTCTTTTTAAAGTACAATCTTGGTAACATGCTAGCAGAGAACCCGCTGGGATGGGTGGGTATTTTTCAGTCTTGTTTTAGGCCTTTTCTGCGATGCTGGGAAGATGGCGGGCCAGTGAAAAGTCTGAGAGTCCAACATGGCAAGCTCCCGACTTATGTTGCCCCGTGTCTGAAAATACTTCGGCAGTGGCAGGTGACAGCAGAGGATATCAAGTCCCTCCCCAGGAAGCTTCTGGGGAACAGAATTTTGAGCTCGGCTTTCAGTGTGTCACTGGCCTTAAGGGATTGCCCAGGCTCTGTAATGAGGGAGGGGTTGCGTTTAATCAATTTAGAAAGAATCCCTCTGAAGTTTAGGGATCAAGCCTGGCTCGCTTTCCATGGAAGGCTCTATGTGAGAGGGAACCTGAAGAATCGCTCTGTGGATGATCGGGATTGTCCTAGAGCAGAGTGTGTTGGTAAAGTGGAGTCTATGGACCACTTTTTGCTGCAGTGTCCCTTTAACATAGAGGTGTATAAAAGGGTGGGGAGGGCTCTAGGCATTCCCTTTTTCTATCGCATGAGTTATGCGGAGTGGGTGTACGGGGCATTCCCGACTCGCTGGGATTTTGATTTCAATACACTTTTTCTAGTTAGTATAGTTGTCCGTTACTTCACATGGAATGCACGGTGCCAGATTACCCTGCGGAAGAAAGTCCTCTCTGTCGAGGTGGTGGTGCACGATATTCTGGGTGAGGTTGGGAAAATTCGGGGTCTTGAGAAGGGCAGGAAACCTCGGGCGGTCTGGAAAAGGGCGTGGAAGAATATCAGACCTGCCTTTGGTGAGCTTTTGTTGGTTAGTATCTTTTTGAAGAAGGGCTGCATGCATAATGGGCGCGGGTTTGTTTCTTGACCTTGCAGGTTTGTCTGGTGTAGTGGTGTGAGTTGTAGTAGGATTTTTTTCACCAGTGGTTACATGATTTTTGCTTTGCTGTAAAGTCTTTTGTTTCAGAGCAGATTTGCTATATTTATTTTCATTTATGTAAATATGTATATATTTATGGATGAATATAATTAAGTGATTTTATGCTTTTTGATTGCAAGACTTTTAATAAAGAAAAATTGGGAAGAATGGCCCTTACATTGGTGGTCAGTGAGAAGAATGCTCCCAACATTGGTGGTCAGTGGGAAGAATGTCCATTACATTGGTGGTCAGTGGGAAGAATGCTCCTTACATTGGTGGTCAGTGGGAAAAATGTCCCTTACATTGCTGGTCAGTGAGAAGAATGCTCCTAACATTGGTGGTCAGTGGGAAGAATGCTCCTTACATTGGTGGTCAGTGGGAAGAATGCTCCTTACATTGGTGGTCAGTGAAAAGAATGCTCCTTACATTGGTGGTCAGTGAAAAGAATGCTCCTTACATTGGTGGTCAGTGAGAAGAATGTCCCTTACATTGGTCGTCAGTGAGAAGAATGCTCCTAACATTGGTGAAGGGGACATTCTTCCCGCTGACCACCAATGAAGGGGACATTCTTCCCACTGACCACCAATGAAGGGGACATTCTTCCCACTGACCACCAATGAAGGGGACATTCTTCCCACTGACCACCAATGAAGGGGACATTCTTCCCACTGACCACCAATGAAGGGGACATTCTTCCCACTGACCACCAATGAAGGGGACATTCTTCCCACTGACCACCAATGAAGGGGACATTCTTCCCACTGACCACCAATGAAGGGGACATTCTTCCCACTGACCACCAATGAAGGGGACATTCTTCCCACTGACCACCAATGAAGGGGACATTACTCCCACTGACCACCAATGTAAGAAACAGTCTTCTCACTGACCACCAATGTAATGAACATTCTTCCCACTGATCACCAATGTAAGGAGCATTCTTCTCACTGACCACCAATGTAAGGAGCATTCTTCTCACTGACCACCAATGTAAGGGACATTCTTCCCACTGATCACAAATGTAAAGCGCATTCTTCTCACTGACCACCAATGTAAGGAGCATTCTTCCCACTGACCACCAATGTAAGGAGCATTCTTCCCACTGACACCAATGAACGGAGCATTCTTCCCACTGATCACCAATGTAGGAGAATTCTTCCTACTGACCACCAATGTAAGGAGCATTCTTCTCATTCTTCATTATAGAGGACCCAAAATTGACCCCTATATTAACGATTGGCAATGATGGGATGTACACAATATCGACATCTTCTCTGCCTCTGCTTCTCCTCCTCTTCCCCCTCATGCACTGCTACTGCTGCAGCAGCAATGACAACTGCGGTGGCAGGAAAAGGAATTGCCTCACACCATGTATGTTTTCATTGGTTAATGCCAAAGTTGTGGCAAAGTTGAAGTTGTACTGATCCCAAATCGCGGCGGCAAAATCGCACAACGTTAAAGTCGTACAAGTGTGAAAGGGGCCTGAGGGTTTAACATTGAGGTCTATGGACATCAACTCGAATGGAAGTTGGACCAAAGTAGTGCAGGGACTACTTTGAAGTCGGCACTACTTAAAGTCGTACCAGTATGAATGGCGTTCATTGAAAATCATGAAGAATGACTTGTCATACGATTTTGCAGTATAAAATCGTGAGACAAGTCGTATAAGTGTGAAAGGGGACTTAGTTGCATAGTTGCCAACATTTCAAAAATATTTTTTTAAGGGACACTTTTTTTTACAAGTGCTATATTTAGAGTAGCTGAGATCATCCCCTATGTTCCTCTATACATCACAGTAGTAATCACAAAATGTAATGAGTACTAATAATGGGGCAGAACAAATATGAGGACTAAGAAGATTTCCTTTAGTTAAACTAACAAAATTGTGCCCATTCCAGAGCTGGTAACATTAATTATATTCAGTATAATTTTAAAGAACTGTTTTTGTGGGTAAGAGGCATAGGGGAAGAGTATGAATGTGGCGGGTCTAACAGTGGGCACTATGTACAGGAGAGGAGTGTGGAGGGTATGGCAGTGGGCAGTATGTACAGGAGAGGAGTGTGGAGGGTATTGCAGAAGGCAGTATGTACAGAAGAAGAGTGTGGAGGGTATGACAGTGGGCACTATGTATAGGAGAGGAGTGTGGAGGGTATGACAGTGAGCAGTATGTACAGAAGAGGAGTGTGCAGAGTACAACAGTGGGCACTATGTACAGGAGAGAAGTGTATGACAGTGGGCACTATGTACCGGGGAGGAGTGTGTAGTAGGGGCACCAAATTTAATCGCTGCATTGCGATTCGGGTGTCCCCGATGCGGCACCGATGCATGCGACCATAATAATTGATTTCTAGCCGTGCCCCTCCCGGGAGAGCGCTCCGTGCACATTACCTTGTTTCTCAGTGTATATGCCGCGCTCATGTGACTGCCTGGCTTGCCTGTCTCCTCTCTGCTCTCACGTCTCACCTGGGGCTTACGCAAGGAGAGACGTGCGAGCAGAGAGGAGAGAGGCGGGCCGGGCAGTCAGTCACATGACCACGGCATATACCAACACTGAGAATTCCCTGCTGACGAGAGAACACCGTTGGCTGGAATGGAGATCGGAGAATGGTGAGCAGGCAGATCGCCCTTCTCATTACAAGGCTGCAATGACACAAGTAAGTTCTCTCCAATCATTCTCTGTGCGCAGAGAAGCATGTAAGACGGGCATGTAGTGGCATCTGAATCTGATGTGTCACCTGTGATAAGTCATTGTCACTGCAGGCAGGGACTGGGCTGTATGGAGGAGAAATATAGACCATCTCCTGTAGCATGTCCGCAGTCTGTGATCATCTCCTATAGCATGTCCGCAGTCTGTGATCATCTCCTGTAGCATGTCCGCAGTCTGTGATCATCTCCTGTAGCATGTGCGCAGTCTCTGATCATCTCCTGTAGCATGTCCGCAGTCTCTGATCATCTCCTGTAGCATGTCCGCAGTCTCTGATCATCTCCTGTAGCATGTCCGCAGTCTCTGATCATCTCCTGTAGCATGTCCGCAGTCTCTGATCATCTCTTGCAGCATGTCCACAGTCTCTGATCATCTCCGGTAGCATGTCCGCAGTCTCTGATCATCTCCTGTATCACCTCCTTTGGAGCAAAAGATCTATGAGGGTGGGAGGCAGTTTACATCCAAAGCTAATCTGACATCTTGCGAACAAATTCAAGCAGAAACTGTCCAAAAACTCACAAGTTCAATGAATGCAAGACTTGTGAAGCTGCTATCAAATAAGGGGTCCTATGTTAAAATGTAACGTGACCTGTTAAAATGTTTAAAAGGTTAAAATGCTGTTTAAAGTTTGATTGAAATAGCTTTTGATTTCAGTAAATATGCTGCAAACACAACAAATGACTATATTCAGTTCTTTACAACCTATAAAGTGTGTTGAAACTTACTGTGCGTAATAATTTGGAACAGTGCATTGTAAGTTTTTTTTATTTTGGGAAAAAAAATGTTATCATTAGGAGGTTTGTTCAATAAAATTTTAATTGTACTCTTTATAGTAGATAACATGAGAATTATGCTGACTGTTGTTTACATCAATTATTTAGGTAAATGAGAAAAATATCATTGGCATAATAATTTGGAACAGGGTGTATATATAATGTTTGGGGTTCTGAATAATTTTCTATCAAAAAACAAAATTATGATTATAACATGAAGGAGAGAAATGTCAGAATTGGCTGGTAAGGGGTTAATTACCATAAGTAATCTACAAATCATTATTATAAGCCCTGTGAGCTCTTCCTCTCAGTCTGCTATAGAGTGTACCAGCTTGTATTTAAACTGGCCCCTCTGTATGTAGATTCTGACAGGCTGTGCAAGCACCCCCGTATCTCCGGAACCATAAATGATAGCATATTTTGACCAGTGGTGGGGTGGGTCTTTGGCTACATACCCCCCAAATGTTAGGTCTCTGTGACCCCTGGTCGTCAAGCTACAATGCTCGAATTCAATCATTTTTTTTTTTGGGGGGGGGGGGCGAATGGGCCTATCTTGAGGAAGGGGCCTGGAGCTGCAGCTCCAATAGCCCCTATGTTAATTTGGCCCTGTTAGAAAGTCTGAAGGCAGTGCTTGGATTTCGGGGTCCTGTATGTGGCTAGGCTCCCAAAAAGTCTCACACATGTGGTATCTCCGTACTCAGGAGAAGCAACAGAATGTATTTGCGCTGTAATTTCACATATGCCCATGGCATGTTTGAGCAATATATCATTTATTGACAACTTTTTGTGAAAAAAAATCCAGAAACTTGTGGCAAAATATAAAATATTCAATGGACTCTTGGTAGCGCTAGATCACATTACCACTTCTTTATTTGGGGGGGGGTTTGTGCTATCTTGACATTTCATGGCCTCCGTAACTGTGAGGCGCCGTACACACGGCCGAGGTTCTCGCTGAAAATCAGCGAGAACCTCGCTGGAATGCACATTCCAGCGAGGACCTCGGCCGTGTGTACGGTCTCAGCGAGCTTCCCGTCGGGAAGCCCGTCGAGCCGAAATAGAGAGCACGCTCTCTATTTCCTCGACGGCCCGCCTGGAAGAATGGCTGGTTGCCATTCCCGACGGGCGGGTCGCCGAATTCGACGGCCGGGAGAGAACCTCGACGGGCGGAACGATGTGTTCTGCCCGTCGAGGTTCTCTGCCGTGTGTACGCGGCCTAATAGATAGTTTCTATACATGAAAAAAAAAATTTGCAAGAAATTTTCTTTGAACCCCCAAAAATGTTATATTTTTTTTAAAGCAAAGGCCCTACAGATTAAAATGGTGAGTGTTGCTTTTTTTTCACACAGTATTTGCACAGCGATTTTTCAAACACATTTTTTTTTGGAAAAAACACACTTTTTTATTTTTAATGCACTAAAACACACTATATTATCCAAATATTTGATGAAATAAAAAAGATGATCTTAGACCGAGTACATGGATACCAAACACGACATGCTTTAAAATTGTGTACATACGTGCAGCGGCGACAAACTACATATATTTTTAAAAGCCTTTACAGGTTACCACTTTAGATTTACAGAGGAGGTCTACTGCTAAAATTACTGCCCTCGATCTGACCTTCGCAGTGATACCTCACATGAATGGTGCAATTCTTGTTTACATATGATGCCAGACTGACGCTTGCATTCGCGAGAGCTGGGGGAGACAGGGTTGCTTTTTTTATTATTATTATTTATTTTGCTTTTTTTATTTTTAAACAGTTTTCTTTCATTTTTTATTTTTTTTTATAATTGTTATTGTTATCTCAGGGAATGTAAATATCCCCTATGATAGCAATAGGTAGTGACAAGTACTCTTTTTAAAAAAAATTGGGGTCTATTAGACCCTAGATCTCTCCTCGGCCCTCAAAGCATCTGACCACACCAAGATCGATGTAATAAAGTGCTTTGCCAATTTCCCAATGGCGCTGTTTATATCCGGCGAACTCTAAGGCCGCGTACACACGATCGAACATATCTGCTGAAACTGGTCCCCCGACCAGTTTCAGCGGACATATCCGATCGGTGTGTACGGCCTAGCAGACAGGTTTCCAGCAGACAAAAGTTTTAAAACATGCTTTAAAACTTATCTGCTGGAAAGCTGTCTGTCGGACATGTCTGCTGGTTAGTACGCCTAACCAGCGGACTGAAATCCCCCGCATGCGTCGAATGGATTCGACGCATGCCTGGAAGCATTTTACTTCCTGGTTTGCGGATAACGCGGTGTCAATGTCACCGCCACGTCACACCGCTCTTTGTCCGCAGGGATTTTGGTTTGATAGTGTGTACACACATCAGACCAAAATATCCCAGGAGACATGTCCGATGAAAACGGTCCGTCGGACCGTTTTCTTTGGATAGGTCTCCTCGTGTGTACGCGGCCTAAGTCATAAAATGCTTATAGCTTCTAGTTTCTAAGGCCATAGAGATGATTGGAGCTGTTCTGGTCTCTGATCAGCTCTATGGTTAGCATTCTTAGGTTCCCTGTTGGGACAGGAGAGACAAAAAAAAACATGGTGGGGGGGACAATCCTTCCCACTGCTTGTAAAAGCAGTCTATAGGCTTATTAGCCACTAGAATTTCTTTTAAATGAAAGCCGACCGCTGGCTGAAAAGAATGATACCAAGATGATACCTAAACCCGCAGGCATCATTCTGGTATAACCACTCAAAGTCCAGAAACATACCAGTACATTGCTTGTCCTTGTTGGGCATATATTGTAATCTTTTTTTTTTTCATGCAGCCTGTGAGGTGAACAAAAAAAAAAATAGATTGGTGGGTATGCACCATTTCGTTTTTAACTGTGGTGCTGAAATCACCTCCTACAGTGCTGGAGTTGCTGATTTACGTATTGTGGGAGCAGATGCTGTTGCTGTCAAGATAGATAAATGTGCACTGCAACTGAGCGGCGTACCTGCTAGGCAAATGATGGTTAACAATAAAACAAAGTAACATTACAGTATAACAGTAAAGCAAAGCAAATACAAAAAAAATGTAAAAAATAAAACATTTTTTAAAGCAATCTGTGACTAAAATATATATATGCCGAAGTATGGGGCATCCGCTCCAAAAGTTAGGAGTAAATCGCTCCTCCACCATTGCTGTCCCCATGCTTCGGCATATATGCTCTTTTTTTAACTGTGGTGGTTAAATCACCTTCTACAGCGCTGGAGTCACGGCTTAATGTATCGTGGGAGCAAACGCTGTTGCTGTCAAGATTAGGGATGGGCTTCGAGTTCGAGTCAAACTCATGTTCGACTCGAACATCAGCTGTTCAATCGTTCGATGAAGATTGAACATTATGGGCCATTCACGCCAAATTCGAGTTGCACGTCAAGGCCCATAATGCACTGTGTCATCGCAGTGCATGCTGGCTGATGATTGGCATGCACTATGACCTGCATGCTTTGGCCAATCACAGTGCTGTCAGCACAGAGAGCTGGCCAGTCATGGCTCAGGGGGACGCCCCACGCTATATAAGGCTGCCTGCGTGTCAGCCTTGTGTAGTGTGTTTTGGCGTTCAGAGAGAGACAGAGAGAGAGAGTGTAACGGTCACCACCGCTTACGATCTTCCATCCATCCACGACAAGCTTATCTGACACACTCCGACAATATTGCATACACAATCCATATCCATTCCCATAAACAAGACGAGACTCAAGCTCTGCACTTGCTTCAAAGATATGACAATTTATTGGTATTTTCTCAACTTCTTATACAGTCTCAAGCATAATGCAGTTAGTCACAGGACAATGTAGTCTCCACCCCCCTTCACACCATGGGGGGCTTCAATCACACTCTAAAAGGCATTCAGGTAAGCTAACCATGTAGACTTGTCGGCACCGTATCTTCAATAGTGTTCAATTAACCTTGAATAGTAACACAGACATCTAGTTGAATAAGTTATCTAGACAGCTTTATCACACAATGGCAGAGTCTTGTGAGAGTGGGTGCAATCAACACCTTCAACGGAATGTCTTTACAGTGAATAGCCAACACCTTAAGATATTTCAATAGCATATTATGCAAAGGTATGACTCACTCTGGTCTTGTAGACCTGAATTAACACCTTTCAAAAGCATGTGTGCCCAGATTGAATAGCTAACAGCTTTTGATATTTGAAGACATCCTGCAAACATGAATTATTATTAATGTCCCATCTTCTGTAATATATGAATTATGATTCTTTGTCACCCTATGGCCCTAGTGGACATAAGGTGACCCTAGACATAGGAATATCTCAATCTGTCACGGGCCATTCTGTTACAGAGAGATTGTGGCTTTATTATATATATATATATATATATATATATATATATATATATATATATATATATATATAGCGTTTGCGCCCACGATACATAAGCCGTATATGTATATATATATATATATATATATATATATATATATATGTATGTATATATATATATATATATATATATACTGTATTAGACATGTGCAATTTTTTTTGTTACGAATAGTTTTTCCGTCATTATTCGTTATTTTCGTTGATTCGTTAACCTACAAATAAATGAATGGTTTAGCGCAAATAATAACGAATAACGATATTTCCAAAAATAACGAATATGGAAAACTACGAAGAAACTAAACTACTAAATGTAAAAGAACAACACAACGAAAGAAAAAAGAAACAAAAACATAGAAATAACGAAAATACCGAACACAAAAAAAAATCATAATTACGAAAAATAAACGAAAATGCAAACTTACTACTATTCGAAGAACGAAAAGAAAACAACCGAAATGCCGAACAAAGAATAATAAACGAAAAGCAAAACTAACGAAAAATAAATTACGAATCTTCGGAAAACGGAAATGAAATAACTTAAATTCACTTTCATTAGTACTGCCCCAATGAGCTTCTTTCTTATTACCTAGTGGCTCCTTGACCTTGTGTCTTTATCTGTGTTAGACTGCAGTGCATTCCATCCAGAGTCCAGGGTGTGTAGGTTGCACCGGTTTTGTGGATCTGTCAAGTCAATCGCAGTAAATTACGATGTTTTACAAAATTACGACGAGTAGTGTGTCGAATAAACGTAAAATGTATTTTAACAGAATTACGAATGCAAAAAATCTACAAAAGAACGTTGTTACAATCAAATGAAATTAGACACGAAAATACGAATGATCATAAAGCAACGAAGATTTATTTCTTACGAAAATACAAACGCGGCATGATGGAAAATATAATGTAAATACGAATATCAAAACAACGAAAAATAAACCAACGTAAAAAACGAATGAACGAATAAATTCATTGTAAAAATACGAACGAGGCAGAATACAACATTTAACGAAAATACTAATCTCGAATCAACGAAAAATAAACTAACATAAAAAAACGGAAACGGAAAAAAAAGTGTTACGAAAATACTAAAGAGTACGAATACGATAACTAACGTCTTACGAAATTACGACTCGTTACGAATCACGATAAACGAACAGAAACGAAACAGAAATAAACGAAAATTTTTGTTGTGCACATGTCTATACTGTATACAGTTTAGCTAGATCTCATTACTGAGCGTTCCTGTTAATCTATTACTACTAATACAGGCAGGCAGTTGATTGAGCTAATCTGCAGTGTATTAACCACTGAAACCCCCGGACCATATTGCTGCCCAATGACCAGAGCACTTTTTGTGATTCGGTACTGCGTCGCTTTAACTGACAATTGCGCGGTCGTGCGACGTGGCTCCCAAACAAAATTGGCGTCCTTTTTTTTCCTACAAACAGAGCTTTCTTTTGGTGGTATTTGATCACCTCTGCGGTTTTTATTTTTTGCGCTATAAACAAAAATAGAGCGACAATTTTGAAATATTCCTTTAAATATAGTACCTGCTGGGTGTCTATAGTATGCCTGTGAAGTGGCATGTGTTTCCCATGTTTAGAACTGTCCCTGCACAAAATTACATTTCTATAGGAAAAAAGTCATTTAAAACTGCTTGCGGCTTTAATGTAATGTGTGGTCCTGGCAATATGGATAAAAATCATTGAGAAAAATTGCTTGCATTTGTATGCGAACACCAGCAATAGTATTCAGGTAAGCTTTAGGTGCACACTGTGCAAATTACACTAAAACTAAATACTGGAGGTCCCTGCCTGTATTTGTATGAGAACACCAACAATTGTATTCAGGTAAGCTTTAGGTGCACACTGTGCAAAGGACACTAAAACAAAATACTGCATCTGTGATGACCGGGGAGGGGGAGCCCCACGGCCACGCACATACGCTTAATGGTTAGCTACTTAGTTCTTGGGGCTAGGAGCCCAGGGTCTGGTGGTATTAACCCTTAGTGAGGGTCGGATGGTATTAACCCTCTCTGTCACGTGACGCCACTGTAGTCTTGGTATACCCCAGGAAACTACAGCTCCGGGGGCCTCCGTATCCCCGCTAGCTAGGGTGGTAATAACACAGTCCACAACAGGGGTCAATATAACAAAGGCTTTACTGGCATGAAGACAGATGTCAAAATCTTCACAGCGTTCACACAAAGTGTCGCAAAGGTTCCACAGACAGTCTCTAGAGGACCACACAGCTGACAATGCCTGGGCTTGGCTTATCATATATCTTTGGCTTTTGCGGCCGGATTAGTAATACTGGGCCTATGCTTGACTAGGCTGAAGAATAGATGCACTTACTGAAGTGTCGGTAGACTTGAGGCTTTTCGTCGGAATGAAGGATTGATCCGATAATTGCGCTGAAGTACTGATTCTTTAGTATTTGAATGAATGAATGAATGAAAAACTTATATAGCGCGGCGCATGCGAACCGAATCGCCTCTGGGCGCTTGTTGTTTCTGTCTCTCTGGTCATCAAAAGAGCAGAGTTTTTATCTGTCTTCTGAAGCTCAGGTAGTTTTCCTCCAACCGAATGCTGGTTGGTAAAGCGTTCCATAGTTTGGGACCCTGGAAGGCAAACCTTCTTTATCCTTTGGACTTGTATCTGACTTTGGGTATCTTGACCAGATTTTGGTCGGTGGATCGCAGAACGCGATTGGGATTGTGGGCTTCTATCTTTTCGCATAGATATTGGGGGGCCTTCCCATGGATGCACTTATGTGTCAGACAGAGTGTTTTAAAAACAATTCTGTCTTTTACTGGCAGCCAGTGAAGGGCTCTCAGTGAAGGTGAGATGGATTCCCAGGGTTTTTTCCCAGTCACAAGTCTGGCGGCCGTATTTTGAACGACTTGCAGACGAGCGATTTGGTACTTAGGGAGTCCAAGGTAAAGGGCATTTGCATAGTCCAGTCTGGAGTTCACAATTGTTCCCACCACGACTGCTACGTCTTCTTTGGGGATAAACGGAATAAGTTTGCGTAGTAGGCGCAGCAGATGGTGTGATCCGCTGACTACTGACCCTATTTGTGCGTCCATTGTCATGTAGGTGTCAAAGATGACCCCAAGACTTTTGACTTTGGAGCTAGGGGAGATGAACTGGCCCAGAATGGGCGGGGGTGTCCAGGTTGTTGTCAGCTGATTCTTGCGACTGGCATGAAACAGAAGGAGTTCTGTTTTGGAGCTGTTGAGTTTAAGATAACTCTTGGTCATCCAGTTTTCTATCAAAGAGAGACAATTCTCTAAACTGGGATGATGATCCTTTTTATTGCAGATGCGAAAGTACAGTTGCGTGTCATCTGCATATGAGTGATAAAGCAGTTGTTGACTACTGATGATTTCAAAGAGAGGGCGAAGATAAATGTTGAAGAGCACCGGTGACAGAGGTGAGCCTTGGAGGACTCCACATGATACCGTGCGTTTTTCAGAAATGAAAGGTCCTAATTTCACTGTTTGTGATCGGTTTTCCAAAAAAGAGGCGAACCATGATAGATCACCTTCTGCGAGTCAGTAACAGTTTGTGATCTACCGTATCAAAGGCTGCGCTTAGGTCCAACAGAACCAGGAGACAAGATACTCCTTCGTCTGCGGCCTCGAGAGCGTCGTCCCATATTTTGAGCAATGCTGTTTCCGTCCCGTGTCCGGGACGGAAACCTGATTGAAATGGATCAAGTAGGTTGTTGGTATCTAGATGCTGTTGCAGCTGTTGTACCACTACTTTCTCCATTATCTTGGATAGAACATTTAGGCCTGTTATGGGACGGCGGTGATTAGGGTCCTTGGGGTCCTTGAATGACTGATTTATGAGCTGCGTGATGGGTAGTGCCAAAATGTCGGCACATTCCTTTAGCAGCTTAGTGGGGATAATATCATTAGGCGATGTGCAGTTTCGCAAAGTACCGATGACATTTCTTGTGGCATCAACGGAGATGGGTTCTAGAGTGAACTTGGTTGATTGTGGAAGGTTCCTATGGGTATTCTGTGGTTGATTAAGGGGGTGGTTGCAAGGGGTATTATTTTGTCGAATGCTTTCCCGGATTCCCTCAATTTTATTGATGAAGAAATCCGACAATTCGTCGCAAAACTCTTGGGTATCTGAATTCGGGGCTTCAAGACAGCCCGGATTCATGGTCTGACTGACCAGCTTGAAAAGTTCGCGAGGGCGATTTAGGGCGCTATTGATAGCCTTAGAAAAATAATTTTTCTTGGCTTGGAAGATTTCTTTACGGTATTTCCTTGTTGTCTTGTAGCTGATCAGATTCTCTGCTGACGCGCTTCTTTTCCACGCTGCTTCCGCTCTTCTGCGCTCTTGCTTCAGTAGCGATAGCTGGTTGTTGAACCAGCCGGACTTGTTTTTCCGGATGTGGGCTTTGCGCTTCGGTGCTACTAAGTCGGCAGTCTGCAGTAGCACTGTATTTATGGCATCCAATGTATCTGAGACTGTTCGGAGTGGTTGGAGTGTTTTTATTTTATTTCCTAAGGTAGATTTGAAGAGTTCCGAATGGAGCTTCTTCTGGGATATAGTCCAGTGTGTTATCACCGGCTTAGGTTTTTTTATCAATGGGGGAATTTTGGAAATTATGAATTTAATTGCATGGTGATCTGTCCATGGCAACGATTCATTTTTCAAAATACTTATTTCCAGATTTTGTCTGAAAATTAGGTCGAGTGTGTGGCCTGAAGCATGTGTGGGGCCACATACTAGTTGTTGTAGTCCTAATCCTTCCAGGTGGTCAATACAGGCGTCGGCAATCGGATCCTGTGAAGAGTTGGCCCAGAGATTGAAGTCCCCGAGCAGCAAAAGATGTTTGCTGTTTAGGGTATAAGTGGAGATAAATTCCGTCAGTGATGCTAAAAACTGCGATTTTGGCCCGGGTGGCCTGTAGCAGAGTAGAATACGGATGGTCTCCTGGGGATTTGATTGCAGTTGTAGAGTAAGGGTTTCCATAAATGGAAGAGGATTTTGAAGGACTGGTTTAGTGATCGCTAGATGCGTCTTGTGGATCACCGCCAGTCCTCCTCCTCTTTGCCCTATTCTATTTTCCGTTATAATACGGTAGTTTTCTGGCACCAGTTCTCCTAGAATGGTGTTACAGTCGGCTGTGAGCCAGCTCTTCTGTAATAAAGAGGCAGTCTAAATCGTATTGTAGTATGAAATCATGGATTTCCAGTCGGTGTTTTACTGCCGATCTTGTATTGATCAAAGCACATGATATGTGTTTGGGTTGGGATGGGTGACTGAGTTTTTTGACAGTCGATCGGTGATCGATTCTCAAGAGTTGCTCAGTTCTTAAGGACTTTTTGGTGACAGCTGGTAGTGTTGTGGCAAATCGCCTCAGACCCCAAATGGTTTCTGCCGAGTATCGCAGATTAGCCATAGTAGCCCGTCGCCGGGGGGGGCGGTGGTCGGATGGCAATGGAGGGAAGATTCACTGAATCCTCTCTCCTGGCTTTGGTCCAGAGGAAGGCAAAAAAACCCTGGCCGAGCTATGTCAATGTGCTGGGGCAGGGAAAAAAATTCCTTCCTGATCCCTGAAAGGCGATCGGCAAAAAAAACCCTGGATCAAATTTGTGGTTAGTGAGGGGCAGGGGGTAGGAGATGTCTCTGTTGGAGGTGTACCAAGATGGCCGCTGGCCAGACACTGAGCCCAGGCTTGGGGGCTATCAGTGGGGTGGACTGGCAGCAGAAAGGCGGCTGGGTTAAAATCCTGGGGGTGGAGGGGGTTATCCAGGGGTGAGGGGGGGTATGCTGGGCAGTCAGGGCGAAAAATTAGGGGAAATAGGAAATCGGTATAGAGCGCCGCTAGGCCGCGGATGAAGCCGCGGTCTTTCCTAAGACGCGGCTGCCGCGGACCTAGCATAGGCTGGCGCGGATCGTTTCAGAAGTGCAAAAATTGTTTTTAAAAAAATCAGCGAGGGGTGAGGGATGGAGGCGGCAGGGAGAGGATGCCTCAATGGTGGACAGTGGAGGGGGTGTGGATGCCAGAACGGGGGGATTTTATTGTCTGCCTCCTGGGATCGGGTGCTGCGGCTTGTCCTGAAAAGGACGGCCGCCCACAGTGCCAGGGAGACAGGTAGAGCTAACCTTCCAAAGGAGGGGAGGAATGCTGGAGAGAGGCTGGAAACTGGAAGCTGGAAGCTGGAGGGGAGGCCAGGTTCAGAAGCAGGCTGGAGCTGGAGCTGGGGGAGGGCTGGGCTGGGAAGAACCCTGCCTGCCTGTCTACCTGCTACGCCTGCCTGGAGCTATGACTCACACGTTCCTACTCCTAGAAACGAGCGCCGCTTGTAGCTCCTGCTGCTAATCCTCCTACCTCACTGACTGAATGGGGAGGGGTGACGGAGGATGGAATTTAGGGGTACTCCGCGATTTTCTGTACTTTCTCCTGAACGGGAGGTCTCTGGCCTGCACTGATTCTCCTTTGACTGAAATCTGCTCTGACTGAAATCTGCTCTGACCTGCCAGAAACTGTGTGTAGCGCTAGACTCTCCTAAACAGGAACTCCCACCCCTTATATAGACGTGAGGAGACTGAAGCCCATTGGTTGAGAGCTGAGGGAGACTGAAGCCCATTGGTTAACAGCTGAGGGAGACTGAAGCCCATTGACTGAGAGCTGAGGGAGACTGAAGCCCATTGGCTAAGAGCTGAGGGAGACTGAAGCCCATTGGCTGAGAGCTGTGGATCATAGAGACTTATCTGTATTCCCCTTGGAACTTACATTTAAAGTTTGTTACAAGTTAAAGTATAATACAACACCATAAGGTCTTGTCTAGCACTTAGTCCTACTGACTCTCATACACTCTGACTAAACATAAAATGGCTGACTAAACCTCTTAAAGCTATATGCACCTAATAAATGTATTATCAACCATAACAGTATAAATGACATCATATCTAGCTGAGTTCCTGCAGAGGAGGCCCCACAAGCCGAGGGTCTCAATCTGACAGGGCCTACAGCAAATACCTGTACTGGGACACCACAAACCCCATGTCATGATCCATGTCATGGCTTTGGTCACCTGCTGGTGGCACTGTTTCTCCCAGCAACAGGGGTGCAGTTCTGATGTCCACCAGCGGGTGTCTCCCATGGGATGAACTGCTACAGGTGTATATAAGCCCGCCCTGCACTACAATCCAGGCTTCAGTATTTTTCCTTGTCAGCCTGTTACCTGCCTGATCTGCTAGCTGGAGCCAACCTGTCCCTGATTTGATCTCTGCCTCGTGCTGGACTCTCCTGATTTGATCCCTGCCCTGTCCTGGACTCTGCTTCCCCTTGTTCCTCACATCCCTGCTTGACCTGGTATATATGCTCCCACCTTGTATATATTTGTTGATTATTGGTTTGGGGTTTGCTGTGTTATGCTTGCTTGTCTTGGGGGTTTTACACGATTGTTTCATGTGTGCTTAACCTTTATAAAACGTATATTTTGTCACTATCCTGGTGCCTATTGACTTTAGTGCAGCCCATTGACCTGTTGCCTAGTATTGGATGCCTGCGTAGGCATCCCCTGACACCCCACCACTAAACAGAAGTCGTCCTCGACGATTAAGGCACTGACGGATTGAGGAACGAGGTGACCTTGGGGCCACTAGAAGTCCTGAGGCACTTGTACACCAGTGTCCATTCCATGTTCTTTGGGAAAAATAAACATATATGAACAGGATCATATGCGAAGTCCTGAGGCATTATACACATAAATGTCCCTTGCAGGATTTTTAGATAAAGTGAGATCATCATTTTGTACAGGGTAAGTGATTATCTGGGTCCCAGACAGAATATAGACCTATTTAAACATTACCACTCAGTTTTGAACAGGATTTACGTCTATGGACCCTATTTGTACTATCCTAGGCATATTATAACAGGATTTTATTGTTAGATTACACTTTGACTATGAAACCAGTATACACATATATACATTGATAAAGCTTTTCTACGCACTCTCTATTATTAGACTATGCATGTGATACACTCTACACCTTTTTCATATTTATCTAGCCAACATTATATAAGCTTATATTGCTTTACCGTATACTATAGTATCACATGTTATGTCCAGGAAACACACTTTTAAGAGTGACCAGGTTTTGGATTGGGCTGCCAGAGGCTTTCTACCCAATGCCTTGGCTACTGGGGCCCTTAGGCTATTAGCTCTTCTCCCCAGAACACACTTTTAAGACTGACCCGGTTTTGGATTGGGCTGCCGGAGGCTTTCTACCCAATGCATTGGCTACTGGGGCCCTTAGGCTATTAGCTCTTCTCCCCAGAACACACTTTTAAGACTGACCCGGTTTTGGATTGGGCTGCCGGAGGCTTTCTACCCAATGCATTGGCTACTGGGGCCCTTAGGCTATTAGCTCTTCTCCCCAGAACACACTTTAATATTTGCTAGACATTTTTATTCTATGCCTGAAGTACACAATTAGACACAATTTTTTTTTTTAGAGGATACCCTTTTCTTTTTGTAGTGCTTAAGTGAGGGATAGGAGACTTACTGGCCAGGTATGTTCCTATGCACTAAATAGGGTAAATAGGTAGCTAGTGACATATTAGATACCTCTACAGTGAGTTAGTAATGACGTATACTTGATATGTATACTAACTGAAGTGTATGTAGTCTATCTACATATATTGCATGTATAATTATTAGATTAATCCCTATATCTTGCTGGGGGATGTCCGAAATTAGATCTGGTGGATCTACGCAACACCATTTCCGAGCTTCCTAGAGCACTGTTTTCTCCTTGAACACTTGCTTCTTCTAGACTGACAGCTGCGCCTTCATCTTGGACAATGGGGGCAAGTGATGGCTCTGGACTTATGGAGCTTTCTCCCACACTAGAAAGTTCTGATGGGATTGAAGTAGGTGGGCGGATGACTGGAGTAAACTCTGGAGCTTCTGGTGCCAAGACTGAGGTTGATGGAATGGAACTGACCGGCACATAACCAAAGAAGACGTTTTGATCAGAAGGGAAGAGAGGATCATCTTCGAACATCAGGAGTGGCCTTTCAGGCTCAACTGGCTTGGTGGGCTGCACTTGTGCTGGCTGAACTGGAGGTAGAAGACTTGGTGGTGCAGAAGGAGGCACCAACCCAGGCAGGTCCCCTTTGTGACACAGTTTGATCCGGTTTCGGTGGACAACTTGTGGTTCATATCCGGCTTTTTGAACTGAGTAGACATCAGAGTCCGGATAAGGGATGGAAATCACTGTGTATGGTTCAGTTTCCCAAAGGGAGTCCAACTTATGGGTCCTCTGATGCTTCTTCAGCCAGACTTTATCACCAACTTGCAACGGCTGGGCGGAGGCATGGCGGTTGTAGTCCTGTTGCTGCCTATAGTGTGCCTCGCCCATCTTTTTGCTGACTATCTCTCTCGCTTCCTGAATCCTTTTCTGATGTTCAGAGACCCACTCTGAAGAGGCTTGGGGTGAGTGGTTGAAAGGTGCTTGAAGTCTAAAGACTCTGGCCCAGATTCACAGAGCGATTACGCCTGCGCAACAGGAGATGCGCGTGCGTAAGTCTAAATGTGCGCGTGCGTTTCGATGCACGGCATCCCCAAAACGAGATACGCAAGAAATCTACTTTTTTTTGTCCGGCGTAATTTCGTTAGACTGGCACATCCGTCCGCGCAAAACTGCGCTAGACAGACCATTGATTTGCTAGTCAAATATGCTAATGAGGGACTTACGGGGATCCACAAAAGAACGTTAGGGCAGCGCAGGCTACGCAGTGTGCGCAACAGCAAAATGTCCTGTCTAAAATTAGACCATATAAAAGCTGGTCTAAAAAGAGAAAAAAAGTCTACTTGTTAGATAAAGCAACACTGTTAGTGAGGAGCTCAGCAGTCACACGTGTTGCACAACAATCTGTATGTCAACATGCCAGGGGCATCGTCGCGCATAGCTATACTACTGACTTTAGATGAACAAAGAAGGATGAGGGCACTGAGGAGGGCACTAAGGAGGGCACGGGAGATGTTGTTTTTTTTTTTTTTATTTGCTTATATAAACTTTACAATTTAATCTAATCTAATACAATATTCTTATCTGATACAAGCCCCTCACTCTTCACTTGATATATCACACATGCATAGACATCTTTGGCATGAGTGATTCTGAGGTGTCTCGCATCTTCAGATTCACCCCTCATGCCATCATGGAATTACCACAACCTTGCAGGAGGACATCAGCAGCCCAACACATGGCACTACCCATGACACCCATGACAGCTACATATACAATAAGAGCCCCATCCCCACAGTTTTCGAACAGAACATGTATGGGGAAAGCTGGCTGGTTGGTGAGTGACATGGGTGGCAGGCATGACTGTCCCCCCCCCCATGATGCACACATCACAAGGGGCACATGCACTACTAACATCCTCCTGTCTTTTCCCTTCAAGGTGACTCTGCATATGCACTGGGACCCCATCTCATGACCCCATCTCATGCCAGCTCACATATGCATCTTTGCACGTTAAACACACACATTAATCATGGCACAATGAGAATGCATGCATGCACACCACTGTGGTCCCTAGCACACACACCCCACATCCTCATCACATTGGATTGGCACAAGCCCACCATGCAGGCCTTGTGAGCAGCAACGCCATGCCGCGGCTCCAATTATGTCACTGTACATTCATACATCATTCACACAGACCTGGGGATCACTTCTCCACCACAAATGAGGGTGACACCCCTTTTCCCGCAGGAATATCACCCCCACATTCCAAAATCATACACAAACAGAACCAAAAAAATAAAATAAATGACGAGCAAAAATAAAAAAATGCCCCAGCAAAAATATAATTTAAACAAAATAACAACAAAGAAAACACATAAAAGACAAAAATCACTCTGCAAAACAGTCCCCAAATATCTCAAAGACACGTCACAGACAAATAAACAAACGCTAATAAACAAAAGCACCTTGCTGTATAGGAAGGGAAACAAAGGGATGTACTTTTGCAAAGGAAGTGCATTTGTGTCTGTCTATTTATGCTGTTTGCGTAGTTCACAAAGTTGCCCTAGTCCATTTCCAATTTCACTGATTGCGCCGCTCCCGAGTTGTGAGCATACGCACATCGGAGCTGACCATGGTCTCCTTCAAGCGCACATGCGCGAGCCGGCCGATTTGTATTACTCCGCCTTACGCCTCTGAAATAACGTAACGCATGCGCAATTTTCTGTGCAAAAGCTACGAGAATAGGGTGATTACGCAGCAAAATTGCGCAAGTCTAACGTAAAGGCGGTGCGCTAAGCCGGTCCAATAATGCGCTGATGTACGTGAACTTGCTACTTCGATACTTGATAGAGAAGTCATAGTTGGCCAGTCTGGAGGCCCATCTTTGCTCAAGGGCACCTAGTTTAGCGGTGTTCAGGTGAGCCAGGGGGTTGTTATCGGTGTAGACCGTGAAGGAGGTGGCTGACAAATAGTCCTTAAATTTTTCGGTGACTACCCACACGAGGGCCAGGAGTTCTAACTTGAAGGAACTGTAGTTAGAATCATTCTTCTCAGCTCCTCGCAGATTCCGGCTGGCGTAAGCGATCACCCTCTCTTGTTTTCCCTGCGTCTGGGACAACACTGCACCAAGTCCTTCGAAACTGGCATCTGTATACAGTCGGAAAGGCTGAGTATAATCCGGATAGGCCAGGATGGGAGGCTCTGTCAATAGATGTTTTAGAGCTTGGAAGGCCACCTCTTGCTCTTTGGCCCATTCCACAGGCAGCTTCCCATTATAGTTCCCCTTGGCCGTGCCTCGCAGGAGAGAGGTCAATGGCTCGGCAATTTGTGCAAAATGAGGAATAAAGCGGCGGTAATATCCCGCAAATCCTAAGAAGCTCCGAATATCCTAACGGTGCGTGGGGTAGGCCAATTCTTGACAACTTCGACTTTAGCTGGATCAGGTTGGACCCCCTCGGTACTGGCGACGTGGCCCAGGTAATGTACTTGTGGCTTGAGTAGGTGGCACTTGGATGGTTTAACTTTCAGACCATGCTGGATCAGTACTTGGAAGACGTCGGACAGGTGAGTCAAATGTTCCTGATAGGATTTGGAATACACAATCACCTCATCCAGGTAGAGTAGGACACTCTGGAAGTTAAGGTGTCCCAGACATCTCTCCATCAGCCGTTGAAAGGTAGCCGGGGCATTGCACAGCCCAAAGGGCATACTTTTAAATTCGAAAAGACCCATGGGGGTGACAAAGGCTGTTTTCTCCCTGTCTTTGACGGCCATGGGCACCTGCCAGTATCCGCTGGTGAAATCCAATGTAGAGAAGTAGGCCGCAGAACCCAGCGCAGTGAGTGACTCCTCAATCCGGGGGAGAGGGTATGCGTCTTTATGGGTGATGTCGTTCAATTTCCTGTAATCAACACAGAAACGGATGGTCCCATCCTTCTTCTTAACTAACACCATGGGTGCTGCCCAGGGACTCTGGCTCTCTTGTATTACATCCGCCTTCTGCATGTCGGTTAACAGTTTCTTGACGGTTTGGTACATGCCTGGTGCCACGGGCCGATGCCTTTCCTTGATGGGGGGCTTGTTGCCGGTCAGGATTCGATGCTTAATCATGGAGGTCTTTCCAAAATCGGTTAGGTGTTTGCTGAAGGCACTCTGGTACCTCTTCGCCACCTCGATGACCCCTTCGAGTTGTTCTGGTGGGGTGAGAGATCCTCCTATTTGCAGCTGGTGCCACCAAGGTTCTGGAGAGTTTTCGGTAGCCCCTGACAGGGTTTGGGCACTCAGCTGTTGGACCGCCTTCCGTGAAGAGAGTATGTCACTGGAATCCAAGAAAACCAGTTGGGCCACTGGAGTGTACTTTGGCAAGGTGGTGGCTACGCCGGACAAATTAACTAGGCGAACTGGGACCCGTCCATTCACCACCGTCACTAGGCTCCTTGCAGCTCGGACCAAAGGAAAATCTTCAGATTGTATAGGCTCCAGTAAGGCCTGATAGTCCTGATTCCTTACACCAGGGCGCGCCCGACACCACAAAATTGTCTCTGTGTTCGGCTGCAGGGTCACGGACCTCATGTCTTGGATCCGAACTTTACCGATTTTTCCTCTCCGGTTCGTGAACTTCTGTTCTGCTCTCAGAATTTTGAGATGGTGTTGCGCAGTCCTCTGGCCTGAAGGAGACATGTGGGGGAGAGAGGCATGCAAGGCATCTAAGATATCACTGAAGCAATGTCTCATTATATTCATCCCCAATATAAACTCTGTGGCCCCTGGTACTGTGACATTAGTGACAATTATCCCTTGCCCTCTAAGTGTGTGACCTCTCAGCTGAATAGTGGGCTCCCAATACCCATGTCTGGGAATTGGTTTCCCGTCCCCTGCCATAACACTAAAATCCATATCATCTGGTTCACACAACGAATCGACATTCCAGTATTTATAGAATAGGCCCTTAGAGATGGTAGACACCTGCGAGCCTGTATCAATCAGGGCTTGCAGTTGGACACCATCTATGGTAACATTTACATAGGGGCAGGATACAATGTATAAGGACTGTCCTGAGTATATTGGCTCTTCTGCTGGACCTGTGATTCGCTTTCCTGAGGGCCGGTCCTCGACCTCAGGGGACGCCCGTTTAAAGCCCAGCATTGCATCTTCCAATGACCGGGTTTGTTACAGTAATCACAGTAAGGCCTACTAGAAGGACCCGAGCGAGGCCCGCTATAACGGGGAGGAGGAGCAGGGGTAGGTCTCTTAGTCACGGGAGGCTCTCTAAGTGCCCGAGTGCTGTGATTAGCCAACTCCTTTACCACCTGGGTAAGCTGGGCAATATCTTGTTTAACCCCTTGAATCTCAGTAATTGTAGTTGAGGCTGGGGTGTCAGCCACGGGTGCCGGGGCTGGTGGTAACAGTGGTGCAGGGCATGTTGCCACACCCATAGGTTCCACTTTGGGGTCAGGATTCTCCTCAGGGTCTACCCCCTGCTCTATAACTTGAAGGGCTAGGCGCTTAAAGGCAGAAAAAGACATATTGGGGTTCTGTACAGCTAACATCTTTAACTGCGCCTTGTCCCATTTATTTTGGACCCCTTCTATGAATCTATCCATCAATAATTTGTTACCCTGGTCAGGGGTGATGTTGTCCAGTTTCTGGACTGCCTCCAGGGCATTCTGCAAGGTGACTGCATATGCCCTTAGTGTTTCCCCCGGCTTTTGTCGCCTCTCGTACAGCCTGAGGCGGACCTCCGAGGGTGAGTGGGACTCAAATACCTGATGCAATCCCTCGAAGATCTGACCCACTGTAGTCTTCTCAGAAGTGGGCCAGGTACGGACTTCCTCACGTGCAAGTCCCTGCAACTGTCCCATGAGCAACAGCACCTGTTGGTTAGGGGGGGGGAGAGTAGAGAGAGAAAATGCTTTGGAAGCTCTCCTGGAAATCCTTGAGGGAAAAGGGATCCCCTCTGTAGTTAGGCAACACGGGCTTCCACAGGTAGAATGGGGGAGCCCCGCTGTCATGACGTCGTACTGGAGGAGGGGAGGGCAGCAGCCCCCGGACTTCTGAGCCAGGAGATGATCTAGCCGATGACGGCTCTGCTGGAGGTGAGGCCACAGGCAGTGACCTGCCCGGAGGTGATCCCGGAGGGGTAGCTCGTGCAGGAGCCACAAGAGGATCTGACCTGCATCTGGTGATCTTGGGGCTGACATGCTGTAGCCTTGTTTTTTTTTTTTATTATTTTATTTATATTGAGGGAATTAGTCCACAAGGATTACAAACAAAGAAAATATAACAATTTAAATAGATAATAATGATATTGCTCATGCACCTACATGGATAACATAAACTTAACAGTTGTATTTATTTTCCATTTTCTTAGGGAAGTGAAAAAAAAAAAATATATACATATACATATATATATATATATACATACACATATACATACATACACATATATACACATACATATATATATATATATATATATACATATACATACATACACATACATACACATACATACATACATACACACTAATAAAAAAAAAAAAAAAGGGAGAAAAATAAAATAAAAATAAAAAAGAAAGGGAGTGAGGAATATAAAGGGGGAAAAAGAAGGGAAGGGGTTTGCAGGCATGGAAGTTTAAGTATCAGTCCTTCAATACAATATTGTCCTGGTTCACTTCCCAGGTGTCATTTATGGAGCATGGTTCATATGATTCATATGAACCCACGAATGGTATGTATGGAACGATCAGTTTGGCGTAGCGGACTCTCTGAGGCGTTGGCCCTCTATTGAGTACCTGAATATATTCCAGGGTTGCCAGGTATCTTTGTAATTCTCTTGTCGTTTTTTTCCAGTGAGGACCAAATCCTCTAACCGACCGATTTCGTCAACCCTCCGAAGCCAAGAGGCTATAGACGGAGGATGCGGTGACTTCCAGTTGAGTGGAATACAGTGTTTGGCTGCGTCGAGAAGGTGACGGATAATTGATTTTTCATAAACTCGCATAGGGATATCAGTTACATGTAAAAGAAAAAAGGCCGGGTCTTCCGGGATCGTACAATCCGTGAATTGTTGTACAATTCCACAAACCCCCTCCCAGAACCCCCTAATACGGGGGCATGACCAAAATATATGTAAAAGAGTACCCCTATTATTCTGGCACCTCCAACAAAGATCTGAGGACGTCGGGAATAGTTTATGTAAAAGGGCAGGGGTCCTATACCAACGTGTAAAAAGTTTATAGTTGGTTTCCTGATACTTAGAGCACCTGGAAGACTTATGAGTTAACTGAATTATCCGGTCTTTCTCGTTCGAGGTAAAATGACGGTCTAAGTCTCTCTCCCATTTCAATAGAGTCGGGGGTTGGTGGTCTCCCTGAGGTGTTATCAATACAGCATACATCAGAGATAATGTATGGGCAATCGTCCCAGTCTTTGAGCAAAGCTCTTCTATAGTCGTAAGTGGGTATTGCAAAACATCAGGGGGGGGTGGGATGGTCTTAAGAAAATGACTTAACTGCAAAGCTCTCATAAAGTCTAGTTTAAACTGACCGTTAGGGTCCACCAGCTCAGAATACGTCCTCCATCTACCCAAAATACTAAAATGAGACGCCTGGTGAACTCCTGCTTCCCGTAGTTTGCGAAAAATCCTATCATGTAGGCCTGGTCCAAATTGGGGATGACCTATCACAGGTCTCATTGGAGATTCGCGCGTCGAGAAGGGGGGTCCCGATAACAGGCGCGCACACTCTCCAACCGTATTACCTATTAGTGGGTGTTGCTTAACTTTATGTGGTAAGGCTGTATAACACCAGGGAGCTCTGATAAGAGGGATTTCACTCTGGTCTTGTTCCAGCTGCGTCCACAGTTTGATGTCCTTATGCCTATTCCAGTCGAGAAGTCTACTAAGGTGGCATGCTTGATAATAAAGACGCATATCTGGTAATGCCAACCCCCCGTGTGATTTAGGTAGTGAAAGTGTCGCCCTACTCAGTCGTGGGTGTTTCCCTGACCATAGGAAACGAGTAAAAATAAAATGAATTTGTTTAAAGAAATTCCTAGGAATATGAATTGGAAGGGCCTGCATATGATAAAGAAGTTTAGGGAGCACTGCCATTTTAAGAATATTACAGCGGCCCAGCCAGGAGTGAAGACCACTACTCCATTGGTCCAGCGACTGTTGAATTGTCTTCAAAAGAGGTGGGAAGTTTAACTTAAAAACTTGGGAAAAGGACGTAGGTATATGAATACCAAGATACAACAAAGCCGTATCTGTCCATTTCAGGTGAAAGCTATCTCTAAGTCTAATAAGTTGAGTAGGTGGAATCCCTATGCCCATTGCCTCTGATTTATTATAGTTGATCTTAAAATTAGAAAGCTGACCATATAATTCGAATTCGTGTAACAGATTTGGCAGGGAGGTCATAGGGTTTGTAAGGGTGAACATCAGATCATCAGCGTAGGCACAGATTTTATATTGCCTTTTGTTCACTCCTATACCTGTAATATTTGGATTCAGTCGGATGTGGCACAAGAAGGGTTCCAGAGAGAGTGCAAACAGGAGGGGTGATAAGTGACAGCCCTGTCTAGTGCCGTTGGTAACTGTGAAGGTCTCTGAGAGAACCCCATTAGCTCTAACACTGGCTGTAGGTTCAGTGTAAGCTGCAGTTATCCAACGAAGCATCTTACTCCCCAGGCCTATATATCGCAGCGTCTCAAACATGAACGCCCAATTGACCCGGTCGAACGCCTTTTCGGCGTCCGTCCCAAGGAAAAGGCATGGTGTTTTTTTATCTACTGCAATGTGTAACAGGTTTAAGACTTTAGTGGTATTGTCTCTGGCTTCCCTAGTCGGGACAAAACCTACCTGATCTAAATGAATGAGAAACGTTAGATGCTGTTGGAGTCTAACGGCCAGGATTTTAGTAAATAACTTAAAGTCAGTATTAAGAAGAGAGATCGGCCGATAGCTGTAGCCTTGTTTGAGTGCGCTGTCACTTTAAGAAACTTTGAGTGCGCTGTCTTTGAGTGCGCTGTCCTTGAGTGCGCTGTCGTTGAGTGCGCTGTCGTTGAGTGCGCTGTCGTTGAGTGCGCTGTCGTTGAGTGCGCTGTCGTTGAGTGCGCTGTCTTTTTATGCCGGTATTATTTTCTATTGCCGAACACGTTGCTATGGCTGCGCCCGGCAACTTCCTTTTTTGATCCGGTCAGCAAATGTTTCCTCCGTGCAACACAGAGTGGATTCTCTAGTTCCGGCTTGCACACTGAAGAGGCGTCGCCGCCGGGGCTTGACTGGGTGGAGCTGCGACCACTCACGCGTGCGGGAAATGCTGGAAACAATTTAACCCCTTCAGGTACAGACTTTCTCCACTTAACAATGGCAGCTAACAGTCTTTCCTTCCCCACCACTTGTATTTGCGCCTCGCTGAGTAAATTACTTTCAATGACGCAGTTCGGATTCTGGGGGGGGGGGGGGGGGCTTGCTTTAGTGGCTGAATGGCTAAGGCGTACACCCGAATCCTGTTTGTGACGCCAGAAAACGGTGTGATGACCGGAGAGGGGGAGCCCCACGGCCACGCACATACGCTTAATGGTTAGCTACTTAGTTCTTGGGGCTAGGAGCCCAGGGTCTGGTGGTATTAACCTTTAGTGAGGGTCGGATGGTATTAACCCTCTCTGTCATGTGACGCCACTGTAGTCTTGGTATACCCAAGGAAACTACAGCTCCGGGGGCCTCCGTATCCCCGCTAGCTAGGGTGGTAATAACACAGTCCACAACAGGGGTCAATATAACGAAAGCTTTACTGGCATGAAGATAGATGTCAAAATCTTCACAGCGTTCACACAAAGTGTCGCAAAGGTTCCACAGACAGTCTCTAGAGGACCACACAGCTGACAATGCCTGGGCTTGGCTTATCATATATCTTCGGCTTTTGCGGCTGGATTAGTAATACTGGGCCTATGCTTGACTAGGCTGAAGAATAGATGCACTTACTGAAGTGTCGGTAGACTTGAGGCTTTTCGTCGGAATGAAGGATTGATCCAATAATTGCGCTGAAGTACTGATTCTTTAGTATTTAAGGGGTAATCCGCGATTTGCTGTACTTTCTCCTGAACGGGAGGTCTCTGGCCTGCACTGATTCTCCTTTGACTGAAATCTGCTCTGACTGAAATCTGCTCTGACCTGCCAGAAACTGTGTGTAGCGCTAGACTCTCCTAAACAGGAACTCCCACCCCTTATATAGACGTGAGGAGACTGAAGCCCATTGGTTGAGAGCTGAGGGAGACTGAAGCCCATTGGTTGAGAGCTGAGGGAGACTGAAGCCCATTGACAGAGCTGAGGGAGACTGAAGCCCATTGACAGAGCTGAGGGAGACTGAAGCCCATTGGCTAAGAGCTGAGGGAGACTGAAGCCCATTGGCTGAGAGCTGTGGATCATAGAGACTTAACTTACATTTAAAGTTTGTTACAAGTTAAAGTATAATACAACACCATAAGGTCTTGTCTAGCACTTAGTCCTACTGACTCTCATACACTCTGACTAAACATAAAATGGCTGACTAAACCTCTTAAAGCTATACGCACCTAATAAATGTATTATCAACCATAACAGTATAAATCACATCATAACTAGCTGAGTTCCTGCAGAGGAGGCCCCACAAGCCGAGGGTCTCAATCTGACAGGGCCTACAGCAAATACCTGTACTGGGACACCACACATCTCCCAGCCTGTATTTGTATTTTGTATGAGAACACCAGCAATTGTATTTAGGTAATCTTTAGGTGCACACTGTGCAACGGAAACAGTACACTAAGTGAAAATACTGCAGCTAGCACAATCACATGGCAGCCTGTGAGTATATTATGAAGAGAATAACAGGAACGGTTCTAGCTAAACTAAATACAGTGTATAAATATATATACAATATATTGCGTTTAGTTGGACCATCATTTATTTTTCAACAGGACAATGACCCCAAACACACCTCCTGACCTGGCCTCCACAGTCACCGGACCTTAACCCATTCGAGATGGTTTGGGGTGAGCGGGACCGCAGAGTGAAGGCAAAAGGGCCAACAAGTGCTAAGCATCTCTGGGAACTCCTTCAAGACTGTTGGAAGACCATTTCAGGTGACTCCCTCTTGAAGCTCATCAAGAGAATGCCAAGAGTGTGCAAAGCAGTAATCAAAGCAAAAGGTGGCTACTTTGAAGAACCTAGAATATGACATATTTTCAGTTGTTTCACACTTTTTTGTTATGTATATAATTCCACATGTGTTAATTCATAGTTTTGATGCCTTCAGTGTGACTCTACAATTTTCATAGTCATGAAAATAAAGAAAACTCTTTGAATGAGAAGGTGTGTCCAAACTTTTGGTCTGTACTGTATGTCCTCTACACACTGTAACTGCAGCTAACTGACTTACTTGCCAAATTATACTGGGGCTGATTTACTATTGTCACTGCGCTGCGCCGGTTCATGCTTTAATTAGTGCGCTGGATGAAGCCTTAATTAGGCGCATTAACCGGCCGCAGCAGCAGCGCAATGCAATTGATAAGTAAAGCCGCCGCCGAACTCCCTGTTATAGTCTATGAGGGAAATATTAATTGTTCATTTTAAAGGCTAATCTGCAAGTTTTGTCCTAAAAAGTGTTTGGGGACCTCAGTCCTGCCCCAGGGGACATGTATCAATGTTTTCTTTGTTTTTTTAAACGGCCGTTTTTTCGGGAGCAGTGATTTTAATAATGCTAAAAGTGCAACAATAAAAATGAAATATTCCTTTAAATTTCGTACCATGGGGGGCTGTAATGTCAGCATGTGAAAAAGCGCACTTTTCCCGTGGTTAGAAATGTCCCTGCACAAAAATGACATTCTCAAAAGAAAAAAAGCCGTTTAAAACTGACTCGCGGCTATAATGAATTGTCGGCTCCTGGCAATTGCAGGAGAATTCATTCATAAAAAACGCCAAAGCTTGGAGTCCCCCCAAATTCCATTAGAAGGCCATTTAGGTCTGGTATGGATATTAAGGGGAATCCCGCCGTCAATTAAAAAAAAAATGGCGTGGAGTCCCCCCCAAAATCCACACCAGACCCCTTATCCGAGCACGTTGACCTGGCCGGCCAGTTAAAACGACGCAGTGCCGAATCGCAAAAAGGGGCAAGGTCATTTACCTGCATTTTGGTCCGGGTCTTAACCGGTTAAGGGCAACCCCGCCGTCAATTTAAAAAAAAAATGACTTGGGGTTCCCCCCAAATATCCATAACCAGACCCTTCAGGTCTGGTGTGGAATTTAAGGGGAACTCCACCCCAAATTTAAAAAATGGCGTGGAGTCCCCCCCAAAATCCACACCAGACCCCTTATCCAAGCACGTTGACCTGGCCGGCCGCAGAAAAGAGGGGGGGACAGAGCGCGGCCCCCCCCTCTCCTAAACCGCACCAGGCCACATGCCCTCAACATTGGGAGGGTGCTTTGGGGTGCCCCCCAAAGCACGTTGTCCCCATGTTGATGAGGACAAGGGTCTCTTCCCCACAAACCTTGCTCGGTGGTTGTGGGGGTCTGCGGGCAGGAGGCTTATCGAAATCTGGAAGACCCCTTTAACAAAGGGACCCCCAGATCCCCCCCCCTGTGTGAAATGGTAATGGGGTACATTGTACCTCTACTATTTCATGAAAAAAAAAAAGGGTTAAAAAAGACAAGAGCCGGTTTTTGACAAGTCCTTTATTATCTTCATTCTTCTTCTTTTCTTCTTTCCTTCGGGTTTCTTCTTCCTTCTTCTTCTTCCTCAGCTTCTTTTTGGGTCTTCTAGTCCCGCATCTTGACCGGCGTCTTGTTCCATCTTATTCTCCTTCCGCTGTCCTTCTCGTCCGCATCTACTTCTGGTTCTTCTTTGCCGGAGGCGCCGCTTCCAATTGAAATCCCCGCTGTATGCCGGACCACGCCCCCCTCTGACACCACGGGCAAGCTCTTAGGGAAATTCAATTGGAAGCGGCGACTCCGGCAAAGAAGCCGCGCACAAGCTTCCAATTGAATTGCCCGCCGTCTGACATGTGACCACGCCCCCCTCTGATGCACAGGCACCACACGGGGACTTTCCTAAGAGCTTGCCTGTGGCGTCAGAGGGGGGCGTGGTTCAGCACACAGCAGGGATTTCAATTGACAGCGGCGCCTCCGGCGAAGAAGAACCAGAAGAAGATGCGGACGAGAAGGACAGCGGAAGGAGAAGAAGATGGAAGAAAACGCCGGTCAAGATGCGGGACTAGAAGACCCAAGAAAGAAGCAGAGGAAGAAGAAGAAGATGGAGAAAGAAACACGAAGGAAAGAAGAAAAGAAGAAGAAAGAAGATAATAAAGGACTTGTCAAAAACCGGCTCTTGTCTTTTTTAACCCTTGACACTTTTTTTTTCGTGAAATGGTAGAGGTACAATGTACCCCATTACCATTTCACACAGGGGGGGCCGGGATCTGGGGGGCCCCTTTGTTAATGGGGTCTTCCAGATTTCGATAAGCCTCCTGCCCGCAGACCCCCACAACCACCGGGCAAGGGTTGTGGGGAAGAGATCCTTGTCCTCAAAAAAACATGGGGACAAGGTGCTTTGGGGGGCACCCCAAAGCACCCTCCCAATGTTGAGGGCATGTGGCATGGTGCAGTTCAGGAGAGGGGGGGCCGCACTCTGTCCCCCCCTCTTTTCTGCGGCCGGCCAGGTCAACGTGCTTGGATAAGGGGTCTGGTGTGGATTTTGGGGGGGACTCCACGCCATTTTTTTTTAAATTTGGGGTGGAGTTCCCCTTAAATTCCACACCAGACCTGAAGGGTCTGGTTATGGATATTTGGGGGGAACCCCAAGTCATTTTTTTTTTAAATTGACGGCGGGGTTCCCCTTAACCGGTTAAGACCCGGACCAAAATGCAGGTAAATGACCTTGCCCCTTTTTGCGATTCGGCACTGCGTCGTTTTAACTGACAATTGCGCGGTCGTGCGACGTGGCTCCCAAAAAAAATTGGCGTCCTTTTTTCCCCACAAATAGAGCTTTCTTTTGGTGGTATTTGATCACCTCTGCGGTTTTTATTTTTTGCGCTTTAAACAAAAATAGAGCGACAATTTTGAAAAAAATTCAATATTTTTTACTTTTTGCTATAATAAATATCCCCCCAAAATATATATAATTTTTTTTTTTCCTCAGTTTAGGCAGATATGTATTCTTCTACCTATTTTTGGTAAAAAAAAATCGCAATAAGCGTTTATCGGTTGGTTTTCGCAAAATTTATAGCGTTTACAAAATAAGGGATAGTTTTATTGCATTTTTATAAAAAAAAATTTTTTTACTACTAATAGCGGCGATCAGCGATTTTTTTCATGACTGCGACATTATGGCGGACACTTCGGACAATTTTGACACATTTTTGGGACAATTGTCATTTTCACAGCAAAAAATGCATTTAAATTGCATTGTTTACTGTGAAAATGACAGTTGCAGTTTGGGAGTTAACCACAAGGGGGCGCTGTAGGAGTTTAGTGTTGACTGTGTGTGTTTACTACCACAGGGGGGTGTGGCTGTAGGTGTGACGTCATCGATCGTGTCCCCCTATAACAGGGATGACGCGATCGATGCTGCGGCCACAGTGAAGCACGGGGAAGTCGTGTTTACACACGGCTCTCCCCGTTCTTCAGCTCCGAGGACCGATCGCCGCACTCCAGCGGCAATCGGGTACGCGAGTCCCGCGGACCCGGTCCCGGAGCTTCGGACCGGGTCGCGGGCGAGCTCCCGCGACCCACGGCTGGGTACTAGAAACCAACGTATATATACGTTGATGTGCCCAGCCGTGCCATTCTGCTGACGTATATGTTCAGTAGGCGGTCCTTAAGTGGTTAATATCCATACCAGACCTAAAGGGTCTGGTTATTGAATTTGGGGGGACCCCCACGCTTTTTTTGTTTTTAAATTGACGGCGTGTTTTCCCTTAATATCCATACCAGACCTAAAGGGCCTTCTAATGGAATTTGGGGGGACCCCTATGCTTTTTTTTGGTGTTTTTTATGAATGAATTCTCCTGCAATTGCCGGGAGCCGACAATTCATTATAGCCGCGAGTCTGTTTTAAACGGCTTTTTTCCTTCAGAATATCACTTTTCACATGCTGACATTACACCCAGGGCCGCCATCAGGGGGGTACAGGCAGTACACCTGTAAGGGGCCTGGAGGTCCGGAGGTGCCTGGAGGCCCCCAGGGCCCCAGATGGTAACCCCCCCTCTTTTAAAAAAAAATATATATATATTTTTTAATATTTTTTTTTTTTTTAAAGGGCCTATTTTTTTTCTTTATTTTTTTTTAGCAGTCCGGAGGTCCCCGGGAGCCCAGAGGCCCCCAGGGCCCCGGGTGGCAACCACCATTTTTTCATTTATTTTTTTTGAAAAAAATATACTTAAAATGTTTTTATTTTAGTTTTTTTTATTAAAGGGCCAATGTTTTTTTTAGGGGTCTGGAGGTCCCCAGGGCTCCAGATGACAAAAAATAAATATTTTTTATATATTTTTATATTTTTTTTTTACATTTTATATATATATATATATATATATATATATATATATATATATATATTTATATATATATATATATATATTTTTTTTATATATATATATATATATATATATATATATAATTAAAGGGCCCAGAGGGCCCCAGATGACAACCTTTTTGCTTATAAAAATGTTTTAAACGTTTTATATTTTCTTTAATTTTTTTTATATATAGATATATTTTTAGTAAAAGGCTCAGAGGTCCCCAGGGCCCCATGTTATTTTTGTTTATATTTTTTTTAGTTATTTTTTATTAAAGGGCTCAGAGGTCCCCAGGCAACCCCCTTGTTTTTTTATAAATGTTTTATATATATATATATATATATATATATATATATATTTATATATATATTTTTTTTTTCTTGATAAAAGCAGAAAAATAAAAACGGCTCGCACAGAGCTTATAAATAGTCCTGCAGCAGCGCTGCAAACCCCTGGTTTGAAAGGAAAGCTGTGTGAGATGACCGGATCAAAAGTATCAATAGTATGTGCTCCAATCACCAATTCACCGCGTGTGGGGATATAGGATCCCCTTCGGGGGAAACACTCACCAGACGGTTTCTTTATAACAGCATTTCGGTATATATCGCCTCGCGTGTCACCCTTCAGGTGGTTAGGACACCAGACTACTTTCCCTTCTGATCACCGTTTGGATATTCACTCTCCAAGTATTTAAATCCACAGGTATAAAAGGGAAGAAAACATCCACATAGTGCAATATTGTTTCAAAAAAGTTTTATTGTCACCCCCAAAACTCATAAAAACACTAGTCCCCCTTGCATAACATGCGTACCTAATGGAATCAATAGTCAGGCAATGTATAATAAATCAGATGTTTGGAAACTCTCAGGCCTTGTACACACGAGTGAATAAATCCGCTGAACATGGTCCGACGGACCATTTCAGCCGAAAAATCCGCTCGTGTGTAGGGGCAAACGGACCGTTCTGGCCGGATTCCTCCGGCGGAAAATTTCCAAAGCATGCTTTGGAATTTTTCCGCCAGAGAGCTGTCCGTCAGATATGTCCGCTGGTTAGTACGGCAAACCAGCGGACATATCTGCCCGCACATGCGTCGTATCCTGTGAATGGATCCGACGCATGCGCGCGGAAGTGTTTACTTCCTGGTGCGGTGACGTGGCGGTCACGTGGCGGCGTCAACGTCACCGCCGCGTCACCGCGCTATCCGCCGGCGGGGAATTTGATCCGATGGTGTGTACAGCCATCGGATCAAAGCAATCCGGCGGACAGATCCGATGGGAACGGTCCGTCGGACCGTTCCCATCGGATCTATTCCCTCGTGTGTACAAGGCCTAACGGTTTGATCTGGACCCCTGAAGAACGCTTTGGAGACTTTCCTGTAGTTATTTACTAGACATGTGCACAGCAAAAATGTTCGTTTATTTCTGTTTCGTTTCTGTTCGTTTATCGTGATTCGTAACGAGTCGTAATTTCGTAAGACGTTAGTTATCGTATTCGTACTCTTTAGTATTTTCGTAACACTTTTTTTTCCGTTTCCGTTTTTTTATGTTAGTTTATTTTTCGTTGATTCGAGATTAGTATTTTCGTTAAATGTTGTATTCTGCCTCGTTCGTATTTTTACAATGAATTTATTCGTTCATTCGTTTTTACGTTGGTTTATTTTTCGTTGTTTTGATATTCGTATTTACATTATATTTTCCATCATGCCGCGTTTGTATTTTCGTAAGAAATAAATCTTCGTTGCTTTATGATCATTCGTATTTTCGTGTCTAATTTCATTTGATTGTAACAACGTTCTTTTGTAGATTTTTTGCATTCGTAATTCTGTTAAAATACATTTTACGTTTATTCGACACACTACTCGTCGTAATTTTGTAAAACATCGTAATTTACTGCGATTGACTTGACAGATCCACAAAACCGGTGCAACCTACACACCCTGGACTCTGGATGGAATGCACTGCAGTCTAACACAGATAAAGACACAAGGTCAAGGAGCCACTAGGTAATAGGAAAGAAGCTCATTGGGGCAGTACTAATGAAAGTGAATTTAAGTTATTTCATTTCCGTTTTCCGAAGATTCGTAATTTATTTTTCGTTAGTTTTGCTTTTCGTTTATTATTCTTTGTTCGGCATTTCGGTTGTTTTCTTTTCGTTCTTCGAATATTAGTAAGTTTGCATTTTCGTTTATTTTTCGTAATTATGATTTTTTTTTTTGTGTTCGGTATTTTCGTTATTTCTATGTATTTGTTTCTTTTTTCTTTCGTTGTGTTGTTCTTTTACATTTAGTAGTTTAGTTTCTTCGTAGTTTTCCATATTCGTTATTTTTGGAAATATCGTTATTCGTTATTATTTGCGCTAAACCATTTGTTTATTCGTAGGTTAACGAATCAACGAAAATAACGAATAATGACGGAAAACGTATTCGTAACGAAAAAAATTGCACATGTCTACTATTTACTGCCTGGTTCCTCTCTCCTGTGGAGCGCAAACGTCACTTCCGGTTGGGTGCTGGTTAGCACAGCTCTGACGTTTCGTCCGTCGGACTTCCTCTAAGAGTGTGCTATACCTCTGCCCCTCCCGGAGTTTTAAAGATATGTTGCCACCCACTGACCAATGATGACACTCCAGGTGGTGATGATACTCCATCTGTGTGTCGTTTCAATCATCCTCCCCTCTGAGCTCCGCCCGAGGCCACGCCCCCTAGATGGGAGGAGATGAATGTGGCTCTGTTTTGTTTTGTACTGCGCTCCTACTGACACTCACTGTTCCCACCATAGAGGAGGTAAATGAGTGTCAGCTTGCAACCAGAGCTCAAAACAGACATTTAGCAGCGGGGCTGGTAATATGTAAAGGTTTTGCATCGTGTATACTGTAGTGATACATGTATTGCGAACAAATGGTCGCACTGAACAGTATAATAATGTCTGTTGTTGCCAACATACTGTAACTGTTATTGTAGCCTAGGTATCATCTGTTGATGTATGTTACTGAAAACATTCTACAGCCTGGGCCCAATAAACCACATATGCCACTTCATCCTGGCACTCACTACAAAAATCTTAATAAATATAATAAAAGATTGTATCCTATATTGAACTTTATGCAATCTTCCGAGAACCTAAATAAATAGATATTTTGAATACCCCTCAATTATTGGGCTGTATACCTTAATCGATCCAATGCTAAAAATACATATATATATGTGGGACTGCACATATATAAAATTATATATAAAATGTGTAAAATACATACATAATCCATAAACAAGGCCTGAATATGAAAAAATTTAGAACTATATATATCCATAAATGTATAAAATATATAAAACAATATATAAAAAAAAAATATATATATATATATATATATAAAAATCTATAAAAAATCTGTAAAATTGTATAAAAATCTATAAAAAAGACCAGAGAGAATATATATATATATATATATATATATATATATATATATATATATATATAGAGGATATGGCCAGATCATACCACAATCCGTATAAAAATGTGTATATAAACTCATAGTATCATAATAATGAAATCATACTAATATTATGCCTACATCTTTGGCACAGATTAACTATAGATATGTACCACCCCAGCCAGGTACAATAGTTAGTCATATACCAATGTGTCTGGTCTTTTCTTTCTCGTACATCACGGGACACAGAGCAGCATATTCATTACTATATGGGTTATATGGAGTACCTTCAGGTGTGGACACTGGCAATCTCAAACAGGAAGTCCCCTCCCTATATAACCCCCTCCCATAGAGGAAGTACCTCAGTTTTTTCGCCAGTGTCTTAGGTGTTGGTCACGGAATAGCTTTGCTCCACATCCTTGGGATTAAGGGCGGGCTAACTGGATCTGTCCAAGGAGCCTCAGTGCCAAAGTGGACTGTACCCGGGCCCCAAACCGTGGGGTTTTGCCTATAATGCTCCTCTCTAGAGGGCTGGACCCTGGGCCCAGGACTTGGAGTTTTCTAAACCAAAAGATCCTGTTTGTCAGGGTGCTGTATAGGCCCAGGACAGCGGCTCCTTCCAGGAACCCAGTGCCTGAAGGTCTACTACGCTACCCACGGAGATGGGAGAAGATTGGACCGTTTTGCAAAACGTCCTGCGGCATTGAGCAGGTAAGGGGGAGCCTGCGGGACTTGGTTCGACAGCAGGCTCTCCAGGGGAGATCTTAAGGGGGGTAGCCTGAGTATGCTCTGCATTGGCACCATGGTCACTATGTCTGATGGACAGGATGCCCTAAAATGTTTCCCCCCCATCACTTGATCCCCCTATCTATCTATGTATGTTTGATAGCTACCTGCTGCTCGCTGGTTGAAGATCTTTTAAAAAAAAAAAAAAAAAAAACAGATCTGTCTCTAGGCTAAAGGGACTCCTTAGGGGCCTGTTTTAGCCTTACCTTGCCGGGATTCAAAATCTGCCGCCTGATGCGTCCTCCAACCTGCATTCCTGGGCTCCAGAGTGTGTCTCCTCCTGGGCTCTCCTCCCCCGACAGTCGCGCGCGCGCGTGCACGCGCGCATGCATATAGAAAATTTTCGCGCCGTTCGGGAGGGGGGGGGGGTGGGGAGCGTGACTGCAGTGTAGAGTGGGCGTGCCTTCAATTGCTGTTATACACAGCAGGCGCGTTCTTAGCTCAGTTCAGAGCTGAGCTGGAGAGAGAGGACGTAGAGTGGCAGCACAGTGACTCCCAGTGGCGAGAAGGGGTACTACATGCTGGAGTCAGCTCCAATACTTTTTGTTAAGCCAAAATCCCCTTGGCAACAGGTTGAATGCTGGCAAACATGTTGGGGGTGGGGCTGTATGTTGTGAATAATATTATAAAGGAAAACATACTGAGCCCCACCGTTTTTGGGCATTAGTGATCCTATTGTCCCCTAAACCTTATTTTTTTGTACTCCTGGCTATAACAGTCTGTTGTTGTAAGCGGAGTCCCTCGGTTTTGTATTATGGCTTCCAAGGGTTCAGGATCAAAACAAAAAAAAAAGGCAAAGACAAAGGGGTTCCTCCTCTGGTTCTGATGATATGCCAATACTTTCCCCACAGGTTATTCCTATAGGGGTCACCCTGGATAAGCCATTAAGGGGGTCTGGTGCTGAGGCTGGCCCAGGTCGGCCCAACCCTGTGTTATCACAGAGGAGATGCTAGCCGTCACCCTAGGGGGGCTAGAGAAAAAAGTTAACAGCTATGATCGCTGGCTCTTTTTCTGGCAAGAAGCGGACTAGATCCCCATCGCCAAAAGGGACAGAACCTAGAGGAAGGATCTACCACTGAAGAATCGTTTTCAGCCTCCCAGACGGAGAGTCTGTGGGTCCAGTCTTTGACAGACATGGTCCGCTCGGCATTTAATTTGCCATTTCCAGAGCCTCAGGTTCCTGCGGTATCCTCTTTGGGTTCTTTTAAAAGCGCCTTTAAGCAACGCAGCTTTTCCGGTCCATCCTCTGTTAGAGGAATTGGTTTTTCCAGGATTGGGACGACCGGACAGAATTTTTTTCTGCCGCCTAAAGCTGACGAGAGGGTAGTCTTTATGCACGTCTGCCAGGAAATATTTGTGCTTGCAGGCACTCTTTCCCCTGACCAATTGCTCTTTAAAAGGGGCCCGGATGGCTTAGTCGGTAGAGCATCAGACTTTTGGTCTGAGGGTCCAGGGTTCAGGTCCCGGTTCGGGCACTGCTTTTCAACTACCCGTGAGGTCCTTGAGGCCACATCTCCCGGAAAGCGCCCGATCTCGTCTGATCTCGGAGGCTAAGCAGGGTCGGGCCTGGTTAGTGCCTGGATGGGAGACCACCTGGAAGGTTTTCTGTTATTTACCCTATGGAAAAGACATTTTTCTAAGAAAGGGGGCGCTCCCAACTGTGGACGCAGCCATCTCATGGGTGAATAAATCATTAACTGGCCTAAGGGGAAACATACAAATGTTTAAGGTCCCGGTCGATAAACGTTTAGAGACACTTTTTCCAGCATCCTTGGCTACAGCCAGCAGTGGCTGCAATTGGAGTTTTGTCAGGCGTTAAAGAACCAGACAAAACAGATGCTTAAGACATCCCTGCCCAATAGGCAGAGGAGTTATTTGATATTCCCAGAGCTCTGTGCTTTGCGGTAGAGGTTATAAAAAGACTCCATCCAGCAGGCGTCTCGTTGTCACTATTTTTAGTGCATATGAGAAGGCTCTTATGGTTGAAGAACTGGGCGGCCGAGCCCATGTAAAAGACTGCTGGCAGGTTTGCCCTTCCATGGAAAGATCTGGATAAATACATTCAGACTGTTTCAAGTGGCAAAAGTACCCTTTTACCAGTCAAAAGAAGTTCCGGGGTCCTGCGTTTAAAAGGCAGCTCCCCCCTGTTCCGGGGCCCTCAAATTCCAGGCAGTACGGACCTCCTGCGCGATCAAACTTTTAACAATGGATCGCAAGGACAGGCCTCTGGGGATCAATCCCCGACAGAGGGGGTCCGATCATCTGTGGCCGCAGGCTACAGATTAGAAGTTCTAAAATTTCCTCCACAAGGAAGGCCTCAATGCGGGCGGCGTTGGATCATCTGCTTACCAGGGCATAATGGTAGAGGTACCAGCCCAAGAACAGGGGCTAGGTTTCTATTCCAATCTGTTTGTCATACCAAGGCCCATCGGCGATGTCAGACCAATTTTGGACCTAAAGGTTTAAATGCTTACCTAAGGGTTCGCTCTTTCCGGACAGAATCCGTTCGGTCAGCAGCCGCCACACTCCAGAAGGATCTGGCTTCTATAGACATAAAGGATGGTTACCTTCATGTACCAATCTTTCAGCCACATCAAATATTTTTGTTGTTACGCTTCGCAGTGATACAGCGTCACTTCCAATTCGTGGCGCCCCCCTTCGGGCTGGCTACGGCCCCCGGGTATTCACGAAGGTCCTAGCTCCAATTCTAGTCAGTCTAAAGGATCCAAGGGATCTCGGTCCTAGCATACCTGGACGACCTCTTAATCATAGATCACTCGCTTCCTTGGTGGAATGCGTAGTAACCCTCATGGTTCAGTACCTCGAGAGGTTCGGCTGAGTCCTAAACCGGGGAAAGATCAGCATTTCAACCTACAAAGCAGTTGGAATATCTCGGCATGAGATTAGACACAGAACAGAAGATGGGTGTTCCTGCCCCTGGTAAAGGTCGAGGCGATCAAAAGATTGATTCAGTTGGTTCTAAGCAAAAGAGAACCAACTATTCGCCTATGTATGCGATTACTAGGCAAACTAATGGCCATGTTCGAGGCGATACCACACGCTTCCACACTCGTGTCCTACAGACAGCAATTCTAGCAGCTTGATTCTGCCCAGTGGTCTGGAAGGCTGGAGAGCGGTCTTGAACGGGCTCACTCGCCAAGGAACTTGGGCAGAGGCGGAGAGGCAGCTGCCCATCAAGGTCTGGGAGATCAGAGCGGCTCGGCTAGCCCTCCTGGCATAGACATCCAGATTACAGGGGTCCTCGGTGAGAAGTCATTCAGACAATGCCACAGCGGTGGCATATATGTGAACCACCAAGGGGGAACCAAGAGTCAAGCCACTCAGAGTGAGAGGAGCTTGGTTTTTCGGTGGGCAGAGGTTTATGTACCCTGCATATCGGCGACATTCATTCCCGAGGTGGACAACCTGCAGGCGTACTTCCTAAGTCGCCAAACCCTGTCGCCGGGGGAGTGGTCTCTGCATCCACAAGTCTTTTCAGACAATCTGCCAGAAGTGGGGATTGCCAGACGTGGAGGTCATGGCATCAGGATTCAACAAGTAGCTAGACAGGTTCATGTCTCGAACGAGGGACCCTATGGCCTGCGGAACCGATGTGTTGGTTTGCCCTTGGCATCAATCATAACTTCTATATGCATTTCCCCCGCTGCAGTTACTACTCCGCCTGTGGCGCAGGATCATAGCACAGGCCGGTTATCCTGGTAGCCCCAGCTTGGTGCCGGAGGGCATGGTACTCACTAGTCCTGAAATTGGCAGCGGAAGGCCCTTGGACTCTTCCTCTATGGCCAGACCTACTCCCACAGGGCCCGATCCTCCACCCTGCATTACGGCGTCTAAATTTGACGGCCTGGCGGCTGAATCCCTGATTCTCAGGGGTAGAGGTCTGTCTAGGCAGGTAATCCCTACCCTCATTAAGGCTAGAAAGCCGGCCTCCAGGGTAATTTTGTTACAGGGTTTGGAGGGCCTACGTAGGCTGGTGTGAGTCTAAGAGATGGTTTTCCCGCAAGTATACCATTGATAGAGTATTAAGTTTTCTCCAGCTAGGAGTGGATAAAGGCCTGGCATTAAGCACGATCTAGGGACAGATTTCAGCCTTATCAGTGTGGTTTCAGAGGCCGCTGGCCGCCCACTCACTGGTTAAGATCTTCGTACAGGGAGTCTTACGTGTTAATCCTCCGGTCAAATCACCACTTTGTCCATGGGACTTAAATCTTGTTCTGTCAACTCTACAGAAACAACCCCTTGAGCCGTTGGCTGAGGTACCTTTGGTTTTACTGACTAGAAAGTCGGTATTTCTGATCACCATAGTTTCGGCCAGGAGAGTATCGGAATTGGCAGCCTTATCTTGTAAGGAACCATATCTCATTTTACATAAGGATAGGGCGTGTTTCCGTCCTCATCCTTCTTTTCTACCAAAGGTTATATCCAGTTTCCACCTGAACCAGGATGTGGTACTTCCATCCTTCTTCCGAAACCCACCTCTAGAAAGGAGGGGTTGCTGCATACGTTGGATATTGTCAAGGCCATAAAGGCCTATCTTAAAGCTACAGAGAAGGTTCGGAAAACAGATGTGGTGTTCGTTTTACCGGAAGGGCCCAAGATGGGTCAGGCAGCTGCTTGATCCACCATCGCAAGATGGATTAAACAATTAATCGTTCAGGCCTGCGGTTTGAAGAGGTTGCCTCCTCCTTTGTCGGTAAAGGCCCATTCTACCAGGGCCATGGGCACCTCCTGGGCAGCACATCATCAGATCTCTATGGCTCGAATATGCAAGGCAACAACGTGGTCGTCAGTCCACATGTTTACAACATTTTATCAATCGGACGTAAGAAGGAATGCGGATACAGCCTTTGGGCAGTCAGTACTACAGGCCGCGATTCAAGCTCCTCAGGATCTGAGGGGGCTCCCTTGATTTGATTTGAGATTTACATTTCTTGTTTAAGTTGGATTTACTAGTATTTGAGTATACCTCTAAATTAAATCCTTTTTTGGAAGATGTCTCCCTCCCCTCATTAAAGCATTGCTTTCGGACATCCCATATAGTAATGAATATGCTGCTCTGTGTCCCGTGATGTACGAGAAAGAAAAAGAGATTTTTAATGCAGCTTACCTGTAAAATCTTTTTCTTGGAGTACATCACGGGACACAGAGCTCCCACCCCTCTTTTGGGGAACATTTTTGGGAGGCATACTGCTTGCTACAAAACTGAGGTACTTCCTCTATGGGAGGGGGTTATATAGGGAGGGGACTTCCTGTTTGAGATTGCCAGTGTCCACACCTGAAGGTACTCCATATAACCCATATAGTAATGAATATGCTGCTCTGTGTCCCGTGATGTACTCCAAGAAAAAGATTTTACAGGTAAGCTGCATTAAAAATCTCTTTTTTACGTATCACTGATGAAGCAATTAATGTCAAGTTCCACGTTGAGTCCTTTCGCCACTAACACATCTGTCAGAAAAATTCAATTGGTTTCTCTTTTCGATAATTTGCGCACTCTGTGTGAACCCCTCCAGTGTGGTTCCACCTGTTCAATGCCCCAAAATTCCAGGCCGGATGGGTCCTGGTTATGTTTCATTTTAAAATGTAGGGACACATTATGATCCTTATACCCTAGTCTAATGTTTTTAATGTGTTCACCTATTCTAATTTTTAGTTTTCTTTTTGTTCGGCCGATATAGAGTAAATCACAAGGGCATCTTAATGCGTATACCACATGGGTACTGTTGCAAGTCATAAATTGCTTTATTTCGAATTCTTGCTTGTTTGATGATGCGATGAAGTGATCCAGATTTCTCTGTAATTTCCTGACCTCTTTGCATGGTTTGCATCTTCTGCAAGCGAAGAAGCCATTTTTGTTCCAGAAGCTTTGAGGTTTTTCAGGTATGTCTAAGATTTTCTTCACTATAGTATCGCCATATGTCGGTGCTTTTCTATAAATAAATTGAGGTTGTTGCGGTATTAGAGGCCCTAATTTCTTGTCCAATGACAGAATATGCCAATGTTCTTTGAAGATGGATTCAACCTCCTTATATTGGCTGTGAAATTGGGATATAAATCCCCATTCATTGGGATTTCTTTCTTTGGCTTCTTGTTTATTATCCTTTTCTTCCAAACATTTCATTCTAGGGATCTTTTCTACTTCTTCCACAATTGTGTTCAGAAAATGTGGGTTATACCCTTTAGCCTCGAATCTATCAGTGAGGATCTTTTGATTGACTGAGAAAATTGCTGGTTTCAGAGCAGTTGCGTTTGTTTGAAGTAGACCTTGGTTTCTAGGCTGTTATTTTTTCGGTAAACCATCACGTCTAAAAAATTGATAGTCTCTTTATGCCACTCTGAGGTTATTTAAAACGTTTAAAAAATTGTTCAACGACTCTTCTGGCCCAGCCCAAATAAAAAACAGATCATCAATAAAACGTTTAAAAAAATTAATTCTGTTTTTCTTCCTTTAAAAATGGATTTGTCTTCCCACTCGGCCATAAATAAATTTGTGATACGTGGGGCAAACTTGGCTCCCATCGCAACTCCCCGTTTTTGTGTGTACAACCTGTTCCCATACCAGAAGTAGTTGTGGGATAAACAGAAATTGAGAGCGTGGCCGATGAATACTTTTTAATTGTGGGGTAGATCCTCCCTTTGGCTTAGGGCCCAATTTTGGGCTAGGGTGGCATCATCATGTTGTATGATTGAATAGAGTGAAGACACATCTGCTGTGACTAATAGAACCTGTTGGTCCTCAATCAAAGTGACGTTGTGCAAGCAATTTCGAAAATCTTTTGTATACTTCAAATAAGATCTGGTCACTTTTACACTGTTCTGTAAAAATTTATCGAGATATTGGCCCATTCTTGAAGATATCGAATCTATACTGTTCACAATTGGGCGGGCTGGAGGATTTGTGGAATCCTTGTGGATCTTGGGCAGGGTATAAATCGTTGGAATTTTACTACTGGCTGGTATTAAATATGCCTTCTCCTTTTTAGACAATACTCCTGTCAGTGAGCCCATTTGTACCAAGATTTTCAATTGATCCCTATACTCTTGTGTTGGATCTTGGTCCAGTAAACCGTATGTAGCCTTATCTGATAGCATCTCAGCAATCTGGCTTTGGTAGTACTCTTTGGGTAATATCACAACTCCTCCTCCTTTGTCAGCAGGTCTAACTATAATATCTTTTCGTTTTTCCAGCAATTTGATACCATCTTGAATGTGTTGAGCACTTACATTCTTTTTAGGTTTTAATTGGTTTAGGTCACGTAGAACCAGACCTTTGAACACCTCAATCTGGTGGTTAGGGTTATTAGGTGGATTAAACAATGATTTGTTTTTTAAGCCACTATTAATAATCCCATGATGATTGTTGATGAGTGTTGTCTGTGTGTTCAAACCCACAAAATATTTTTTGATGTTTAGTTTCCTAATGTATTTGTGCACATCTATATATACATCAAATTTATTGATCGGTTTCTTCCTATCGCATTTTAGCCCCATATTCAGAATATTCAATTCCTTCTGTGATAGTTCCACTTTGCTTAGGTTGAAGATCCCATCCGCTACTGGTGTCGACTTCTTTTTCTGGACCCTCCTTCCTGCCCTACATCCTCTGGTGCTGGGTTTCTTGGTTGGGGATGTTGCATTTGGTCTCTGGTCCAGTAATTCTGTGATTGTTGTGGTCTCCAATCTTGCTCCCTGTATTGCTGTGACGGGTGCTGTTGAGGTCTCCCCCTGGGATGTGGGTAACCTCTCCCCCTTCTTTGTGCACCCCCTCCTCTCCCTAAAAAAGGACGGGTTGGGGGAATATCATTGTGTTGTTGTGTATTGAGTGGTTGATAATAATTGTGGATGGGGGTCGGGTAGGGTATGGGTGGCTGGTTATGATTGGATCCTTTACCCCTTACTCCTCTGGATTTTCCCTTGCCCCTTCGAACAGGTGTAGAGAATTGTGCTGGGGAATCAATCTCTATTTCTTCTTCACTCAGATTTTACAGTCTTCTTTCCGGATGTGGGTGTGGAGTGTCAATCGTGTTGATTATTGTTTCATCGTCCGATGGTTTAATAATCAGATTTAATTTATCCGGTAGCGTTGACTGCCACGCATAAAGATTATTGGTTTTATAATCATTTTTGTCCCTGTGGTATCTTTTAATTTTCTTTTTTGTGTCTCTTTGTCTACCTTTTCCAATTTCTTATTGGTTTTTGTGTTAAAATCAATGATAGGTTGCGTATCTTTGATTGGATCTAGTTGTGCTTGAAGCTCATTTATTTTGTTCTCTAGCATATTAATTTTGCGTTTTTTTCTTACCAGAATCAGATCTTGTAATTTAAACGCTACTTCATTAAAAAATATGAACCATTCCCGGATGGAATTGGTATCATCCAATCCATCTTGGGGAGTGATTTCCCATCTTAGAAAGGAAATTGTCCCGGTGGGGCTTTAAAACAGCAAAGTTGAAAAAATATGGAGAAGCAACGTGTAAAATACAACGTTTTATTGGAAAAAGTTATGACATAAAAATAAGGAATGAGTTGCGACATGATGAACATATTTCCCATCTTCGACTCCTAATGGTGATTTTATCCTTTACATATTGTTCCAGAGTACAAATGTCCCACCAGGTCTTCACCTGTCTCTCAAGTGTGTTCCCTAGTGCGGACATAGCTCCATTATAATTAACCTGGCTAACAGTTGGTCCACTAGCTGTAAACAGAGTATTCATATCAAGATTCCTATTGCTTAAAAATTTAAGGGCATCCATAGCTGCTGGGATAAAATAAACAAACAAAGTATACAAAAAATACTAATCACTGGCCCTCTATTAATAGTACCACCCTGCGCTTATGATAAACCCTCCAAAGTCTCGGCACCTCAAAATCTATTCAGATAGAGTACAATGCAAACATATTATATTGGGGAAATCACTCCCCAAGATGGATTGGATGATCCCAATTCCATCTGGGAATGGTTCGAATTTTTTAATGAAGTAGCGTTTAAATTACAAGATCTGATTCTGGTAAGAAAAAAACGCAAAATGAATATGCTAGAGAACAAAATAAATGAGCTTCAAGCACAACTAGATCCAATCAAAGATACGCAACCTATCATTGATTTTAACACAAAAAACAATAAGAAATTGGAAAAGGTCGACAAAGAGACACAAAAAAAGAAAATTAGAAAATACCACAGGGACAAAAATGATTATAAAACCAATAATCTTTATGCGTGGCAGTCAACGCTACCGGATAAATTAAATCTGATTATTAAACCATCGGACGATGAAACAATAATCAACGTGATTGACACTCCACACCCACATCCGGAAAGAAGACTGGAAAATCTGAGTGAAGAAGAAATAGAGATTGATTCCCCAGCACAATTCTCTACACCTGTTCGAAGGGGCAAGGGAAAATCCAGAGGAGAAAGGGGTAGGGGATCCAATCATTAACCAGCCACCCATACCTTACCCGACCCCCATCCACAATTATTATCAACCACTCAATACACAACAACACAATGATATTCCCCCAACCTGTCCTTTTTTAGGGAGAGGAGGGGGTGCACAAAGAAGGGGGAGAGGTTACCCACATCCCAGAGGGAGACCTCAACAGCACCCATCACAGCAATACAGGGAGCAAGATTGGAGACCACAACAATCACAGAATTACTGGACCAGAGACCAAATGCAACATGCCCAACCAAGAAACCCAGCACCAGAGGATGTAGGGCAGGAAGGAGGGTCCAGAAAAAGAAGTCGACACCAGTAGCGGATGGGATCTTCAACCTAAGCAAAGTGGAACTATCACAGAAGGAATTGAATATTCTGAATATGGGGCTAAAATGCGGTAGGAAAAAAACGATCAATAAATTTGATGTATATATAGATGTGCACAAATACATTAGGAAACTAAACATCAAAAAATATTTTGTGGGTTTTAACACACAGACAACACTCATCAACAATCATCAAGGGATTATTAATAGTGGCTTAAAAAACGGCGGGCAAACTGTTAGCGTCGGCACTGCAAAAGAGAAAGTCCGCACATACAATACACTCTATCACTTCCCCGACGGGTACACAGGCCAACAAAACTGAATGTATCGCAAGACACTTCAGGGAATACTTTTCAGGACTATACAACCTGCCCAAACCTCCCACCACCCAGTCACCTCAGGATCATCTGGGACTCATTGACGACTTTCTCACCAAGTATGGCCGCTCAACTGTCCCCCCGGACGACTTGTCCCACCTGGGCTCGCCCCTCACTGTGGAAGAAGCACTCAAGGCCTTACAGCAACTGAAGGCGGGGAAGAGCCCGGGCCCGGACGGTTTGACGACCGGGTACTACAAGGCGTTTGCTGCCACCCTTATACCGAAATTGGTGGGGGCTTTCAATGAGCTCCCAGACGCGCCCTCCCTTCCATCTGACATCTTAGAAGCACATATTACCCTCCTTCCAAAACCTGGAAAGGACACCACATTGGTTTCCAATTATCGTCCCATATCACTCCTGAACGTGGACGTAAAACTATATGCAAAAATCTTGGCGAACAGGCTGCTCCCATTTCTCCCTGACATGGTGTCCGTTGATCAAGTTGGATTTGTTCCGGGCCGTGAAGCCAGGGACAACACCATCAAGGCCATCAACGTGCACCATTGGCTGACATTGACTAACACAGAGGGCTTTCTTTTGTCACTGGATGCGGAGAAGGCGTTCGACAGGGTGGCGTGGGACTTCATGGCCGCGGCACTTGGTACACTTGGTCTTCCGAGTCGCCTCATTCGCATGATTATGGCCCTGTACTCCTCCCCATCGGCAAAGATCAGAGTTAATGGTCGGTTGTCGGGCGCCTTCTCCGTAGCTAATGGTACCAGGCAGGGATGCCCCCTGTCCCCCATACTATTTGTCCTCACTATAGAACCCCTATTACGTCGACTGCGTGACAACCCCGACATAACGGGAATCACCGTTGGGCAGAAATGCTGTAAGTTAGCAGCATATACTGACGACATACTACTGTTCCTAACGAACCCGATTACCACCATACCCGTTCTCCTGAAAGACTTTGAGCTTTTTAACCGGCTCTCCAATCTTCAAATAAATTTTAGCAAGTCCACAGCACTGAATGTATCCCTTCCCGAATCACTAGTCTCCCTTTGTAAGCAAAATTTCCCCTTCAGTTGGGAGGCAGAGGCTATAACGTACCTGGGAATTAAGCTCCCTAAAGACTTGAAAAAACTATATCCTCTTAATTTCCTCCCTGTCCTACGAACCGTGGGTGCTGACCTACTCACATGGGGAGGGGGACACTTTTCGTGGTTTGGCAGGGCGGCAATTTTGAAGATGAACATACTCCCCAGGATCCTATATGTCCTCCAGGCAGTCCCGATTGGTCTACCCACTGCCTTTTTCACGTCCTTCAAAAAACATTGCAGAAACTTTTTATGGGCAGGGCGCCATCCCCGAATTGGATGGGATAAACTCATTCTCCCTAAAAGGAAGGGGGGCATAGGTCTACCTGACCTGCCCCTATACCACAGACATTACCTTCATAAGGATTGGGTGTCAATAGAGAACGCATATCTCCCTTTCCCCATCTCTCACCTTCCCTGGATCGATCCACGGACAATCCCCAAGACTTGCAGGGACCACCCTTTGATTGGTCCCACCTTGGCCTCCTTCAGGACGACATGTCGATCACTGGAGCTGGCCCCTTATCCAGGCCCTATGACTCCGATCACGCAGAACCCTGACTTTCCCCCCGACATAGGGTTAATCCCGGGTCTAGCAGACCATTGCGAACACACAGTTAGGGCTAGCAGATTCTTTAACAGAGGCACTCTTCTCTCGCACCCTGAAATGGTCGAAAAATTCCCAGACCTGCATATCCCCTTCTTCAAATACCTTCAAATTCGACACTTCCTGCTTAGCACCCCAAACCCAGCACAATGGCATAGGGATCTTTCTTCTCTCGAAGTTATCTGTTCCGATACAGGACCCCAGCCACATCTAGTCTCCAAGTTGTACGCCCTCCAACTGGATGGGACCTCTCCGAACACTGCCCTGCTACACAAGTGGAGCACGGATTTGGAGCTGGACATATCCCCCGAGGAATGGGATCGCATATGGGAACACACCCACAAGGGGTCAATCAACGTCTCGGCTCAGGAGAATAGGTACAAAATCTGTTCACGATGGTATCGCACTCCAGAAAAACTTCACAAGATATTCCCGGAGGTCGCACCCACGTGTTGGAGATGCAACGCGGGGGTGGGTACCTTCCTGCACGTTTGGTGGAGCTGTCCAATGCTCCAACCATTCTGGAAACAGCTACATGATCTCATTGTCCAGATCACCACCTTTTCCCCTGATTTTACCCCGGCACAATACCTCCTTCACCATACACCCTGTCCCAAGAGGACATACAAACACTCCCTCATGCTACAGCTCATTAACGCAGCCACCCAATGTATCCCATTGAGGTGGGGGTCCGATACCCCCCCTCGGTGGAGGACTGGCACTCGCGAGTCACGAAGATAGAAGAAATGGAAAGGATCATCCATCAGGCCAGAGATACACATGAGAAATTTAGGCTAACATGGGCCTGCTGGACACACTACAGAGAATCCCAGAATTCCCAGGCTGGGGCCGCCCGCGATATACCAGTTGCCTGATCGAGATCCTCTATTTCGGCTCCTTATACTGTCTACATACCACTCTAAGGAAAAGCTCTCATTCTATCTTCCTATCCCTCCCCCCCGGGGACATTCTCCCCCCCCTCCCCTACCCCCCCCCCCCTTTTTTTTTTTTTTTTGTGGGACCACAAGTTCGCCTGATGATTGGAACCTCACATGCGCAGGGTTATGTCCGCTACTTGGGATTGCACAGTGTGCTCCCTTGAGGGGTGGGTATGGGGAATGTGCCCTTGGTTCCCATGAACATCTGGTCCCTCCATGACCCTCCTCACAACTTTACAGCTTGCTGATTCCCCCTTCTATCGTACCCTTTGGAGGCTGCATTAACCAGTCCAGAGTGCTATGCACTCTTGTTGTATGCTAACAGGGTCTCTAGGTATGGAGGCTTTGACCCTCCCGTCCTGGATTACCCCATTCAAGATGCATTTTTCCACCCTACGTTACGTATGTATTCTCAAGGTTGACAAAACGTCTGTTTCTATATGTATTTTGCGTTCCTGCATTGTTCTAATTTTATCAGACTAATGACCATCTGCGGTATGGTCTTATTGCATTTACTGTACCATTTTGCTTCCTTCTTCTATTGTATTTGAAAATCTTTCAATAAAAAAAACTGGAAAAAAAAAAAAAGATTTTCAAAATTGCTTGCACAATGTCACTTTGATTGTGTAACGCCATCCGCGTTACCTTCGATAGAACGAGCGCAGCTGCACCTTGTTCTGACAGCTGCGCTCCGTTCTAAAAGGCGTCCGCGTCACTTCCGGTGCGCGGACGTCTGCGCTCCACGCTGGAACGCGAAAGTGCGACCTGGAGATTTTCGCGCTCCAGGCGCACAATTTAAACCCCCTGCTCTGGCGGCAGGGTGTTCGATTATTCCTGTTGGACACCTGCCGCCACCAGGGACCTGGACTCCCCCTCCAGAAGTCTCAGAGCTCTGCACTCCAACACCCCAGCGTTTGGCCACTCCAGAGAGCCTCCAGCTCCACCCGGCTTATGCCATTCCGCTGACAACAGCCTATCCAGACCTTCTCATCCCTACAGGGACCTCAGGAACCTGCAGCAAGGACCTCCTCTCTGAATCTCATCAGAACCGCAAGTAGCTTATGTGGCCAATACTGCCTTGTTAAGCTTATATACATTGCTGTGTCTAGAGGACTTTAATACATCTGTCTGCTACTATTTGTTAGACTGCTACTCTCTTACCATAGGGACTGCAGAGTTGCCCTTAGTCATACATTCTCACCCTTGCTACAAACCACTATGCATCTCAGCCCTCTACTGACCCTTTAAAGTACTGCTTCGCTCTCAGTTTAACTCCTTGTTGCTACAGTAAGCTACGCCAATACCACGTTCTGCTCAGTGGAGGCTGTGATGATTGAACCCCAAATTCTCTGTGTATTATAGAGTGATCTGGTGGTTGTAATCTGAGTAACCTCCGCAGCTGAGATCCATACTTGTAGTCCAGAGTCCTAATACCCGCAGAGTCGTAACATAATAATCGAACCCGTAAATAAATATGGATCCAGCGGAGCTTGCAAATCATTTGGTTGGACTTTCACAGAGGGTAGACACCCTTACCAATTCCCTAACCGAGCTACGCCTAGAGAATGATGCTCTTCGCAACCAAAATTTAGTACAGGCCAGAGAGAGACCTGAACCTAAGGTTTGTCCACCAGAAACCTTCTCCGGGGACAGAACACTTTTCCGTCAGTTCATTAGCTCGTGTCGTCTGATGTTCGAGTTACGCCCCCGCACCTACTACTCCGATAGGGTCAGAATCCTCACCTTAGTCTCTTACCTTAGGGGTGAACCTAGAGTCTGGGCTGATGCTTACCTGGAAGAACACGGAGATCTCCTGGGCGCATTTGACACCTTCCTGGAAGAGATGTCCCAGCTCTATGAGGATTCAAACAAACAGCTGACTGCAGAGAACTCAATCAGGACTCTCAAGCAGGGGAAAAGACCCGTGGAAGACTACATATCGGAATTTAAATGTTGGTGCAGAGAGACCCAGTGGTCAGATGTTGCACTTCGCAACCAATTCTGGTTAGGCTTAACGGAATCAATGAAAGATGAGATCGCCCGTGTTGAGCTCCCCCCATCTTTAGACGACCTTATGCAATTCTCTGTTGCTATTGACCGACGCCTTCGCGAAAGGAAAGCGGAACGTGCTCTTACATACCCTCCTACTCCTTTCAAGAGAGCCAGATCACCACCCAAAGATGTTCCTATGGAGCTTGGAGCGATCAAGGGACCATTATCTTCTGCTGAGAAACAGCGTCGCAGAGTCCAAAACCTTTGCCTGTACTGTTCAGCTCCAGACCATGTTGTCTCCAACTGTCCCCTTCTCAAGAGGAATTCTGAAGGTAAAAACTCCCACATTACTAAGCTCAATGCTACTGGAACCACCACTAACCAATACATCTTTATTGCTCTTACCTTACAGTGGGAACAAGGAAAGATTACCCTTGACGCGATGGTCGACAGCGGAGCCTGTGGCAACTTCATAGACTCAACCATTGTAAATTCGAATAAAATTCCCCGTGTGTTAAAGCAAATCCCTGTGTCGCTCACTTTTATTGACGGTTCTACGTCCTCCTCTGGACCAGTCTCTTATCAAACCTCCCCCCTTTTTGTTACCAGTAATTCAGGTCATACTGAGACCCTTGTGTTTGACATAACCTCGTCTCCGGTATTCCCAATAGTCCTCGGTTTACCATGGTTACGTCTTCATCAGCCCACTTTCCAATGGTTAACCAGTTCACTAACACTACAGTCCAAATTTTGTATGGAGACTTGTTACTCCAATTACGCTATCTCCTTTACGGAGTCTCACCTTGTGGAGCTCCCAGTACACCTACTTGAGTTCGCTGACGTCTTCAGTAAGACCAACGCAGACATACTTCCCCCACACTGGATCTATGACTGTCCAATAGACCTCATTCCTGACAAACCTATCCCGACTGCGCGTATCTATCCGTTGTCACAACCAGAACTTGGACATCTCAAGATTTACCTGGACGAGAATCTCAAGAAAGGCTTTATTAGACCTTCCACCTCCCCAGCCAGTGCTGCAATGTTTTTTTGTTAAAAATAAAGATGGCTCACTCCGACCGATAATAGATTACAGAGCTCTCAACAACATCACTGTAAAGAATAGGTATCCCTTACCACTAATCCCAGAGCTTATTGAACACCTCCAGACATCCAAAATTTTTACTAAATTAGATCTTAGAGGTGCCTATAATTTGATAAGAATCCGCCCAGGTGATGAATGGAAGACTGCCTTTAAAACTCGATATGGGCTTTACGAATACACTGTGATGCCGTTTGGCTTATGCAACGCACCTGCCACGTTCCAGTGGTTCATTAATGATATCTTCCGTGATTTGCTTGAAATTTGTGTCGTAATATATTTGGATGACATTTTAATTTATTCTGACACACCCGAGGAACACACCAAACACGTACGCTGGGTTCTGGCAAGGCTCATATGCAAAACTTGAGAAGTGTGTTTTCAATCAATCTAGTATTTCTTTCCTCGGATACCTAATTACCCCAAAGGGTATTCAGATGGACTCTTCCAAAGTAGAGTGCATTCTATCTTGGCCGCTACCTCACACTAGGAAGGCTCTACAAAGATTCCTTGGTTTTTCAAACTACTACAGGAAGTTTATTAAAAACTTTTCCGCTATTGTGAAACCACTCAGTAGTTTAACTAGCACTAAAACACCCTTCTCTTGGACAAATGATGCTCAGAAGTAGTCTTTCGAGATGCTCAAGGCTAGTTACACTTCTGCTCCCATCCTTCAACTTCCCAATCCACTTTGCCATTTCACACTAGAAGTAGATGCCTCACATTTCGATCTTGGAGCTGTTCTCTCCCAACAATCATCCCTATCCGAGCCCTTGCATCCTGTAGCGTTTTATTCAAGGACTCTTTCTACAGCAGAAAATAATTATCCCATTGGGGAGAAAGAACTTCTCGCAATCAAGGATGCCCTGAGTAACTGGAGACATTTACTGGAGGGTTCCACTCACCCAATCACCATCCTTACAGACCACCGCAATTTACAACACTTAAGGGCCTGTAAGACCCTCTCTGCTCGCCAAGTTAGATGGAGTTTGTTCTTCGACAGATTCGACTTTGTCATTTCTTACCGCCCCGGTTCTCAAAACCTTAAGGCGGACTCCTTGTCACGTATCTGCGAAGACCAGACCAAGGAAAATCCTCCCCAATCCATTATTCCATCTGACCGATTCATTGGAGCTTCAGCTTCTTTCAAGCAGTTGCTTACTCAAGCCTTCCTTAGAGATACGACGCAACTACCTAAGGGTCTCACCAGACAATCTGACGGTCTTTATACCTTTAATAACAAGATTTACGTTCCACCCCAACTACAAGTCTTGCTTCTTAAACAACTCCACGATGCCCCTTTGGCAGGTCATCTTGGTATCAGTAAGACCATTCATCTAGTTAAACGAGACTACTGGTGGCCCCAGCTTTCTAAGACAATCCATGACTACATCAATTCCTGTGTCCATCTGTGCTACTAATAAACATTCAAGGAAACCTCCCTTTGGCCTCCTGTCCTCCATCCCAATACCTAACAGACCATGGGATGTAATTTCTATGGATTTCATAGTTGATCTTCCCCGGTCTGAGGGGGCTAACACCATCATGGTCACAGTAGACTTATTAACGAAGATAGCCCACTTCATCCCCTTAAAGAAATTACCCACATCTTTTGAGACAGCAAACGCCTTCATACATCATGTCCTTAAGCTCCATGGGTTACCCTCTCAGATCATCACTGATCGTGGCTCTCAATTTGTGTCGAGGTTCTGGAGAGCCCTTTGTCAGAACTTAAAGATTAATCATAAAATGTCCACTGCCTACCACCAACAAACAAATAGACAAACAGAGCGTGTCAACCAGACACTGGAACAGTATCTACGTTGCTACTGTACTCATCTTCAAGATGACTGGTTCCATCTCCTTCCTCACGCCGAATTTGCATATAATAATGCCACAAGCTCTTCCTCCCAACTCTCACCTTTCTACGCTAACTATGGATTCCATCCTATCAGCTTGCCATCTTCCTTTTCCCCAAATAATGTTCCCTCTGTGGAAAATTACCTCTCGACCCTGAAAAAGAACCTGAGTATTCTCCGTTCCAATCTTGAAGCTGCTCAGTTGAAACAGAAAAGATATTATGATAACCATAGAACAGTTCCTCCTATATACAAAGTTGGCGACCTGGTCTGGCTGTCCACCCGGAACTTACGCCTTAAGATTCCTTCAAAGAAACTTGGTCGTCAATTTACTGGACCTTTCCCAATTTCCCATGTAATCAACAACAATGCTGTTAAATTAGAAAAACAAAGATTTAGAGCTGCGCCTTGTCACCCAGACCCAGTGTAAACAAAAGAGTCCATATATCAATAATGTGGAGATAAACAGTCCTTCAGACAAAACGGTGTAGTGATGAACCTTGACTCCAAAATTTTTCTGCTGATCTTAATTCAGGATGGACGTATAGTAATCACCACTGTGCTCAAACTTGGCTTTTCAATGTGGCCCACCACCAGAAGTATAAGCAGCTTACCAGAGGAATGGCTATAATCAGCAGTCGGCTGTGACCCAGCCGCGGCCTTTGAGGGAACCAGGACGAATCCCAAATCCTAGGGCAGTGCCTACACCGGGGCTCCACTCAGCAACTCCACCAGTTTAGATCATATGTGAATGATAAATAGAGGCAGACATAGCGTAATCCCGCTGGGACATTTATTAAAATTATAAAAACCAGAATACTCACATGGGAGATGATTTATATGCCTGTTTAACTCATCTCCCATGTGAGTATTCTGGTTTTTATAATTTTAATAAATGTCCCAGCGGGATTACGCTATGTCTGCCTCTATTTATCATTCACATATGATCTAACTGGTGGAGTTGCTGAGTGGAGCCCCGGTGTAGGCACTGCCCTAGGATTTGAGATTCGTCCTGGTTCCCTCAAAGGCCGCGGCTGGGTCACAGCCGACTGCTGATTATAGCCATTCCTCTGGTAAGCTGCTTATACTTCTGGTGGTGGGCCACATTGAAAAGCCAAGTTTGAGCACAGTGGTGATTACTATACGTCCATCCTGAATTAAGATCAGCAGAAAGTTTTTGGAGTCAAGGTTCATCACTACACCTTTTTGTCTGAAGGACTGTTTATCTCCACATTATTGATATATGGACTCTTTTGTTTACACTGGGTCCGGGTGACAAGGCGCAGCTCTAAATCTTTGTTTTTCTTGTTGCATTTCCTTCTGTGTCCCGGCACAAGAGCTGCTGCCTCCCCATTTCTTTTTCTTTTTATTGTTATTTTTAGTGACTGATAATACCGGCACTAATTGATTATCTATTTGTGACAAGCGCAATTTTTTTCTGTATTATAATGCTGTTAAATTAATCCTGCCTTCAGATTGGAAAATACATTCCTCCTTTCATGTTTCTCTCATTAAACCTTTCACACCTAATCCGTTCCCTAACAGAGATCCTCACCCCCCTCCTCCTGTCGAGGTTCTTGGTGAAACAGAGTATGAGGTTGAGAGAATTCTTGATTCCAAAAGGAAAGGTTCTTCTCTTTTGGGGGGAGGTATGCGCCTGCATCGGATCACCATATTGCCATAGCAGGGCAACTTATATACACTGGCCATTGGAGTAGATACACACTACTCCACACAGACTGGATGTGATCTCGGCATAGTGTCCTCACTGCTCTGCACACACTACTCCACACAGACTGGATGTGATCTCGGCATAGTGTCCTCACTGCTCTGCACACCTATCCAGATACACCTTACACCTGGCAATATATGCCTCTTGTTCCCTCATCACTACTTCATATAAACCTTTTTTTTTTTTTTTTTTTGCAATTAATGTAATTAATGTAATATCTTTTCTAATGTCATTTTCATGTAATTATTCGATTCACCATTCCCTCTGCACTTCCTCACCCAATCCCATCATTTCCTATTTTTTATATTTTCTCTTATAAATCACACACCTCAGCACACACGATACCACACTACCTTTTTAATCTACCTAACAATTAACTCAACCCCCCGGGACACTTAAGAATGACTTGATGGTCACTAGATATATAGGTAACCCTATAGTTGCCCTTGCCCTTATACCTTTCTATACATACATATACTTTAACCACTACCGTGTTCAGGTAGGCTGGAATTAAATTATCCTACATAACTTCATTTCAATCATCTATGGTGATTGTGGATGTTCTCTGCAGGTGCTGACCCCTCCGGGAGGGTATCCTTACTGAGGCTCCTTGTAAGCCCCCGCGGGTGGATCCATCGCCCTGGGGAGGATGAGGGTACGCTACTGTGTCCCCCCGGCTGAATTAGCGTTTTTTCTCCAATTGATGTTTCAGCGGTAAATACATTCCTATGTTAGAATTCATAATGTAAACATGCTTGTCATAAGATTTATGATTTATTCTATTAACCTTACACTTATATAATATACTCTTTTAGAAATAACTATCCCCCTGAAGAGACCCCTATTGGTCGAAACGCGTCGGTGATCAATACTGTAAATCTTCTACCATATGCAACATAGCAACATGTGTAACGTCTATATTTATGTAACCATGAAATGTGATTGGAATGTGATTTTGTACCTCTGTATTTGTTTTTATACATGTCAATTTATTTATTCATTGTGACATTACAGCTCTTTATCATTAAATACCTCTCTATAGAGTAACCACCTATTCTATATAGATTATTTGACATTGCTGCCTAAAAGCCCCACGGGGGAACCTTTCCATTTTTCTTTTCTCAAATTCCGGGGCGAGCAGCTCCTCCATCTTGGTCACATGTGTCTTTTTCCCTTCCAGGTTCTTCTCTTCAATATCTTATTCGTTGGAAAGGTTATAGTCATCTCGATGATTCCTGGGAAGATTCCTCACACATCCATGCTCCCCGACTCATTAAACAGTTTCATCACAAGCATCCTGACCGACCAGCTCCTACTGGGTACTCTGTTGGCACCCCCTTGAGGAGGGGAGTATGTAACGCCATCCGCGTTACCTTCGATAGAACGAGCGCAGCTGCACCTTGTTCTGACAGCTGTGCTCCGTTCTACAAGGCGTCCGCGTCACTTCCGGTGCGCGGACGTCTGCGCTCCACGCTGGAACGCGGAAGTGCGACCTGGAGATTTTCGCGCTCCAGGCGCACTATTTAAACCCCCTGCTCTGGCGGCAGGGTGTTCGATTATTCCTGTTGGACGCCTGCCGCCACCAGGGACCCGGACTCCCCCTCCAGAAGTCTCAGAGCTCTGCACTCCAACACCCCAGCGTTTGGCCACTCCAGAGAGCCTCCAGCTCCACCCGGCTTATGCCATTCCGCTGACAACAGCCTATCCAGACCTTCTCATCCCTACAGGGACCTCAGGAACCTGCAGCAAGGACCTCCTCTCTGAATCTCATCAGAACCGCAAGTAGCTTATGTGGCCAATACTGCCTTGTTAAGCTTATATACATTGCTGTGTCTAGAGGACTTTAATCCATCTGTCTGCTACTATTTGTTAGACTGCTACTCTCTCACCATAGGGACTGCAGAGTTGCCCTTAGTCATACATTCTCACCCTTGCTACAAACCACTATGCATCTCAGCCCTCTACTGACCCTTTAAAGTACTGCTTCGCTCTCAGTTCAACTCCTTGTTGCTACAGTAAGCTACGCCAATACCACGTTCTGCTCAGTGGAGGCTGTGATGATCTGAACCCCAAATTCTCTGTGTATTATAGAGTGATCTGGTGGTTGTAATCTGAGTAACCTCCGCAGCTGAGATCCATACTTGTAGTCCAGAGTCCTAATACCCGCAGAGTCGTAACAGATTGAGGACCAACAGGTTCTATTAGTCACAGCAGATGTGTCTTCACTCTATTCAATCATACAACATGATGATGCCACCCCAGCCCTCAATTGGGCCCTAAGCCAAAGGGAGGATCTACCCCACAATCAAAAAGTATTCATCGGCCACGCTCTCAATTTCTGTTTATCCCACAACTTCTTCTGGTATGGGAACAGGTTCTACACACAAAAACGGGGAGTTGCGATGGGAGCCAAGTTTGCCCCAAGTATCGCAAATTCATTTATGGCCGAGTGGGAAGACAAATCCATTTTTAAAGAAAGAAAAACAGAATTCATTTTTTATAAACGTTTTATTGATGATCTGTTTTTTATTTGGGCTGGGCCAGAAGAGTCGTTGAACAATTTTTTAAACGTTTTAAATAACAATAGCAACAACATCAGGCTTACCTCAGAGTGGCATAAAGAGACTATCAATTTTTTAGACGTGACGGTTTACCGAAAAAATAACAGACTAGAAACCAAGGTCTACTTCAAACAAACAGACAGAAATAGTTATCTACCAGTAACTAGCGGACATCACCCAAGATGGCTAAAAAACATCCCAAAGGGCCAAATAATGAGGGTAAAACGCAACTGCTCTGAAACCAGCAATTTTCTCAGTCAATCAAAGATCCTCACTGATAGATTCGAGGCTAAAGGGTATAACCCACATTTTCTGAACACAATTGTGGAAGAAGTAGAAAAGATCCCTAGAATGAAATGTTTGGAAGAAAAGGATAATAAAGACAAACAAGAAGCCAAAGAAAGAAATCCCAATGAATGGGGATTTATATCCCAATTTCACAGCCAATATAAGGAGGTTGAATCCATCTTCAAAGAACATTGGCATATTCTGTCATTGGACAAGAAAATAGGGCCTCTAATACCGCAACAACCTCAATTTATTTACAGAAAAGCGCCAACATATGGCGATACTATAGTGAAGAAAATCTTAGACATACCTGAAAAACCTCAAAGCTTCTGGAATCACTTCATCGCATCATCAAACAAGCAAGAATTCGAAATAAAGCAATTTATGACTTGCAACAGTACCCATGTGGTATACGCATTAAGATGCCCTTGTGATTTACTCTATATCTATATACTTTTTGTATATATATATTTTTATTTCTTTTTTATTAAAGGGCCCAGAGGTTTATTTTTATTAAAAGGCCCAGAGGTCCCCAGGGCCCCTGGATGGCTACCACCCTTTTTTTTATATATATTTTTCTATATTTATTTTTTTGTAAAGGAACCCCCCGCTTATCAAATCGCGGCAGCCCCCCCGCTTCTCAATTTCAGGCGGCAGCACCCCCCCCTCCCGGTTCTCTGCTCCAGGGGGCCCATGCCTGAAGCTGTGTAAGGGGCCCCATAATTCCTGATGGCGGCCCTGATTACACCCCCCCATGGTACGAAATTTAAAGGAATATTTCACTTTTATTGTTGCACTTTAACCACGTCCATACCACGCCTATTCTGGCACTTCTCTCCTTCATGTAACAATTATATTTTATTCCTTGAAAATTACTCAGGACCCCAAAACATTATATATATTTTATTAGCAGACACCCTAGGGAATAAAGTGGCGGGCATTTTTCATTAAAAATTTCCAATGGTATTTGCGCCAAAATTTTTCTAACGCCTTTTTTTTTTTTTTGCTTAAAAAAAAAACCTGTTTCAGGAATTTAAAAATAACAAAGCAGTAAAGCTAGCCCAATTTTTAGGGATAATGTGAAAGATGATGTTACACCGAGTAAATATGTACCTAACTTGTCACGCTTTCATATTGCGCACACTCATGGAATGGCGCTAAACTTCGTTATTATAAATCTCCATAGGCGAAGCTTGACTTTTTTTTTCAGGTTACCAGTTTTGAGTTACAGAGGAGGTCTAGTGCTAAAATTATTGCTCTCGCTCTAATGCACGCGTCAATACCTCACATGTGGGGTTTGAACGGTGTTTACATATGTGGGTGGGACTTGCATGCGTGTTCGCTTCTGAGTGCGAGCTACTAGGGACAGGGGCATTTAAATTTAGATTTTTATTTATTTTTTGTTTTTTTTAACATAATATTTTTATTTTTGCACTTTTTTGACCCTTTTTTTGTATTATTTTTCACTTTTCTTCCTATTACAAGGAATGTAAACATCCCTTGTAATACGACTAGTGTGTGACAGGTCCTCTTTATGGAGAGAGGCGGGGTCAATAAGACCCCACATCTGTCCTCCAGGCTGGAAAGCATGGAATTGGAAAAAACAAAAAAATGATCTCATGCTTTCAGCTGCGATCATGTTCGTTCAGCACAGTGGTGTAGTGTATAGCACGTTCACCTAGCAGCAAAAGGGTTGCTGGTTCGAATCCTGCCCGTGACACCATCTGCCTGGAGTTTGCATGTTCTCCCTGTGCCTGCGTAGGCTTCCTCCCACAATCTAAAAACATGCTGTAAATCGGATCCTGTCTAAATAAGCCCTAATATGCAGTAGGATATTTAGGTTTTGTGCTGCCCTAGGCCTGACCAAATTTCTGCACCCAAATTTCTATTAAGAAAAATGACCCACCCTTCCTGTCAAGGCCACACCCTGTTTTTTTATGACTCGCCCTGGAATTTTCAGGGGACACACACAAGTTCTGTGGGGGGGGGGCACAGGATTCCCTTAATTTGCATAGTTTTTCTCTCACTTCCTGTTTGGCTATGGGGCAGGAAGTGAAGGCCAATCTCCCCAAATGGACAGGGATAATACAAAATAAACTGACAGGGCTTATAACCCACTCTATCCAAAATGAAAGAAAACAAAAAAAGAAGTTTAACCCCAAATTTCAGATTTTAATGGGAGGCCTAAGAAAATATAACAATGCCAATAGGCCAGGATCCAGCGTTGCTAATATGTATGAATGTGTGTTAGGGACCCCCACAAACACCACCCAATGTTAAATAAACAATTTTCTTGTTTGTTTTGGGGATGCCTGCACCCCTGATAGGGTAAAGACACCTCACAAATGTTGTCACTTTCTACTTTAAATTCATTCACTTCCTGCCACATAGCCAAACAGGAAGTGAGGGTAAAACCTGAGTAATGTCTTGTTGGGGACACACAGATCAATCTAAATAGTTTCCCATTATGGAAATTGCATTTTGCTGTGTACACCCCAAATTAGTAGGGATCTTGGACTTTGGGGTCCATTTACTAAAGGCAAATCCACTTTGCACTACAAGTGGACAAGCAAGGAAGAAAAAAAATTGGCGGGATTGGATGTTAAAACCATCAGTGCTTCCCTTCTGATTTTCATTGACTACGCTTCTACTGCAGAGCGGCTTTGCCTTTACTAAACCCCAAAGTAACTAATCATTTGGGGTGTACACAGCAGTGCAATTTGCTTAATGGGGACACTAGTTAGATTGACCTGTGTCCTGAAGAAAAGACCATTGGTAGGGTTTTACCCTCACTTCCTGTTCAGCTGTGTGACAGGAAGTGAAGCCAATTTTAAGAAAAGGGACACAAAGCCCAACCTAAAAACACAAGCAGGGTTCTAACACTCAATTGGCTTCCCTCAAACACCCACAATTAGAATAGGATTGTCTTGTGGTAGATTCAAGCACAGTGCTGTAAATCAGCATTTCAAGCCTGTCCATCAATACACCACCCCCCCCCCCCCCCCCCCAACAGGCCTTGTTTGCAGGTTTTCCTTCATCTTGCACATGTGCTTTAAAAAGACAGTCTGGACATCAATTCTAGGAAACAATACTTACCGCTTTTTTGGTGACTAAACATGGCATCAAACATTTCATGCATACACACCAGCAAAGATGCTTACAGACAAATCACACTTGATGGTTTAGGCCCAAACTATTTCAGCTGCAGCTGTTAAAATCCGTAGCATGAAAAAATATCACAAAACAAACTTCAAAATTTGAAAGTAATTTTATTGGTCCACAAAACAAGGAAAGCAAAACAAAAAATTAAAAATAAACACACAAACAAAAAAAACATAAAAAACAAAAATAGACCTAGATTTATTTCAGACATTAATTGGAATATGCTTTTGAAATAACAGGATAGACCCACAGGATTAAAACATTAGTCATTAACGTCTTGAGAAACATTTTGCTAAATTATGCAGCAGACCAAAACATCAAAGTGAACATCATTAAATCAAACAATCCCCCCCCCCCCCCAAAAATAACTTGCTCAAAAACATCTCTGTTTCGCCCTGCCTGCCTGCCTGCCAGCCAGCAAGTCTGCCCCCTCTCAGGGCAGCCGACATGTGCTCTATCAACTCTTTTTATAACATGTGTGCTAATGAACCAATTGGAAACACATGAAGAAATGTCATTGCGGACACATTTTTGGGACCTTTGGCATTTTTCTAGCGACCAATGGTATACAAATGCATTGCTTACTATAAAAATGTCCCTGGCAGGGAAGGGGTTAACACTAGGGGTGAGGAAGGGGTTGATTATGTTACCTGGGTGTGTTCTAACTATAAAGGGGGTGGGACTGACTAGGGGAAATGACAGATCGCTGTTCATACATTGTATGAACAGACGAGCAGGCACCCCCCCCCTGACAGGACCGGGATAAAGGGGAACTCCACACCAAATAAATAAAAAAACGGCGTGGGGGTCCCCCTCCAGGTGCATAACAGGCCCTTAGATTTGGTCTGGAATGTGAGGGATTAAACCCACGCCAAAGAAACGGCGTGGGGTTCCCCCCCAGATCCAGACCAAACCCTTATCCCAGGCACGCAGTCTGGCCGGACAGGAATGGGGGTGGTGGACGAGCGAGCGCCCCCCCTCCTGAGCCGTACCAGACTGCATGCCCTCGACATGGGGGAGTGTGTGCTTTGGGGGAGGGGGGCACTGCCCCCCCACCCCAAAGCACACTTGTCCCCATGTCGATAGGGACAAGAGCCTCTTCCCGACAACCCTGGCCGTTGGTTGTCGGGGTATGCGGGCGGTGGGCTTATCAGAATCTGAGAGCCCCCTTTAATAAGGTGGCCCCCAGATAACGGCCCCCCACCCTATGTGAATGAGTATGGGGTACATCGTACCCCTACCCATTCACCTGGTGGAAAAGTGTAAAAATAAGACACCACACAGAATAAAATAATTTATTAGTCAGCTCCGGGGGTCTTCTGCCGGGGCCACCCCGCCACCACCCCATTGGGCCCCGGGCTTTGCCGTTTTCTGCCGGGGGGGCAACACCCCAAATTAAGCTCTTTTACATCCGGGGGGCGGCGGAAAATGGTGGAGAACAACAGGGGTGTCGCCCCCCTCGGGCTTCTAACCGTCTTCTGCCGGGGGGGCTCCTGCCTCCCGTGGGCTTCTGGCTGTCTTCCGCCAGGGGGTGCACCTACCCCCCGGGCTTCAAGCCGTTTTCCGCCGAGGGGAGCTCCAGCCCCCCACTGGGCTTCTGGCCGTCTTCTGCCAGGGGGCGACACCCACCGATGCTCTCCGCCATGTTCAGCCGGGCCCCCACCCCAAATTAAGCTCTTTTAAATCCGGGGGGCCGGCGGAAAATGGTGGAGAACAACGGGGGTGTCGCCCCCCCTCGGCCTTCTAGCTGTCTTCTGCTGGGGGGGCTCCTGCCTCCCGCGGGCTTCTGGCCATCTTCCGCCGGGGGGGTGACACCCGCCGATGCTCTCCGCCATGTTCGGTTGGGCCCCCACCCCAAATTAAGCTTTTTGTGCATCCGGGGGGGCCGGCGGAAAATGGCGGAGAACACCGGGGGTGTCGCCCCCTCCTCGGCCTTCTAGCCATCTTCTGCCGGTGGTCTCCTGCCTCCCGCGGGCTTCTGGCCGTCTTCCGCCGGGGGGGGCGACACCCGCCGATGCGCTCCACCATGTTCGGCCGGGCCCCCACCCCAAAATTAAGCTTTTTGTGCATCCGGGGGGGCGGCGGAAAATGGCAGAGAACACCGGGGGTGTCGCCCCTCCTCTGCCTTTTAGCTGTCTTCTGCCGGGGGGGGGGGGCTCCAGCCCCCCACCGGGCTTCATCGTTTTGTGCCGAGGAGGGGCAACAACCCACCCCGGTCTTCGCCGCCGCCTTCTGCCGCGGCCCCCTTCACCACAAAGCTTCCTGCTTATGGGGGAGGGCAGCGGGCTTCGTTGGCTTCTGCCTGGCTCCTTTGCTGGGGCCAGGGCTTCTCGTCGCTGTCTTCCGCCGCGGGGCGACACACGCGGGCTTCTCCGGTGCCCTCCGCTTCTGCCTGGCTCCTCCGCTGGGGCCAGGGCTTCTCTCCGCTGTTTTCTTCCATTCGATGTTGACACGACGAGGTCCGGCGCTGAAATGCCGACAGAGCGGTGCGCATTGATTAATATTGGCATAGGGCGTGGGCGTGGTTATGCCACCATGTGACCTTAACCCATGTGACATCACAGGGCATGATAGGAATGTGATGTCACATGGGTTAAGGTCACATTGTGGCATCACCACGCCCACGCCCTATGCCAATATAAGTCAGTGCCCACCGATCTGTCGGCATTTCATGGCCGGACCTCGTCGTGTCAACATCGAATGGAAGAAAACAGCGGAGGGAAGCCCTGGCCCCAGCGGAGGAGCCAGGCAGAAGCGGAGGCCACCGGAAAAGCCTGCGTGTGTCGCCCCACGGCGGAAGACAGCGACGAGAAGCCCTGGCCCCAGCGGAGGAGCAAGGCAGAGAGGCCCCCGGCAGAAAACTACGAAGCCCGCGGCCATCCCCCATAATCAGGAAGCTTCGTGGTGAAGGGGGCGGCGGCGGAAGACGACGGCAAAGACCGGGGTGGGATGTGCGACCCTCGCCCCGGCAGAAAACGACGAAGCCCGAGGCCCTCCCCATAAGCTTTGAACTTTGTGGTGAAGGGGGCAGAAGACAGAGGAGGCGAACACCGGGGTGGGTTGGCGGAAGACCCCCGGGGCTGACATTTTTTCCACCAGGTGAATGGGTAGGGGTACGATGTACCCCATACTCATTCACATAGTGTGGGGGGCCGGAATCTGGGGGCCGCCTTATTAAAGGGGGCTCCCAGATTCTGATTGGCTCCTGCCCGTATACCCCGACAACCAATGGCCAGGGTTGTCGGGAAGAGGCTCTTGTCCCTATCGACATGGAAACAAGAGTGCTTTGGGGTGGGGGGCAGTGCCCCCCTCCCCCAAAGCACACACTCCCCCATGTCGAGGGCATGCGTGCTGGTATGGCTCAGGAGGGGGGGTGCTCGCTCGTCCCCACCCCCATTCCTGTCCGGCCAGACTGCGTACCTGGGATGAGGGCTTGGTATGGATCTGGGGGGAACCCCACGCCATTTTTGGCGTGGGTTTAACCCCTCACGTTCCAGACCAAGCCGAAGAGCCTATTGTACCCCTGGAGGGGGACCCGCGTCGGTTTCAAGTTTGAAATTTGGCACGGAGTTCCCCTTCAGTGTCAGCGCAGGCTGAAAACCGTTCAGAGCTTCCCGTGCACCGTGTCACGCACAGAAATCTCAGCTACGCCGCATGGAATTTACTAAAAATTTCTCTGCGTACTGACGCGGCGTACGGGAAGCCCCGAAATTTCCCTCTGCGCATGCCCAGTATGCAAATGAACCTCCCGAGGTTCAGGCGCACTTTGCAAGCGCACGGGGATAGGTTCTTTAAAAGTCACTTTCACTTTCAATTCGGCCCGCCACACACATTCAAACACATGTCACTACACTTCCCCTGCATCACCCCTCTCCCTCCCCTAATAAACTCCTGCCCGAATCCCCGATATTTACATTACTAAATGCCGTACGCCAGCTCTGTACTAGCGTGCCATGCGCCCTCTCCTGGGCGCATTAGGCATTTTAGTAAATGAGAAAACACACTGCACTCCCAGCGTGTCTCTTTTGTAAATGTCAAAAACACTTTTACTCCTGCTTGTGTGCCGTGAGTCATGGCGCACAGGCTTGGTAAATGACCCCCACTGTCTCTCTCTCTCAGCACGCTGCAACACACCACACAAGGCCGACTTCCAGGCGGCCTTATATAGTGCGGGGCGTGTACTAAATTCCCTGAGGCATAATTGGCCAAAGCCACCCTGGCTTTGGCCAAATATGGCTCTCCGTTTTTTTCGCCCTGTGATTGGCCAAAGCATGCAGGTCATAGTGCCTACAATACACTGTGATGCCGCAGTGAATTTTGGGCCGTGATGCGCCACTCGAATTTGACGTGAACGGCCCATAGCGTTCGAAATTCGTCAAGTGATCGAACAGACGATGTTCGAGTCGAACATGGTTTCGACTCGAACTTGAAGCTCATTCCTACTGTCCACCACATACGTGATGTGCCAAACCCGAGTGCCCAGAAAACAACATACAGTTTGGCGCTTCTGGCCTTTGTTACAGATTGCCCTCTCTGTTTTTCTAAGAATTGAGTTCCCTACCACCAGAATCTGTCTTTACTTTCCCTTCGCTTCCCACCCACTCTCACTGGTGGAGTTCTCCCCCCGGGCAGTTAGGAGAGTCCCTCCTGGTCCCTGACTGGTTTCACCAATGTCACTCATTAGAGCATACTTATTGAGATGCTCCAGCCCTGGATCGGCCTCCCTGGCACTTCCCCCTCTACCCTTCCTGACTGTCACCCATTCACTCTTTCCTAGTGCCTACACCTCTTTGTCTCCACCCACCTCTGTGTTGGCCCCTGCTGGTACTTGCCGTGTATGTTCCTGGCTCTCCTTTAGTATGGAGGGTCTTCTCAGTGCTGACAATTGCTTCCCCGGATTCAGAACCTGGGCTTCCAGGGAAACAATGTGCTTACATTTTGCACAGCAGTATTCGCCCTTGATTGGATGATCAAGGAACGCATACATTCTGCAAAATGTACACCGATTCGCATCTTCACACCCGCTGTGCATCATACCTACTAATTTAATGAGGATTGGGGATTATACCCTGTCCAAAATACTTAACAACTAGCTTCCTGACACTAATACTCAATAAGACAATACACAGGTAAAGGTGAAAAAGGAAGAGTATAGTCTCAATTATTCAATTAGAAAAATACATTTATAATGTACCAGCATCCCGGAATGATTGGAAGAGGGGAGACCATATAGTTGGAGACAACAAAGCTGCTTGACACTATGGGCCAGATTCAGGTAGATGGGAGCATCTTTGCTCTGGAGTAACGCTTCTCATTTACGTTACTCTGCCGAAATTTTAGGAGCAAGTGCTGTTATTCATGAAGCACTTGCTCCTAAAGTTGCGGCAGCGCATCGCAAATGAGCCGGCGGAATTCAAATTGGGCAGGTACGGCGCGTGTATTATTTAAACTAAGCGCGATCCCGCGGCGAACGTACTGCGCATGCGTCGAATGTCAATGCATCCCAGTGCGCATGCTGCAAATTCTGTCAGTGAACGTCAATGACGTCACATCCCCATTCATGAACGTTTTACGCAAGCGACGCAAATTTTTTTTTTCCGACGCGATGACGACGGCTATACTTAACATAGGATACTCCACTAGGGGGCTGCTTTATCTTTACGGCGCGTATCGCTTACAGAAACGTCGGAAAGTCACTGCGTCGCGCCCGAAAATGATCGTGAATTTCCGATACCCGCTGATTAACATATTTTTTCAGCGTTAATCAGCGGGAACGCCCCCCGCGCCATTTTTAAATTAAATTTGTGATGCGATGGCGAAATTCAATTACGCCGATTGCATCGGAACTCCAACCCGGCGTTTCTTGTTTTCTGGTTACAGAAAACAGAAACGCCGGCTTAAAGTGATAGTTAGGCTGGAGTATCTGTGATACTCCAGCCTAACTCTACCTGAATCTGGCCCTATGTGTCTAAACTATATCGATCAGTTTTGGGTTTGGTTGGGATTTTCAAGGTACTGATAGAGAGGCATATATCAGATAAAAAATTGATTTATTACAAATGGAACAATACAACAATAATAAAATGATGAGGCAGGCCCCACAGTTCGGACACAGTAAAGGTATTTGTTGAGACAAAACAAAACAAAACCGTATTGGTCAGATGCGTGGAGACGATCTGCGACCTCGACCGGTTTCACGGTTAATACCGCTTCTTCAGGAGGATCTACATAAATATATATTGTTTATAGAAAAGAACAAGCATGATTTAAATGATTGTAAATAAACATTTTAGAAATAAGCAGCGAGATTGATGTTAGACTGATTGCGAAGACACACTTACCTAGGACGGCAGATGGCCTGGGATGAGCAACCAACAGTCGCGCCCCCCCAAAAGAGAACACAAAAGGCTCGCGCCGGGGAAGCTGACAAAAGCTCTAAGGAGTAAAGCAGCGAAGAAAAAAGGGGGGGAGGACTAAGAGGGAAAGGGGGGAGGGGAGAAAGCACAGAAAATGCAGAAGGAGGAGAGAAGGGAATTTTAGTGGGGGGCGGAAAAGGTGGGAACAGAGGAGGAAAGAAGGGGGGGAAGAATGAGAAGACAGAAAGGGGGAAGGGGAAAGAGAAAGAAAAGGAGAGAAAAAAAAGAGAACAAAGGGGGAGGGAATGAAAAGGATAAGAATGGGGAGGAGAGGGGGTGTGGGTAACGGGAGTGGAAGAGGAGAGGTGTGATGTGTGTGTACAGAAAGGGGGTTGGGTGGTGAAAGTATAGGGAACCCAGGATTCACCAAAAATAGTGGGAGGGGGGTAATCTAGTGGTTCTTACCCCAAAAAAAAATATTAAATGTTAGTTAAATACACTGGGGGAGAAAGGGCGGCAACATCACAAAATCATAGGCGCAGGTAGCAGCCTAATGTAGTATAGGGAGAGCCAATAACGCTGGTAAGCAGACAGCTGCAAGATAGGATACAAGGAGAGTTACATTTAGGCTGAACCAGCTAACAACAGGCTGGCAAGGCTAAAAGTAGTCAGACATGTTAAAATGTGTCCTACCTTGTCGTGATGGCCAATATGCATCCCCAGGGAGAGCTTGTCGTATCTTACCATAAGCAAGCAAAACGCTGCTTATGTGAGGTTTCCCCGGATCACATGGGGCGTCAGGTCAGCTGACGCGGCGTGATGTGATCATCCATCCCAAAAAGCATCCCACGTGTGTAAGACGTGAGTGTGCGATCTGAGGACCCAATGGCAGAGCCAGGTCGTCAGTCGCAAGGAGGGGACTCGAGCTGGAGCCTCCGCCCAAGGGATGGAATAACGCGAGCCATAGGTTCAGTAGGAGGGGGGAGGGAGAGAAAGCCGCTCAAAGCAGGGAAGCTTCCTGGGAACTTAGGGGAGTCCTCACCGTCAGGCTGCATCAGGACAGCTGCCAGTTTACAAAAAACATGAAAAGTATAAAATCAATTAGGTTAAAAATATAGGGCCAGATTTAGGTAGATGCGCGCATCTTTTCGCCAACGTAGCGCAACGCATATACGCTGCGCTGATGCAAACTAGCGAGTGAAGTACAGCATTCACCAAGCGCATGGCCGTTACTTTGCGACGGAGTAACGAAGTTGCGTTGGCGCAACCCGACGCAAGTGGAAGTAGGTGTGATCATATGTAAATAAATGATGGGCGGAGCCCAGTGCAGAGGCTTACGTTCAGCGCATCATCCACGGAGCATGCGCAGTGAGTGAGGCTTCACTCGGCCCCCTGTGCGCATGCTCACAACTTCCGTCGGCACCACTTCACGGGAAACGTCAGAGCAATGTGTTCCGTTGCGCGTATAAAAGCACCAGCGGAAGCGCCATTCCGGCGCAAAAGTATTTCCGTTTCCCCCCACCCCAGGGAAGTTACTTTTGCTCGCTAATGGCTGCTCCCGCTCCCCCCAAAGAGAGGAGGAACCTCAATTTCAATGCCCAGGAGGTCTCTATGGTCATCTCCGCTATGGAGACTTATAACGATTTTCTCCACGGAAAGAAAAGTCGGAAGACCAGCCGGGAGAGGAAGCAGGCCATCCTGGACACCATTGCTGGCAGGGTGAATGTGTTGGGGTACTCCACCCGGACTGCTGGTGATATCCAGAAAAAAATAAATGACCTGTGGCGCAAGGTCCGTTGCAAGGTGGCCACCATCAGGAGGCATGAGAGGGGCACAGGTGGTGGACCCCCATGTCCGGTCAGCCTGACCACAGAGAAGGAGGTGGTCGCACGCTGCCTGGAGAGGGAGCAGTTGGAGGGGGTACCAGGCTATGATTCTATGGAGGAAGGCTCCAGGACAGGTAAGTGTTTTTTATCTTCTATTTGATGTGTTGCATGTGGGGGGGGGGTACATGTGCCAAGTGTGTGGGACCACCAACATGTGTCTGCTTTGTGTCATCCACAGATGACGGAGCTGGGCCATCATCTGTTGCCGGCCATTCCACCCCAACCCCCCAACGGGATCCTGAGGACGAGCCCCTGGGTGCTGAAGACACCGAGGTGGAGGAGAGTGCCCACACCACTTCTGCAGAGATGGTTGAGGAGGAGCCTGTTCCTCAGCAGGAGTTTATTTTGTTTTTATCAGAGTCCTCCCCTTCTGCAGGCCCCTCTGTCATCCCCCTCACCCATCCTCGGTAGCCCCTCAAGGGAGACTCCATCCCCACGGGGACAACCTTCTCCTGGCCCCAGGAAGGCGACCCGTAAGACCAGGGGGGTGTCTGATCTGGTCCAGGACCAGGTGGCGATGGACCACGCCCGGCAAACCCAGCAGATGGGGGAGATTGCTGGCCACTTGGACCGGCTCGCTGACAGCCTGGGCTCCGTATCGCAGCTGCCCAGTGGTGTGCAGGACGTTGTGACCAGCCTGGGGGAGGTGCAGGCTGATGTACGGCACCTCACAGCAGCCGTCCACGCCAACACAGCTGCCATCTGGGAAGAGGGGAGGCAGCGGCAGCGTGCCCAGCGGCATAATATCACCCGCCAGCTGAGAATGCAGGCCCAGACCAACCTCTAGCTGAGCCGGATTGCCGTGGCCTTGGAGGGCATGCAGCCAACAGCTGCCAGGAGTGGCCCAGCTGGGGATCAGCCTCCTCCAGATGCCCCCCCACCCACTCCCTCCAGGCAGCTGAGGAGCCCGAGAGTGCCCACAAGGAGGAGCCCCCGTCATCCCAGATAAGGGATTTTTTTTTTTTGGGTTAATTTTTTTTTTGATTCTTGCTCAGGTTATGAGTTTATATTTTATTTTATTACTCAGGTTATGAGTTTATATTTTATTTTATTACTCAGGTTATGAGTTTATATTTTATTTTATTACTCAGGTTATGAGTTTATATTTTATTTTATTACTCAGGTTATGAGTTTATATTTTATTTTTAACTGCACACGGTCAGGAGTGCAGGGGACAGTGTGAATGGTGTGTGAATGTGAGGGGGTGGCACTCCTGCCAGTAAGGGGTGTCACCCTCGGCCGTGGTGGAGAAGTTATCCCCACGGCTGTATGAATGACGTGTGAAAGGTGTATGAATGGACAGCGACATCATTGGGGCCTTGACGCTGGCGTTGCTGCTCCCAAGTCCTACATGCTGGACTTGGGCTAATCCAATGCGATGTGGATGTGGTGTGTGTGATCTAGGGACATCAGTGGTGTGCATGCATGCATTGTCTGTGTGATTAATGTTTTGGTTTAGTGTCCAAAGATGCCTACGGCGAGGACCCTCCTGACTGCTCTTCCATCAGCAGACTGGTTCTCCTCTGGCAGGTGGGGACTGTGTGGGTCGGTGGTCAGGTCATCACATATGTCAATCTGCAGGCCTTTTCTCATAGCAAAGTTGTGCAGAATGCAACATGCACCGATGATCTGACACACGAAGGTAGGGGAATACAATAGGGTCCCCCCGGACTTATCCAGGCAGCGGAAACGGGACTTAAGGAGCCCAAATGTTTGCTCCACCACTGCACGGGTTTTGATGTGTGCTTCATTGTATTTTCTCTCTCCTCTGGTTTGGGGGTTCCGGAAAGGAGTCATTAGATGGGGTCCTAGTGCATATGCAGAGTCACCTGGAAGGGAAAAGACAGGAGGATGTTAGTCATGCATGTGGCCCTTGTGATGTGTGCATCATGGGAGGGGATAGTCATGCCTGCCACCCATGTCACTCACCAACCAGCCAGCTGTCCCCATACATGTTCTGCTCGAATTCTGCTGGGATGGGGCTCTGACGGTATATGAAGCTGTCATGGCTGGATCCAGGGTGTTTGGCACGGACGTGCCATATGAGGCGTTGGGCATCGGCTATCACCTGTACGTTGATGGAATGCCAATGCGGTATATGTGCTCTGTGGCACTGGGGGGCTTTAGGGCCACATGTGTGCAATCAATGGCCCCCACAGTGCGTGGGAATCTGGCAATGCTGTAGAAATCTGTAATTGCCTTCAGCTGCAGCTCCTCAGTGGTTGGTCTGATGAAGTGGTGGGACATGCGTCTGAGGATTGCGGGGACAACCTGGTGCACACATCTGCTCATGGAGGACTGTGACATCCCAGCCACCACTCCACTTGTACGCTGGAATGATCCACTGGCAAGGAAATGAAGTGTTGCCAGTACCTTCACCAGTGGCTGCACTGCTCGTGAGCGGTGTGTCTTGCTGGTGATGTCACCCTGCAGGGTTGTGGTTAGTTCAAGTATTGCATCTGGGCTGAATCTGAAGAGGCGATACACCTCCTCATCCCCCATGCCAAAGAGGCTCATGCGCGTGCGGTATATCCTCTCACGTGCCCGCCTCCTCCGTACCTGGGGACCCAGTACTAGTGCTAGGACCGCGACTGCCCCAGGCATGTTGGCACACAGAGGTGTTGTCCTTGCACGTGTGGTTGTTCAGCTTGCTAGTTTTGTCGGTAACGCTGCTGCTGTAGCTGCTCTCCTGCTGACCTGTGGCCGTCTGGAGTAAAGATAAAGCAGCTATTTGTAGAAATAACTTTGCGCCGGATGGACGAGATACGCGCGGCGCATGTAGCCAGCGTATGGTGCTAATCCGTTCGCGAATCGGGAAATCTCCCTCATTTGCATATTTGCAGGGGAAATCAATGGCGCGACTGATGCGGCAAGCGAAATTATGCACTGACGAGACTCTGGCGTCGGAAAGTTAAGCCGATCGGAAATGGCCCGTTTTCTGTCGCATCTAGTTTGGTGGGTACGGCCACATAGATACGACGGCGCATCTTCACAGTTACGCGGTGCATATCGAAATACTCCAGCGCAAGTCTTGCTGAATCTGGCCCATAGTCAGAGTTTAAAAAGACATTGTCATTAAAAAAGGGAAATTTATTTCATATGTCATTTAACATGGGCAGAAAAACCAGCCTTGGACGTCTGAACAATCACAAGGGAAGGGGGGGGGGAGAGAGGGGGGAGAAGGAAGAGGGGGGACATAAATATATACAATCCATACAGATGGCTTAAGTGGATTCATTATATAATAATGTATGCATAAAGAAATTTAAGCATAAACAAAAAAAAAAACACATAATAAAAATTGGTTACAATCAAATAGTATTTCATTAGTATAACTGATGCCCCCAGTAGGGACCAAAGAGGAGGGAGGAGAACAGACGGTATTTAAGAAGGGATACCAGAAAAGGGGGGGGGGGAAAGGGGGGGAGGAGGGGAAAAAGAAAAGGGGGGATAGGCAAGGGGAGGATGACTATATATTTTTACAGAAAACATTCATAAGAATTGACCTCATTTAGGCCAGGAGGGACTGTGGCATTGAGGTGCTCTATCCAGAGACACTCGTTTTGCAAGATAGATCTATTCCAGTCACCTCCTCGTGGGTTTGGTGGAATCACTTGTAATACCAGAAAACGTAAAACGGAGAGGTCATAGCGATGATATAGGCCAACAAGATGTCCGATGGTTGTTAGTTTGCCATTATCTGAGTCATATAGGTGGTCACCCATTCTTTGGCGAAATTCCCTGATGGTCTTGCCGATGTAGAAGGCGCCATTTCTTTCCCCCCCCTTTTCTGGTATCCCTTCTTAAATACCGTCTGTTCTCCTCCCTCCTCTTTGGTCCCTACTGGGGGCATCAGTTATACTAATGAAATACTATTTGATTGTAACCGATTGTTATTATGTGTGTTTTTTTTTTTTTTTTGTTTATGCTTAAATTTCTTTATGCATACATTATTATATAATGAATCCACTTAAGCCATCTGTATGGATTGTATATATTTATGTCCCCCCTCTTCCTTCTCCCCCTCTCTCCCCTTCACTTTTTCTCACTCAGTCTCCTTTATTCTTGACCCTTCCTCCCCCCCCCTCTTTTTCCGCGGTGTCCCCCACTATTTTCTAGTATTGGCAAACCTAAATTATTTTTTGCAAATCTTTACTCCTTAGAGCTTTTGTCAGCTTCCCCGGCGCGAGCCTTTTGTGTTCTCTTTTGGGCGGGCGCGACTGTTGGTTGCTCATCCCAGGCCATCTGCTGTCCTAGGTGAGTGTGTCTTCGCAATCAGTCTAACATCAATCTCGCTGCTTATTTCTAAAATGTTTATTTACAATCATTTAAATCATGCTTGTTCTTTTCTATAAACAATGTATATTTATGTAGATCCTCCTGAAGAAGCGGTATTAACCGCGAAACCGGTCGAGGTCGCAGATCGGCTCCACGCATCTGACCAATACGGTTTTGTTTTGTCTCAACAAATACCTTTACTGTGTCCGAACTGTGGGGCCTGTCCCATCATTTTATTATTGTTGTATTGTTCCATTTGTAATAAATCTATTTTTTATCTGATATATGCCTATCTATCAGTACCTTGAAAATCCCAACCAAACCCAAAACTGATCGATATAGTTTAGACACATAGGGCCAGATTCAGGTAGATGAGAGCATCTTTGCTCTAGAGTAACGCTTCTCATTTACGTTACTCTGACGACCCTTTCAGCGCAAGTACTGTTATTCACATAGCAGTTGCGCGTAAACTTGCGCCAGAGTAACGATAATGCCCTGGCGTAACCCGACGCAAGTGGAAGTGGGTGTGATCATATGTAAATGATGGGCGGAGCCCAGCGCAGAGGCAACTTCCGTCGGCACCACTTCCCGGGAAACGTCAGCGCAATGCCTTCCGTTGGGCGCTTAAAAGCGCAGGCGGAAATGCCATTCCGGCGCAAAAGTAGTTCCGTTTCCCCCCACCCCAGGGAAGATACTTTTGCTCAGTGATGGCTGCTCCCGCTACCCCCAAAGAGAGGAGGAACCTCAATTTTAATTCCCAGGAGGTCTCGGTCATCATATCAGCAATGGAGTCTGTTAATGAGTTACTCCATGGGAAAAAAAGCCGGAAGACCAGCCGGGAGAGAAAGCAGGGCATCCTGGAGACCATTGCTGCCAGGGTAAATGTCTTGGGGTACTCCACCCGGACTGCTTCTGACATTCAGAAAAAAATAAATGACTTGCGGCACAAGGTCAAGGGCAAGGTGGCCACCATCAGGAGGCATGAGAGGGGCACAGGTGGTGGTCCCCCATGTCCTGTCAGCCTGACCGCAGAGGAGGAGGTGGTCGCACGCTGCCTGGACAGGGAGCAGTTGGAGGGGGTCCCTGGATATGACTCCATGGAGGAAGGCTCCAGGACAGGTAAGTGTTTTTTATCCCCTATTTGGTGTGTTGCATGTGGGGGGGGAGGGTACGTGTGCCAAGTGTGTGGGACCACCAACATGTGTCTTCTTTGTGTCATCCACAGATGACGGAGCTGGGCCATCATCTCTTGGCGGCCAGTCCACCCCAACCTCCCAACGGGATCGTGATGATGAGCCCCTGGGTGCTGAAGAGACCGAGGTGGAGGAGAGTGCCCACACCACCTCTGCAGAGGTGGTTGTGGAGGAGCCTGTCCCTGAACAGGACTTCATCTTATTGGATGAGTCCTCCTCTTCAGCAGGGCCCTCTGTCATCCCCTCCCCCATCCTCGGTAGCCCCTCAAGGGCGCCTCCATCCCCACGGGGACAACCTTCTCCTGCCCCCAGGAAGGCCACCCGGAAGACCAGGGGGGTGTGTGATCTGGTCGAGGACCAGGTGCTGTTGGACCACGCCAAGCAGACCCAGCAGATGGGGGAGATTGCTGGCCACCTGGACCGGGTTGCTGACAGCCTGGGCTCCATGTCGCAGCTGCCCAGTGGTGTTCAGAACCTTGTTACCAGCCTGGGGGAGGTGCAGGCTGATGTCCGGCACCTGACAGCAGCTGTACATGCCAACACTGCTGCCATCCGGGAAGAGGGGAGGCAGCGGCAGCGTGACCAGCAGGATCAAGTCACCCGCCAGTTGAGGATGCAGGCCCAGACTAACCTCTATCTGAGCCGGATTGCAGTGGCCTTGGAGGGCATGCAGCCAACAGCTGCCCGGAGTGGCCCACCCGGGGATCAGCCTCCTCAAGATGCCCCCACACCCCCACCACCACCCAGTCCCTCCAGGCAGCTGAGGAGCCCGAGAGTGCCCCCAAGGAGGAGCCCCCGTCATCCCTGATGAGGGTTTTTTTCTTATTTGGTTTATATTTTTATTTTTTTTATTACTCAGGTTATGAGTTTTTTGTTATTTTTATACTCAGGTTATGAGTTTATATTTTATTTTCTTGCTCAGGTTATGAGATTTTTTATTTCTTTTGAACTGCACACGGTCAGGAGTGCAGGGGACAGTGTGAATGGTGTGTGAATGTGAGGGGGTGGCACTCCTGACAGTAAGGGGTGTCACCCTCGACCGTGGTGGTGAAGTTAACCCCACGGCTGTATGAATGACGTGTGAAAGGTGTATGAATGGACAGTGACATCATTGGGGCCTTGACGCTGGCGTTGCTGCTCCCAAGTCCTACATGCTGGACTTGGGCTAATCCAATGCGATGTGCATGTGGTGTGTGTGATCTAGGGACATCAGTGGTGTACACGCGTGCATTGTCCGTGTGATCAATGTTTTGGTTTAGTGTCCAAAGATGCCTACGGCGAGGACCCTCCTGACTGCTCTTCCATCAGCAGACTGGTTCTCCTCTGGCAGGTGGGGACTGTGTGGGTCGGGGGTCAGGTCATCACGCATGTCAATCTGCAGGCCTTTTCTCATAGCAAAGTTGTGCAGAATGCAACATGCAGCGATGATCTGACACACAAAGGTAGGGGAATACAATAGGGTCCCCCCGGACTTATCCAGGCAGCGGAAACGGGACTTCAGGAGCCCGAATGTTTGCTCCACCACTGCACGAGTTTTGATGTGTGCTTCATTGTATTTTCTCTCTCCTCTGGTTTGGGGGTTGCGGAAAGGAGTCATTAGATGGGGTCCCAGTGCATATGCAGAGTCACCTGTAAGGGAAAAGACAGGAGGATGTTAGTCATGCATGTGCCACTTCTGATGTGCATCACGGGAGGGGATAGTCATGCCTGACTCCCATGTCACTCACCAACCAGCCAGCTGTCCCCATACATGTTCTGCTCGAATTCTGCTGGGATGGGACTCTGATTGTATATGAAGCTGTCATGGCTGGACCCGGGGTGTTTGGCACGGACGTGCCATATGAGGCGTTGGGCATCGGCTATCACCTGTACGTTGATGGAATGCCAATGCTTCCGATTGCGGTATATGTGCTCTGTGGCACTGGGGGGCTGAAGGGCCACATGTGTGCAATCAATGGCCCCCACAGTGCGTGGGAATCTGGCAATGTTGTAGAAATCTGTCATTGCCTTCAGCCGCAGCTCCTCAGTGGTTGGTCTGATGAACTGGTTGGACATGCGTCTGAGGATTGCAGGGACAACCTGGTGCACACATCTGCTTATGGAGGACTGTGACATCCCAGCCACCACTCCACTTGTACGCTGGAATGATCCACTTGCAAGGAAATTAAGTGTTGCCAGGACCTTCACCAGTGGCTGCACTGCTTGTGAGCGGTGTGTCTTGCTGGTGATGTCACCCTGCAGGGTTGTGGTTAGTTCAAGTATTGCATCTGGGCTGAATCTGAAGAGGCGATACACCTCCTCATCACCCATGCCAAAGAGGCTCATGCGCGTGCGGTATATCCTCTCACGTGCCCGCCTCCTCCGTAGCGAGGGACCCAGTACTAGTCTTAGGACCACGAGTGCCCCCGGCATGTTGGCACACAGAGGTGTTGTCCTTGCAAGTGTGGTTTGTTCAGCTTGCTAGTTTCGTCGGTAACGCTGCTGTAGCTGCTCTCCTGCTGACCTGTGACCGTCTGGAGTAAAGATAAAGCAGCCTTTTTGTAGAAATAACTTTGCGCCGGACGGACGAGATACGCGCGGCGCATGTAGCCAGCGTATGGTGCTAATCCGTTTGTGAATTGGGAAAAATCCTTCATTTGCATATTTGCAAATGGGGAAATCAATAGGCGCGACTGATGCGCCAAGCGAAATTAAGCGCTGACGATACTCTGGCGTCGGAACGTTCCGCCGGTCGCAAATGGCCCGTTTTTGGGCGCATCTAGTTTGGTGGGTACGGGCACATAGAAACGACGGCGCATCTTCACAGTTACGCGGCGCATATCGAAATACTCCAGCGCAAGTGTTGCTGAATCTGGCCCATAGTGTCAAGCAGCTTTGTTGTCTCCAACTATATGGTCTCCCCTCTTCCAACAATACACAGGTACTCAACAAGAGTTAGTTAGTTAAGAGAGAGTTAGGGAATCAGAGTGTCCAGTAAGAGACCAGGAGCTCACGGGGCTGAAGAACTACAAGTAGTAGTTGTAGTAAAGCTGAGAGAACTGTTACATTTGAATTAGGAACTGTTAAGTACTGTAGCCATAAGGGACAGCAAACCTGCACGTGCAGAAGTGGCAGCTTGCTGGGGCCTTTCACTGTATGACTGTCCTTCTATTGAAGCTTCGGTGTCTGTCTACTGAAATTGCAACTACTTAAGGGTGTCCTGGTCCCAAGCCTCTTTCCTTTGCACAATATAAAAGAACTGTTAAAAGAAATCTGGTCCCCAATTAGTTTGTTAGGTATTTTGGTTATACACAGGGCTCAAGTCCTGCGGGAACGCGTGGGAACGGAGTTCCTGCACTTTTTTCACAGCAGGAACTCAGTTCCCTTTGCAGGACTAGAGGAGCCGAGAGCAGCCGAGCTGCCCGAGCCAATCCTTCACTAAGCGGCGATGCCCAGCTCAAGTCACTGTCAGGGGCAGGCGAACCTTAATTATCCTTTATGTTACTGGCCGCTTCCTGTATATGGATTCATCGGGTAGTGTACAGGTATTCCGTCACTTCCTCAATGCCGCAATGTCTTTTGGAAGCTTTTGTCATTGTTATCGCAGGATTTAGAAAGAACTTGCTTACCCGCACACTACCCGATAAATCCATATACAGGAAGCGGCCAGTAACATAAAGGATTACTAAGGTACAGTGGATCGGAAAAAAAACATGCAGTTTAGTAATTATGCATATGAGCGTATCTTGGGTGGGAGTTCCTACACTTTTTTCCCCAGGACTTGACCTCTGGTTATACAGTATGGTTGTGGTTCACTTTGTATTTTTATGTTCGCTGTATGCTGGTGTATTGATGTCTTTTATTTTACTATTAACCACTTAAGGACCCGAAGAATTTGGCCCCTTAATGACAGGCCATTTTTTGTGATACGGCACTGCGTCACTTTAACTGACAATTGAGTGGTTGTGCAACATTGTACCCAAACAAAATGTATGTCCTTTTTTTATCCCACCAATAGAGCTTTTCTTTTGGTGGTACTTGATCACCTATGCGGTTTTTATTTTTTATTTTTTGCACTATAAACAAAAAAATAGCGACTATTTTGAAAAAAAAAATATTTTTTACTTTTTGATATATTAAATATCCCAAATAAAAAAAAAATCTTCATCAGTTTAGTCAATATGTATTCATCTAGATTTTTTGGTTCTGATTGGTTTGCGCAAAAGTTATAGCATTTACAAAATAGGGGATAGATTTATGGTATTTTCATTATTTATTTATTTTTTACTAGTAATGGCGGCGATCTGCGATTTTTAGTGGGACTGCGACATTGCGGTGGACAGATCAGATGCCTTTGACAATTTTTCTGGGACCATTTGACATTTATATAGCAATCAGAGCTAAAAATAGCCACTGTTTACTGTATAAATGTCACTGGCAAGGAAGGGGTAAACACTACAGAAGTGTTTCTAGATGTGGGGGGAGTGTACTGACTAGAGGAGAAGAGAAATCACTGTTACTGGTCACTAGGAACAGCAGATCTCTCTCTACTGCCTTATCAGAATGGGAAACTGTCTGTTTACACTGACAGATTCCCCATTCTGGCTCTCTGAGAAGCGATCTCGTATGGCTAATATAGCCCACTGTTCACTTTGACAAAACTTACAGAGTATATTTAAAGCGTAACTCCACTTTTGTTGAGAAAAAAAAAACATTCCCCTCTGGTTGATCTATGTACATTGCAAGGATTGTAATAAACTTTGTTGCAGGTTCCTACCTTTTGTTACTCTGAAGAAATCATTGTTTGTTTCTCTGTGTCGAGTGGGTCTAATGGGAGTGGTTTCATAATTATTAGTCAGCTGTGCAGCTTCAGAGCACTAATGTGGAAAATTGCTGGGTCTGTATCCCTTTAGACGTGATTTCCTATTGAGAGCATCTCGCCAAAAATTAAATTTTTGTTGCAGGGGATGCCTGGAATCTGACTTGTATCTTAGGCAGACTTCTGAGAAATTTGGTGAGCAAATCACAGAAGCAGGAAATTATGTTTCTAAGGGTGGTCAGTAGGGATGAGCCGAACACCCACGCGTTTGGTTCGCACCAGAACCGTCGAACAGTCCGATTGTTCGCACGAACATTTAGAACCCCATTGAAGTCTATGGGACTCGAACGTTTGCATTCAAAAACGATCATTTTAAAGACCAATATTCAAGTTATTGTTGGAAAACGTCTTTCAGAACCCGGGTTTTGCCCCAGGGAACATGTATCAATGGAAAAAAGTTTTAAAAACGGTCGTTTGTTTTTATGAGCAGGACTCCTGAAAAACGACCGTTTTTAAAACTTTTTTTCCATTGATAGTAGTGATTGATAGAAGTCCTGCTCCTGAAAAAACAACAGTTTTAAAAACTTTTTTCCATTGATACATGTTCCCTCGGGCAAGACCCGGGTTCTCAAAGACGTTTTCACAGACAAACTATAGACACCCAGCAGGTACAATATTTAAAGGAATTTTTTATTTTTATTTAAGTATCATTAAAATCACTGCTATTTTACCTGCTGGGTGTCTATACCTGTGATAACGTCTTTAAATAGCACAATCACCTGCCTGCCAGTAAATTAGGAAGAACTGATCTAGCTAAGCTATACAGTGTATAAATATATGTACAACTCCTGGGATGTATATATATCCTTTACACACTGTAATAAAGCTAAACTAACTAGCCTGCTCTATCTAGCTAGCTAAAAAGACAATCTCTCTGTCTCTCTGACTGCTCTCATTAACAAGCCGGAACACACTACACGAGGCCGCCCAGCAGGCGGCCTTATACAGTATAGTGTGGGGCGTGTGCTAAAGCCCTGAGCCATAATTGCTCAAAGCCACCCAGGCTTGGCCAATTATGGCTCTCCTTTTTTTGCATGCTGTGATTGGCCAAGCATGCAGGGTCATAGTGCATGTTTGGCCAATCATCAGGGCGCAATGCCGCAATGAATTATGGGCCGTTTCATTTCACTCGAATTTGCCGCAAACGATTGTTTTTGTTCGATATTCGTCGAACGATCGAACGGACGATGTCATAGTGCATTGCATTGCATTTTCAGAAAATTACAGCAGTTACAGATTGAAAAGCAAAGGTCATTTTTAATAACATTAAATTACAATATTAAAAAAACAAACAAAAGGGAAACACTGCGCTTGATAAGAAATGTGAAATTGTGAACTAACACATACAAATATTAACCACTTTAGCCCCGGACCATATTGCTGTCCAAAGACCAGAGCACTTTTTGTGATTCGGCACTGCGTCGCTTTAACTGACAATTGCGCGGTCGTGCGACGTGGCTCCCAAACAAAATTGGCGTCCTTTTTTTCCCACAAATAGAGGTTTCTTTTGGTGGTATTTGATCATCTCTGCGGTTTTTATTTTTTGCGCTATAAACAAAAATAGAGCGACTATTTTGAAAAAAATTCTATATTTTTTACATTTTGCTATAATAAATATCCCAAAAAAAGATATAAAAAAACATTTTTTTCCCTCAGTTTAGGCTGATACGTATTCTTCTACATATTTTTCGTAAGAAAAAAAAATCGCAATTAGCGTTTATATTGATTGGTTTGCGCAAAATTTATAGCGTTTACAAAAAAGGGGGTAGTTTTATGGCATTTTTATTAATATTTTTTTTTTACTAGTAATGGCGGCGATCAGCATTTTTTTTTCGGTACTGCGATATTATGGCGGACACATCGGACACTTTTGACACATTTTTGGGACCATTGGCATTTTTATAGCGATCAATGCTATAAAAATGCATTGGATTACTATAAAAATGCCATTGGCAGTGAAGGGGTTAACACTAGGGGGCAGGGAAGGGGTTAAGTGTGTTCCTATTTGTGTTTTAACTGTATGGGGGGGTGGACTCACTAGGGGGAATCGCTGATCTTCTGTTCATACATTGTATGAACGGAGGATCAGCATTTCCCCCGCTGACAGGAACGAGAGGAATGTGTTTACACACATACCTCCCGTTCCCCGCTCTGTAACGAACGAGCGCGCGTGCCCGTGGCGATCGCGCCCGCCGGGCACGCGCGCCGGATTTGGGGGCGAGCAGGGGGCGCGCACGCGCCCCCTAGTGGCCGCGAATGTCCCGACGTAGAGCTACGGGCTCTCACCCAGGAGAGCCGACCTGCCGCCGTAGAACCACGGCGGCTGGTCGGCTAGTGGTTAAAAATGTATAAGCTGCCAGTATCAAAAATTTGTGATACAAAAAGTAAACAATATAAAAAAGAAATGCCTAGTTAGACTTACCGGTGACGGTATTTCTAAGAGCCTTTCAGGACAACCTCGCAGCTCTGCCCACTTCTTAGGAAACACCCAAAATCCTTTAAGATCCCTCCTCTTCCACCATGGCCTCAGTTATTGTGGTCTCCGCCCACTTGAAAACAAAGCACAGAACAACCACAACAAACCATGATAGACATTTAAAACAATCTTTACTTCAAATACCTAGGGAGGGAAAATAGCGGTTGTCCTGAAAGGCTCTTAGAAATACCGTCACCGGTAAGTCTAACTAGGCCTTTCTCCAATCGCCTTTCAGGACAACCTCGGAGAGGATAACCGAGTAACTTACCCTAGGGTGGGACCACTGCTTGCAGTACCTTCCTGCCGAAGGCTTGATCCGCAGCAGATAACAAATCTAGCCTGTAGTGCCGCAGAAAAGTCGAAAAACTGGACCATGTAGCTGCTTTACAGATTTGGTCAGGCGTGGCACCGGCTCTTTCGGCCCAAGAACTGCAGTAGATCTTGTTGAATGGGCCGTGATTCCCGAAGGAGGCACCTGTCCTCTGGCTTGATAACACTCAACGATGGCTTGTTTGAGCCATCTGGCCAGCGTACTCTTTGAAGCCTTCTCTCCTTTTCGTGGCCCTGAGAATATCACGAACAAGGCATTTGATTTCCTGAAATCCTTGGTGACAGAGAGGTATTGAAGTACACATCTCCTTACGTCGAGAGTATGAAAGGTCTCCTCCCCTGCGTTAGAGGGAGTTGAAGAGAAAGTGGGAAGGATAATTTTCTGAGATCTGTGAAAGGTCGATGAGACTTTAGGCAGAAAAGCTGGATCAGTTTGAAGAATTATTCTGTCCGGAAAAATTCTTAAGAAAGGTTCTACTACTGTCAAGGCTTGGATTTCACTGACCCTTCTTGCGGTCGTGATGGCCACCAAAAAAATTGTTTTTAGTACTAAATTTTTTAAAGAAATATCCCCTATGGGCCAGATTCAGGAAAGGTTACGCTGGCGGATCGAGTGATCCGCCAGCCTAACTGTGACTTTGAGCCGGCGTTTCTGTTTTCTGTAACCAGAAAACAAGAAACGCCGGGTTGAAGTTCCGATGCGAGCAGCGTAACTGAGTTTCGCCATCGCATCGTTACTTCAACTTAAAAATGGCCCCGGGGGCGTTCCCGCCGATTTACGCTCAAAAAATATGTTAATGAGCGGAAATCGGCAATTCACGATCGAAATCCGGCGCGACGCAATGACGATACGACGTTTCCGGACGGGATACGCGGCGCATAGATATACCTACATGGGGTTGGAGTATCCTATGTTAGGTATAGGCGTCGTCATCGCGTCGAAAAAAAAAAAAAAAAAACGTCGCTTGCGTAAAACGGTCATGAATGGGAATGTGACGTCATTGACGTTCATTCACAGATTTTGGAGCATGCGCACGGGGATGTTTTGACACTCGACGCATGCGCAGTACGTTGGCGGCGGGATCGCGCGTAGTTAGCATACTACACGCCCCGTACCCGCTACATTTGAATTCCGCCGGCTCATTTGTGATGCGCTGCCGCAACTTTAGGAGCAAGTGCTTCGTGAATGACAGCACTTGCTCCTAAAATTTCGGCAGCGCAACGCAAATCAGAAGCGTTACTCCAGAGCAAAGATGCTCTGGAATACGTGAATCTGGCCCTATGGGTTCAAACGGAGCTTCCGTGAGACCCTGTAACACAATTGATAAATCCCAACTGGGAAAGGTTTTAACGGCTACCGGTCTATTTCGACTCAGTGCCTTGAAAAATCTTGAAGTTAAATGTTCCTTAGATAAAGTCTTCTCAAAATACACCGAAAGAGCTGCCACTTGCGTCTTTAGGGTGCTGATTGCTAAGCCTTTCTCCATTCCTGCATGAAGAAATTCTACCACGGAAATTACGTTGTTAACCTGGAGATTCTTGAATATACACCAGGAATTAAATTTCCTCCAAACTTTGATGTAAATTGCTCTGGTCACTGCTTTCCTGCTGTCTAGTAAAGTTTTTATCACTTTATTAGAGAGACCCTTTGCCCTTAATAGGTCTTCCACAGAAGCCAGGCCATCAACTGTAAGCGTTCCACCTCCGGATGATTCACAGGCCCCTGAGACAGTAGGTCCTTCCTGAATGGAAGCTTCCACGGAGGTTCTGTGGCTAAATTCTGAAGAGATGCAAACCATGGTCTTTTCGGCCAGTAGGGAGTGACTAAGATCAGACTGGATTTTTCTTCCCTGAACTTTCTTAGGACTAGAGGTATCAGAGTGAAGGGGGGGAAGGCATAGCACAGGTGGTAGTGCCACTGTTGAGCCAGCGCGTCTATGGCTACTGCCTGGTCTTCTCTGTGGAGAGAAAAAAAACTTTGCACCTTCGTATTCTGTTGGTTGGCGAACAGATCTATCTGTGGCTGGCATCATTTCTGAGTTATTGCCCTGAAAACCTCTGGGTTTAAGCTCCACTCTGCCTCTACTATACATCTTCTGCTTAGCAGATCCGCTAGCAAGTTTTGCGACCCCTTTAGGTCCACTGCCGATAGGGATGTTACATTCCGTTCTGCCCAGGAAAGGAGATGGTTGGCCAACTGCATAAGGCTCCTGCTTCTGGTCCCCCACTGCTTGAGGACATACGCCACTGCCGTGGTGTTGTCCAACAGGACCTGCACATGGTGACCCTTCACTATCTGATGAAAGGCCTAAAGGCCCAGAAATATAGCCTTCAGCTCCCTCCAGTTTGAGGACCTTCTGGACTCTGTTTTGGACCAGGTGCCCTGAGCAGTCTGTCCCTCTAGATGGGCTCCCCAGCCCCAGGAACTTTCGTCTGTTAGACGTTTTCCTATTGGAAAAACCCAGGGAAGACCCCTGCCTAAATTGACCGGGTTCCTCCACCACCAAAGTGCTCGTTTTACATTTGATGTTAACCTGAAACGTTTCTCTAGTGACTCTTGGTGTGACCAAGATTGCAGGATATTCATTTGAAGGGGGCGGGAGTGTAACCTTGCCCATGGGACTGCCGGGATTGAGGCTGTGAGAAGGCCCAAGACTGCCATTGCTGTCCTGACTGACACCTCTTGGTTTGTCTGCACCTGAGCTACTGCAGCCAAGACCTTCTCTATCTTCTCCTGAGGTAAAAAAACGTTCTGAAGGATTGAATCTACGGTATACCCCAGAAACCTTGTCTCTTGAGAAGGTATCAGGTTTGATTTCTCGTGGTTTAGCAACCAGCTGAGACTTCCGAGATGGACCTGCGACACCAGGAGGTTCGCTGCAAGCTGATCCCGGGAGTCCGCGAAAAAGAGTAGGTCGTCCAAATATGGGATGACCGCAATCCCTTTCAACTTCAGTGGTTCCAAGGCCTCCGCCATGATCTTTGTGAAGATCCTGGGAGAGGAAGATAACCCGAAGGGGAGGGCCCTGAACTGAAGATGCCAAATCCTGTCCTCTAGCTTCACAGCCAGTCTGAGGAACTGCTGAGATGTTTGGGCAATCGGGACGTGTAAGTAGGCATCCCTGAGGTCCAGAGATGCCATGAAACAACCGGGTGTCAGTAACTTTGTTATTGAATAAATCGTATCCATACGGAAACGTTTGTACCTGATTGATTTGTTTAGCACCTTTAGGTTCAAGATCAGGCGGAATTTGCCTGAGGGTTTCTTGACCAGAAAAATGTGGGAATAGAAACTCTGACCCTCTTGATGTTCCGGGACCTGAACAACCACCCCCTGACTCATCAGATCCTGTAACAGGATCGTCATTGCAGTAGCTTTTTCTTTGTCCCGGGGAAGGGTTGTGATATAGAACCTCTTTGGGGGACACTCTGCAAATTCCAGACTGTACCCCTCCGTGATGATCTTTTCCACAAAGGGGCTTATGGTCATCTGTCTCCACTGTGGAAGAAAGGCAGCCAGTCTTCCTCCCACCGGAAGCAGATCATCACTTACTTTTGGCAGTTGGCTCTGAGGGGCTTTTAAACAGGATACCTCCTCTACCTCTACCTCTCTGGGACCCCCATCTCTTTTTATTTTCTTCCTTACTCTTATGGGACTGTTGAAAAGGACGAAAATTCCTTCTGGGGTTCTGACCCTTTTTAGGGGGGAAAGCCTTCTTCTTATCAGCCGTTCTATCAAGAACCTTTTCCAGGTCCTGACCGAACAGAAGGTCCCCTGAGAAGGGTAGCCCGCAGAGCTTGACCTTCGAGGGAGTATCACCCGACCAGGTCTTTAACCAGACCGCTCGCCTGACTGAGTTTACCAGTGCGGCTGACCTTGCCGCCATTTTGATGGACTCGGCAGAAGCATCTGCCATGTATTTGACGGCTTTCAGAATTACGGGAAAAGATTCTAAAAGATCCTTTCTTGAGGTACCTGCCTCCACATGATCCCTTAGGCCGCGTACACACGAGGGGATATGTCCGCTGAAAACGGTCCGATGGACCGTTTCAGCAGACATCTCCGCTCGTGTGTATGGGCTAGCGGACAGATTTGTCCACCCGACAGATTTCAAAGCAAGCTTTGAAATCTATCCGGTGGGAATCTGTCCGCCCGACATGTCTGCTGGTTAGTACACTTACCAGCAGACATGTCGGCTCCCACCGCCGCCGCGCCGCTGCCGAATGGATTCGGCGCATGCGCGGAAGTGTTTTACTTCCTGGTGCGGTGACGTAGCGGTGACGCGGCGGCGTCAACGTCACCGCCGCGTCATCGCCACGTCACCGCGCCGTCCGGCGGCGGGGAATTTGATCCGATGGTGTGTACACGCCATTGGATCAAACTCCCGATCGGACATATCCGATGGAAATGGTCCGCGGACCGTTTTCATCGGATATATCCGATCGTGTGTATGGGGCCTTAGGCCTCGTACACACGAGCAGACAGATTTGTTCAAATCTGTCCGTCCGACAGATTTGAACAAATCTGTCTGCTGGGATTTTGTTTTTCTCGCGTGTACACACGAGCAAACCAAAATCCCCGCCAGCAGACGGCGCGCTGACGTGTCGGTGACGTTGACGCCGCCACGTCACCGCACCAGGAAGTAAAACACTTCCGCGCATGCGCCGAATCCATTCGGCGGCGGTGCGGGACGACATGTCTGCTGGTAAGTGTACTAACCAGCAGACATGTCGGGCTTTGAAATCTGTCGGGTGGCCAAATCCGTCGGCTCGGCCGTACACACGATCGAATCTGTCTGCTGAAACGGTCCAGCGGACCGTTTCCAGCGGACAGATTTGATCGTGTGTACGAGGCCTTAATTTCTCGACCCAACACTCTAGATTGCGGGCGACTATTGTGGCGGCCATGGCTGGTTTCAAACTGGTTGCAGTGGAATCCCAAGCCTTCTTTAGGAGGGACTCTGCCCTTTTGTCCATCGGATCCTTTAGGACCCCCATGTCCTCAAAAGCCAGGTCTGTATGACGGGACACCTGTGAGAATGCCGCGTCTACCCTAGGCCTCTTGTTCCAAACCTCTGTTTCATTACTATCAAAAGGAAACCTCCTTTTAAGGGTCTTGGAAAAGAAAGGAGCCCTTTCGGGGTCTTTCCATTCCTTTTTGATGGTGTCCGAAAGGACCTTGTGGACCGGAAAAACTCGGCTCTTAGATTCCTCCAACCCCTGATACATCCTGTCATGTATGGATAACTGAATCTTCTCTTCCTGGATACCCAGGGTAGCGTAAACTGCCTTAAGTAAGTCCTCCACTTCGTCCAAGGACAATTTAAACTTGGAACTTTTGCTACTATCTTCCTCCTCTTGCTCCTCCTCGTCTGAATCCCTGAGGGAGGGGAGAGTACTAGTCCCTTCATCTGCCGAATCCCCATCTGTTTGTCTAGCAACTGGGATTTTCGGGCTAGGTGGTGGCTGCTGGGGCTCCCCCAAACTAGCGGACCCCTGTGAGATCAGATCCTTAACTGAGCCTAAAGAGCTTGCCAGTTCTTGAACCGAAGAAAAGAGGTCCTTATATTGTTGTGAAGTTTCCTCTTCCACTAAATTTTTGATGCAGGACCTGCACATTGGTTTTTGCCAAGAATCCCTTAAAGGATTTTTGCAAGAAGGGCATTTCCTGGGTGTGTCCAAATGCCTAGCTTTGGCTGTGGATTTTTCCTGCAACGAGACGAAACCAAATTACTATCTCTTTTTTTTTTTTCTTTTTTTTTAAACACCCAGTGCACCACCAGCAATCCAACCAAAGGCCTGGAACTAAGTGCCACCACCCTTAACGGTTACACAGACCAAGAGCATTAACCTGGACTGGAAACCACAGGCTCCCTCAGGGAGGAACTTCAAAAACACAATCTAGGCCCATACACAGTAAGAATAAAAGGCACCGCTGTACCCCTCTTACCTGGGCCTGACCGGTGCTTGCATTGCCTGTTTCCGCCAGTGCTGTCTGTCTCTCTTCCATTGTAGAGCGCAGTCACACCTAGTAGCCGGAGAGAACTCCATTATACAGTTTCCCGGCCTCCCGCGTCATCATCGGAGGCCGGAAACGGAAGCACCGGTCACCTGACCTGCCCCGCAGACGCTGCGTTCCAGGCGCTGGGAACCAACAGCGCCACGCCCCCCCCCCCCCCCCGGAATTGGCATCACCGTGTATGACGCATTCGCCAGCTGGGACCCGGAACTGAAAGTGCGGACCGCCGCCGACCCGCGCCGGCTACCGCTCGGTCACCAGACCCTACCGCAGCTCCTGGGCACAAGGACACCGTTACCGGAGAGGCCAGATCTTCACTGACCCGGAACGCCTGGGGACTCCTGAATGCCCCCTCCCCGTAGAGGGGGGCCGGGATGGTCACCGCCAACAATGCATTTACCAAAGGTAAGCCTTAAAACTCCTCCTGGAGAGACACAGCTCCCTGGTTCCCTATGATGTTTCCACCATGGCGGAGGAAACACAATAACTGAGGCCATGGTGGAAGACGAGGGATCTTAAAGGATTTTGGGTGTTTCCTAAGAAGTGGGCGGAGCTGCGCTCTCTCCGAGGTTGTCCTGAAAGGCGATTGGAGAAAGAGATACGGCGCTAGATGAGGTTTGAAGCTAGATGGATAATCATTAAACTATCGCATATTATGTATATATGTCATTATAGGTAAGTATCAAAATAAGAAATAAAAGTGTTCACACACAATGATATTGATCACCAAGTTGTGCCAGGAAAAAAAGAGTCCTTATTTGGTGTATATCAACACACATAAAAAGGAGTCCTTAATAGGTAACCAAACGTGGAAAGAAGTCCCAGAAAATAAATCCTGTTGGTCATCCGGAAAAGGAAAGATAAAAATGAGAGTAGACTTGATCCACCAGAAGGAACACCAAAAGTGAAGATGTAGTCTCCTTACTGAATGTACTGACCACTATGCTGGTCACTCTAGACGTGGGGATTTAAAGTCTCCCTCCTGACCATCTGTGTAGTCTCTATGTAGCTCTAAATTGAAGCTCTCCATTCAAAGAAAACATAAAGAGAAAGTGACCATGGCGTAATACCAGAGATACAAAATTTAAAATAATAAAACTGGTGCACCCACAATTGCGATGTAAACAACAGCGGTGTATACTGTTTAGAAAGCCGGCGGCTGTACGTCCCCTCCTGCTCGTGTTCATTCGAGCAGGAGGGGACGTACAGCCGCCGAAGAAAAAGAAGAAATACAATCGTGTTTTCTCAGACTACTTTAATAAATTTCAAATTGCAGGTTAACATCAACGAGGGCATTGATAATACCACCAATCTCCCTCCCCCTGCATCTATTTCAAATCACACCCATCCTCCCATATCACTTCTCTTCCGGTCCCTACACATTTGAGTTATGCCGGGATAGTGGCGCAAGATAATCATAATCTACCACATACCCAACAGAGGCATACTCCAGTGAGACCTAAGAATAATAAAAATAAACCGAGGAGGCATAACACACAATCTGGACAGATTCAATCTAGACCATTCAAAGATAGAAATTTAGCAACTCAAGTGACAGGATCTCCATACAGGAGACCTTCATACCCTCAGTATTCTACCTATGAAGAAAATGGAGACCAGAGAAGGTCAAATAACTCTCCATTTAATAGGTATCATACACATGAACATTTGACAGATGATCCAAGGGACCTATTTCGTAACCATCCCTCTCAACCTTCATACCGAAATAATTCCACTCCAGTATATAATAGGTTTGCCCCTCTTTCGCAGCATTATCAGGATGACTTTGAAGATGAGCCTATTATCTCTAGCCATCCCAATCAATATACTGGGAATACCGCCTCCAGACAAATACGATATGAAACGCCCCCCGCAGCAGGTAGACCTGATGACTCTCGTAGTTTTTTTCAATTGGCCAACATCAGACCCAAAAGGAAGACAAAGAAAAATGGATAGCCGCACTCCAAAACCTGATGGGTGGTCTTTTATTCAATAGACAGCATGTACAAAAATAGGGTCACAGCAGTAGAAACAAGGAACAGCCGACGCGTTTCGCACTGGATCAGTGCTTATTCATGAGCCATGAATAAGCACTGATCCAGTGCGAAACGCGTCGGCTGTTCCTTGTTTCTACTGCTGTGACCCTATTTTTGTACATGCTGTCTATTGAATAAAAGACCACCCATCAGGTTTTGGAGTGCGGCTATCCATTTTTCTTTGTCTTCATTTTGCTTAGTGCACCGCCAGCACCCTCGGTATCCTGCACCACCTGTAACCATTTAGTGATCCCACCTGGAGCGGTGACTCCTTTCTCTCTATCAGACCCAAAAGGGGCCACGAAGACAGAGGGGAACTAGAGGGGGCAGGAGGGTCAGGTCCAAAAAGAAGGAAGAAATAACTATCAATGGTGTCTTCAATCTGAGTTCAGCACAATTATCAAAAGGTGAACAGCAGATACTTAATCAGGGGCTTAAATTTGCACCCCCACATACATTGAATAAGTTTGAGACATTTTTTTGCTTAACCCTTTGGGGAATTCGAGTCAAATAGCCCCTTCCATCGGTATCCATACATTGATACCTAAGTCCACAGTTGAGAACACCACGGTTAGTTCTGTAGAAAATGTTCCTATTCAACACACAAAGTTTGCCAACGCTTCTTTATTTAATCCACCGAGTTTCACAGCTCCTTCTATTCAAACATTTAAGGAGATGATTCTCAAAGATATTACAGCCTTACAAATCCCTAAAAATAGGGGCAATTACATGCTTCAGAGTAATTTGAAGCAAATCTGTGCACGTAACGACATCATAATCAGACCTGCCGACAAAGGCGGAGGGGTTGTTATTTTAAATAAAACCGATTATTTGAATGAGATGCACAGACTATTGTCTGATACCACAACATACACGCAATTGGCATGTAACCCTACAGTTAAGTATAAAAAAGCATTGATGTCACTGATCAATGAGGGATACTCTTTGGGCATTTTGAACAAAAAATAAAAAATACATTTGGTACCTTCAGTACCTAGAGTGCCGGTCATATATTATTTGCCCAAGGTGCACAAGAGCACTGTAAACGACTCCGTCACTGCGAGAAATGGTAAATATATTGACGAATTCTTGCAACCACTAGTCACAATCACACCCTCATACTTACGAGATACAACCCAAGTTATTAACCTTTTGACAAATATAAACTGGAAGGATGGTTTTATTATGGCAACGGCGGATGTTACCTCCCTCTATACCATTATATCACACAACCATGGCCTTGAAGTGGTGAGATTTTATCTGCAAAATGATAAGTCTTTATCACTTATCCAAAAAGATTTTATCATCAATCTTTTAATTTTTGCAACCAGTCACAATTATTTCTGGTTTGGTGCTTTATTTTATTTACAAAATCGTGGCGTGGCAATGGGGGCTAAATTTGCCCCCAGCCTCGCCAACCTCTTTATGGCTTACTAGGAGAGGGAGGTCATAGATAATAATCCACCTAAAGAATTGCGTTTGTGGAAACGATACATAGACAACGTTCTAGTTTTATGGGAAGGGGATTTACCCTCATTAGAAAATTTCTTTACGCGACTAAACTCTAATGACAGAAGAATTTGTTTGAAATATGAAACCAGTCAGTCTCAAATACATTTTTTGGATCTGAATATTCTAATTAATGAAGGGGTTCTGACTACTACCACACATTTTAAGACAACTGATCATAATGCTTTTATTCCCTTGAGTAGCTGCCACCACCCCAGTTGGCTTGCAGCAGTCCCAAAAGGGCAGTTCCAACAAATAAGGCGGAACTGTACCTCTCTGCTTGACTATCAACAGCAGGCACAGATTTTAAAACAACGTTTTTTAGAGAAAGGGTATTTAGAGACACAAATAGATGACACTATACGTGTAGTTAATGACATGGATCGGAATTTGATGCTCACTAGAAAAAACACTGTGAACCAAATCTCAGATAACCAATTCGGATATTCGATGATAACTGGCTTTTCTAATCAACATTTTTTAGTCAGAAAGATATTCAACAAACATTGGAATATTTTAACCACTTCCTTACTGGGCATGTAAACCCCCTTCCTGACCAGGTGAAATTTCAGCTTGCGGCACTGCGTCGCTTTAACTGACAATTGCGCGGTCGTGCGATATGGCTCCCAAACAAAATTGGCGTCCTTTTTTCCCCACAAGTAGAGCTTTCGTTTGGTGGTATTTGGTTACCTCTGCGATTTTTATTTTTTGCGCTATAAACAAAAAAGGACGACAATTTTGAAAAAAATACAATATTTTTTACTTGTTGCTATAAAAAATAGCCCAATTTAAAAAAAAAATCAGTTTAGGGCGATACGTATTCTTCTACATATTTTTGGTTAAAAAAAAAAAAAAAAAATCGCAATAAGCGACTGGTTTGCGCAAAAGTTATAGCGCCTACAAAATAAGGGACAGAATTGTTATTTTTTATTATTTTTTTTTTTACTAGTAATGGCGGCGATCTGCGATTTTTATTGCGACTGCGACGTTATGGCGGACACATCGGACACTTTTGACACATTTTTGGCACCATTCACATTTATACTGCAATCAGTGCTATAAATATGCACTAATTACTGTATAAATGTGACTGGCAGGGAAGGGGTTAACACTAGGGGGTGAGGAAGGGGTTAATGTGTTTCCTGCATTGTGTTCTAACTGTGGGGGGAGGGGGGGTGACCGATCTGTGTCCCTATGTACTAGGAACACAGATCGGTATGCTCTCTCTATGACAGGACGCTGTCATTGTGAGAGCCGGCAATGAGAGATGATCTCATATGTTTACATATGAGATCATCTCTCATTGGCCCATCAGATCGCATCGCAAACGGCCACTCTGATTGGCCGTTCGCGGCGATCTGTGATTGGCTGTGTCCAAGGGACACGGCCAGTACACAAGTTCCCCGCTGCGCGCTCTGGAGTGCGCGCTGGGAACGAGGAAAGGGGCTGCCGTGAAAACACGGCAGCCCGGAGATTTAGAACCACCCTGCGGCCGTATATACTCGTACGGCCGTAGGGAAGTGGTTAAAGAACGATAAAATACTTGGCCCTGTTATTCCTACACGGCCAGTGGTTATCTTTAGAGGAGCACCTTCCCTTCGTCAGAAAATTGCCCCTAATATTATTGATCCTCCCAAGATTCTAACCTTTTTTCAGACAATGAAAGTTTTTTTTTTTCCATGTCGTAAATGTAAGATATGTGAACTTAATTCATTTAAGGGACGTAGACTTGAAAAATTCCAGTCAACACAAACTGGTAAGGTATATGAGATTGACTCTTTTATCACGTGTTCGAGTGAATGTGTAATATACCTTATCCAATGCCCATGTTCCAAGCAATACGTAGGCCGCACCAAGAGAGCTGCACACGTTCGTTTAGAGCAGGGATCCTCAAACTACGGCCCTCCAGTTGTTGCGGAACTACACGTCCCATGAGGCATTGTAAAACTCTGACATTCATAGACATCACTAGGCATGATGGGAATTGTAGTTCCTGAACAACTGGAGGGCCATAGTTTGATGACCCATGGTTTAGAGGAACATGTGGGCAATATCAATCGAGGATATCCAAAACACAATTTATCTAAACATTACGCTAAATTCCATGACTGTCAAATTAAGGGGACTTTGTTTGTACCCATTGAGAAGCTCCGCCCTCATTGGAGGGGCACCAAAAGGTTGCGAGCTATCTCAAAAATTGAGACCAGATGGATATTTGATATGCGTTCCTACACACCTCATGGATTAAACGTGGATTGGGACATTAACTGTTTTATAAATAATTCCTGATTATGTTATATTTTCATTTTTATTTCTATATTAATTTTTATCAACATTTGTTGATTTTTCCTAATATTTTTAATAATTCCCTGATGATTCATTTCATCAGTAATGTTTTTAACATATTATTAATGTATTATTTATATGTACTTATTGCCTTGACTGTGTCTCTTTAACCACTTAAGGACCGCCTACTGCAAATAAACGTCGACAGAATGGCACGGCTGGGCACATCAACGTATATATACGTTGATTTTAGTACCCAGCCGTGGGTCATGGGCACGTGCCCGCGGCACGCTCCCGTGACCCGGTCCGAAGCTCCAGGACTGGGACCGCAGGATTCGCGGATCCGATCGCCGCTGCAGTGCGGCGATCCGTCCCTGGAGCCGAAGAACGGGGAGAGCCGTGTGTAAACACGGCTTCCCAGTGCTTCTCTGTGGCCGCAGCATCGATCGCGTCATCCCTGTAATAGAGGGACGCGATCGATGATGCCACACCCCCTACAGTTGTAAACACACACACAGTCACAGCGAAAGTTACAGCGCCACTTGTGGTTAACTCCCAAATTGCAACTGTCATTTCCACAGTAAACAATGCAATTTAAATGCATTTTTTGCTGTGAAAATGACAATTGTCCCAAAAATGTGTCAAAATTGTCCGAAGTGTCCGCCATAATGTTGCAGTCACAAAAAAAATCGCTGATCGCCGCTATTAGTAGTAAAAAAAAAATAATTAATAAAAATGCAATAAAACTATCCCTTATTTTGTAAACGCTATAAATTTTGCGAAAACCAACCGATAAACGCTTATTGCGATTTTTTTTACCAAAAATACGTAGAAGAATACGTATCGGCCTAAACTGAGGAAAAAAAATGTTTTTTATATATTTTTGGGGGATATTTATTATAGCAAAAAGTAAAAAAATTTGCATTTTTTTTAAAATTGTCGCTCTATTTTTGTTTATAGCGCAAAAAATAAAAACCGCAGAGGTGATCAAATACCACCAAAAGAAAGCTCTATTTGTGGGGAAAAAAGGACACCAATTTTGTTTGGGAGCCACGTCGCACGACCGCGCAATTGTCAGTTAAATTGACGCAGTGCCGAATCGCAAAAAGGGGCAAGGTCCTTTACCTGCATTTTGGTCCGGGTCTTAAGTGGTTAAATGGATCTTTCATAGTGTATAAGCAGCGGCCAGTCCCTTATCCGTGCTCGTGTAGAATTTCTTTATATTTCCTCATTAGCGCCACAAGATGGCAGCATTGTCTTATTAAATCTTATTCCCCACACTCCTAAGTAGCTAGTAACTATATGCTCTTAGTCGTTCGTTCTCATCCCTTGGTTCTACATTTGACGCCCTTAATCAAAATGGCAGATCGGCAATATTTTAAGGGAATGCGTGATGACGTGGTGTACGCAGCCAATCCCAGCGACGTCCGTGGTGACGAAACGCGTAGGCTTGGCTTGCAGCATCGACGAGATCACGCTGTTCCTAGTGAGGAAACCCTGAACGAACACGAGCAGGAGGGGATGTACAGCCGCCGGCTTTCTAAGCAGTATACACCGATGTTGTTTACATCGCAATTGTGAGTGCACCAGTTTTATTATATTAAATTTTGTATCTCTGGTATTACGCCATGGTCTCTTTCTCTTTATGTTTTCTTTGAATGGAGAGCTTTAATTTAGAGCTACATAGAGACTACACAGATGGTCAGGAGGGAGACTTTAAATCCCCACGTCTAGAGTGACCAGCATAGTGGTCAGTACATTTGGTAAGGAGACTACATCTTCACTTTTGGTGTTCCTTCTGGTGGATCAAGTCTACTCTCATTTTTATCTTTCCTTTTCCGGATGACCAACAGGATTTATTTTCTGGGACTTCTCTCCACGTTTGGTTACCTATTAACCACTTAAGGACCGCCTACTGCACATTTACGTCGGCAGAATGGCACGGCTGGGCACATCAACGTATATATACGTTGATTTTAGTACCCAGCCGTGGGTCGCGGGCGCGCGCCCGTGACCCGGTCCGAAGCTCCAGGACCGGGACCGCGGGATTCGCGGACCCGATCACCGCTGCAGTGCGGCGATCCGTCCCTGGAGCAGAAAAACGGGGAGAGCCGTGTGTAAACACGGCTTCCCCGTGCTTCTCTGTGGCCGTAGCATCGATCGCGTCATCCCTGTAATAGGGGGACGCGATCGATGACGTCACACCTACAGCCACACCCCCCTACAGTTGTAAACACAACACATAGGTCACACATCCCCTACAGCGCCACCTGTGGTTAACTCCAAAACTGCAACTGTCATTTCCACAGTAAACAATGCAATTGAAATGCATTTTTTGCTGTGAAAATGACAATTGTCCCAAAAATGTGTCAAAATTGTCCGAAGTGTCCGCCATAATGTCGCAGTCATGAAAAAAAAATCGCTGATCGTCGCTATTAGTAGTAAAAAAAAAATAATTAATAAAAATGCAATAAAACTATCCCTTATTTTGTAAACGCTATAAATTTTGCGAAAACCAACCGATAAACGCTTATTGCGATTTTTTTTACCAAAAATAGGTAGAAGAATACGTATCGGCCTAAACTGAGGAAAAAAAATTTTTTTTTTATATATTTTTGGGGGATATTTATTATAGCAAAAAGTAAAAAATATTGCATTTTTTTTTAATTGTCGCTCTATTTTTGTTTATAGCGCAAAAAATAAAAACCGCAGAGGTGATCAAATACCACCAAAAGAAAGCTCTATTTGTGGGGAAAAAAGGACGCCAAATTTGTTTGGGAGCCACGTCGCACGACCGCGCAATTGTCAGTTAAAACGACGCAGTTCCGAATCACAAAAAGGGGCAAGGTCCTTTACCTGCATTTTGGTCCGGGTCTTAAGTGGTTAAGGACTCCTTTTTATGTGTGTTGATATACACCCAATAAGGACTCTTTTTTCCTGGCACAACTTGGTGATCAAGATCATTGTGTGTGAACACTTTTATTCCTTATTTTGATACTTACCTATAATGACATATATACATAATATGCGATAGTTTAATGATTATCCATCTAGCTTCAAACCTCATCTAGCGCCGTATCTCTTTCTTATTTAAATTATAATATGACTTGAGTTGCAATTGTTTATGCTATATTATTTTTTCTTTAATTGCTATTTTTTTTCCCCTGTGAAAGTGGAGCTACCCTTTAACTGCTTGCCGACCAGACGCCGCAGTTATACGGCGGCAGGTCGGCTCTTCCAGAGCGAGATCATGTAGATCTACGTCATCTCACCGAGCAGCCAATAGGGGAGCCCCCTGCTCGCCCCTGACGCAGACGCGCGTGCCCGGCGGGCGCGATCACCGCCGGGCACCCGCGATCGCTCGTTACAGAGCGTGAACCGGTAACTGTGTCCTGTCAGGGGGAGAAATGCCTGATTGTCTGTTCATACAATGTATGAGCAGCGATCAGTCATTTCCCCAAGTCAGTCCACACCCCCCTTCAGTTAGAACATAACCAGGGAACATACTTAACCCCTTCCTCGCCCCCTAGTGTTAACCCCTTCCCTGCCAGTGGCATTTTTATAGTAATCAATGCATTTTTATAGCACTGATCGCTATAAAATTGCCAATGGTCCCAAAAATGTGTCAAAAGTGTCGCAGTACCGATAAAAATCTCTGATCGCCACCATTACTAGTAAAAAAAATATTAGTAAAAATGCCATAAAACTATCCCCTATTTTGTAAACACTATAACTTTTGCGCAAACCAATCAATAAACGCTTATTGCAGATTTTTTTCACGAGAAATATGTAGAAGAATACGTATCGGCCTAAACTGAGGGAAATTTTTTTTTTTTATATATATATTTTTGGGGGATATTTATTATAGCAAAAAGTAAAAAATATTCATTTTTTTTTCAAAATTGTCGCTCTATTTTTGTTTATAGCACAAAAACGAAAAACTGCAGAGGTGATCATATACCACCAAAAGAAATCTCTATTTGTGGGAAAAAAAGGACACCAATTTTGTTTGGGAGCCACGTCGCACAACCGCGCAATTGTCAGTTAAAGCGACAGTGCTGAATCTCAAAAAGTGGCTTGGTCTTTGACCAGCAATATGGTCTGGGGCTTAAGCGGTTAATGCTGCAGTGATGTCCACACCTTGGATTTACTTTTATTGGTCTGTCATGTAAATAAGTGGTTTAACTGGTTTTTCTGTCATGGAACACATTGACATTGCTGATTGCTATATGACTGTACGTGTTGAAAACTGAAAATAAAGAATTAAAAAAATCGAAAAAACAAGGTCAAGTCAGATTTGGATACAAATGCCTTGACCTCCAGCATACATGGTCACGCTACAGTAAGAGTTCTGAAACACCTACCGGTGACACAGATGGTCATCTGTAACCTGTGACATTGATTTTGTGGCATATCAACCACTCTCAACCAGCTTTCAGAGGCAAAAGTGGATAAATGAATTAGGACAACTCACCATCAATAGTGCTGGTCATTTAAAGGTTTCAATATAAAAAGCTTGGGACAGTCTGTCTCAATCTATTTGGTGATTTTTTGTAATAAAAAAAACATGTATGTTACATGTTTGTGATTCTTTTGTTGTTCCTGATTGATCTTATTTGCTCACCTTGCTTATCTTGACCCTGCTTGTACTCTACCTAGCCCCCTGCTGTGTATTCTAGTTTTCTCCATGATCTGGTTGTGGATCAGCCCTGGTTACCCCGTGCAATTAACAACTCTCTACTATAGCCTATACCAGTGATGCCAACCTGCTAATATACAAAGTATTAAGATATAAAGATATAAAGTGTGTGAAGCAAGAAATTAGAAAGTTTGTATCTTTTTAGATGTAAATCACTTTTATTATAGCTAAAAAACAAAGCGTAAAACAAATGGTGCTGTTTTACCTACAGTACTTTGACAGTTTCTTCAAAGGCGTACATTTTTATTCTAAACAGATTTAGTCTGGGATTGTAACTTCTGTGCTCTGACTAAATATGAATGCAGGCATTATAGATAAATAAAAAAAATGTGCCAACACCAGGCCCCCATGAAATAGAATGTGATTTCCCTTCCAAAAGCACTGACATCAAATAAAGTGTGATTTGTGAATATACATAACAATTACCACGCAACACAAAAAAATGTAATCTTGGGAGGAATAATATCATAATGGGGTTACTATTTAGTTTGTTTTATTTTATTTGGTTGACAACAAATTAAAATAAAGAAATTATTTAAAGTGTACCTTTTTCTATTTTTATAATTCTAGGCGGCAACAGGCTGTATTCTAACTAGATAGTTAGAATACAGCCTGTTGCCGTCTATAATTATAAAAATAGGAAAGGTACACTTTAAATTATTTTTATACAGAATTTATAATAATTCAGCCATTTGAATGGTTAGATCTCAAGAATTAGAAGTTAGCAATTAAGTGTTAAAGGAGAGACACATAGCAGTTTGGAGTCACTGAGCTATATCCAGCTGTGGGAGAGAATTAAGAACTGATTAATGGTTAATTTTTTCTCCAACTTGGATGCTGAAACAAACTCATTAAGCTTTTAAGAGTAACTATAATGTGTTCATTGTGGGAAATGTTAACTGCTATTCAAGAGACTGACGGCATTTTCAGAAAATTTCCCACAGAGATGCTGATGCTGTTTCCTTTATATATTGTGCTGCGTGCATAAACTCTAGCCAAACAGAAAACCTTTGTGTTCCTATGTTGTGTTCTCTCTCAGCTTTGCAGTTCTTGAATTCAGGTAAATAAACTCATAATGCAGATGGTCCAACAGATGTGAGCAACAGTCTGAGTCAACAGACAGTGGGCAATATTTTTAATTTTCACTTTTAAATACTAGCTAATATGTAATGTAAAATCTCTGGTGAACCTAGCATCTGCTCCCTTTGGCCAGCCAAAGGTTACAGGTGTGCCTGATGTCATTTCACAGTGTGATATAAGCCTGGACTGTTAGTGAATGCACACGCTCTAATCTTTCAAATCACCTACCAGTTTAGTCATACTGTGATTCCATTTGCTGCATCTTCTGTTTCAGCTCTTGTCCACACTTTTGGATTTGAGTAGCTACTGACCTCAATTCATTCTCCATGCTCTACTGAATATTTGTGTTGCAGTCATTCAATTTGACCAAATATAATTTACCACTGCCACTATCAAGCAATCAATTGAATCTATCAAGCAATAATTAAAATATATAGTTAATATATTTTATATGTTGTATACATGTACTATTATATACTGTAAACGGGGTTAAAGCATAGTTCTGACATGTTAATCAATGAGAAATTCTGACAAAACATCAAGTTGAGATTGCACCAGTTCTTAAAATGTTTGCAAAACTTTTTCTGGGGACTACTCTCCCTAAACATTTACAATTTATTCTGTATACTTCAAACATACAGTATTTGGAAACATACCTACCTAACTACTGCTGATATAACTTAGGAAATGGCAATTATGTTTATTATTTTTGGACGTCAAACATCAGTTATTTCACTTTTTAGCTGTAACTATCAGAAAAAAATGTAAATGTGATTGTGAAAATGTGTTATATACAGTAACAATCATATATATATATATATATATATATATATATATATATATATATATATATATATATATATATATGTATATATATATATGTATATATATATATCAAGAAGAAGGTGCATATAAAATAGGCCTGCAATGCACTTCCCGGCGCCAAAGGATATTGCTACAGCGATTTGTAGAGCAACACTAGAAATGGAGAAAAGTGTATATTCTTATAAACAATGGGCCAGATTCAGCTACACGTACATTTGCGCAGCGTATTCGAGATATGCTACGCTTCCGTATTTTACCAGGCTCTACGACGAATTCTGGTAGATTTTTGCCCGTACGATACGGCGGCGTAGTCTATTTCTCGCCGCGTAATCGAAATACGCGATTAGGGAGCGTGAAGCATTTAAATTAGGCGCGTCCCCGCGGCGATCGAACTGCGCATGCTCCGTTCAGAAATTTCCCGCTGTGCATTGCGCGAAATAACGTCGTTTTTTTTTTTTAGTAGCGTCGTTTACGGACATTCCTATTCCCGGACGAAAAAATAATAAAAGACGACGGAAAACATTGAAATTCGACGCGGGAACGACGGCCATACTTAACATGGGCTGTCGAATATTAGACAAGCTAAAAGCTGGTATAGTTTTACGCAGCAAAAAGATGACTAAAGATGCCGTAAGAGATTGCGATTGAAGATCGTAATTTCTGGGATCGATGGCAAAAGCTCATTAGCATACCCTGACGCAGAAAACGACGGGAAGTCCACCCAGTGGCCGCACTTTTATTGCAGCGTAGATCCGAAAGCGTACGAACACGTAAGCCAGTCGAATTGAAGCCCGCAGCCATATTTTCATGGTTTGAGGTTTCAGATTAGTGAAAAAACACGCGTAATTTGAAAGTACTCCAGTCTAACACCATTTAGACCGGAGTAAGGGCTCTCTGAATCTGGCCCAATATATGTATACATATATCTATCTATATATATATATATATATATATATATATATATTAGGGCTGTTACTGATCAAAATTTTTGTGTTCGATTAATCGTTTTTTCTTTTAATCGATTAATCGACTAATTTCGATTAATTATAACGCACATACAGATCCAACTACTTTTAGCTGATCTCCTTGCAGGCTGATTCCCAGTGCAGCCACCAACCACTGGAAAAATGGATAGCAGGATACAAAAAACACACAAAGGCAGCGTTTGATGGGAATAGCATTAAAACTTTTATAGTCTTTAAGTAGGTAACAAAATAAATATTGCCCTGGCGATAAAATCGATGTAGCTACATAAACTGTAAAAATGGTGCGAGTAATACTAAACGGTACCAAAAGCAGTCATAAAAACATGTAGCTAAGTATGATACTTGTATAAAAATGTGTACAACGATACCACTGCTGAATCCAGATGAGGAGGGGTTAACATCAGTCCGTCTGCATTTAGATGTCCCGTGAAGGGAACTATCACAACTCCCAGTGGATGGTTGTAGAATCCCAGGTTGATAGAGGGAAGTGTAACATCCCTTGCGTGTGGCAGATAGTAAGGTCCCGCCAGCATGCAGATATGAAGGCACAGCAAAGGAGCCCTTCAGATGGACACGGAAAGCCCCGCCGGTGTCCGTGACATCACCGGATCTCCGATTAAACTCCCCGAAGGCCCAGAAGCCAGCGGAGAGGTGAGTACCAATCAAAAGAATTTTAATCGATCAAAAAGATTTTGATCGATCAAAAAAATTAAAGATTAATCGATCAATTAAAAGTTAATTTGCACAGCCCTAATATATATATATATATATATATATATATATATATATATATATATATATATATATATATCTATCTATATATATATTATAAAATATCAAATGGTAATAGTTGTAGGTGAAAACTCACAGGATATAGTGAGTATTGACCTGGCAGCGGCTATTGAAAATAAATGGAGAACCATTTAAAACATAATAAACAAAGTATCAAAAATCATAAAACTGGAGTTCAAATGATAAACAGCGCTATAGTAAATTGGATAGAGTCCAAACACATCTCTTAGGTATCCAAGAAGAGAGATAAAAGTTCTAAGGTGATAGGTGATCCTAGGAAAGATGGTAGTGCTCCCAACACCAGTCCACAGTCTTCACCACAAATGTGGGTAACACTCCCCCTCTGGGGTTCAAACTCACCGCAAAGCAGACAAGATAAAGCATTGAACAAAGCTTCTCCTTATGCACACTTCTATCTCCACTCCAAGGACTGCAGGGGTTAATCTCAGAACGAGGCACTGCTTTCAGGAAATGCCCTGGGTGTGAAGGGTTTCAAGCGCCCACCGCCCAGTATTAGGGTGAAAGGGTCACAGCAGACGTCATGTTCTGAACGCAGGTAAAGTAACCATTATAAAAACCCTGTCACCAGTTTTCACTTTTTGGTTTAAACCCTTCTTTCAATACTGAAGATATAACACACACTTCTCACCTCATTTGTTTTATCTGGTCCTTCCTTTTGTAATTACCAGTGCTGAAAGCTTAAAGGATCACTAAATAGCTTCCTTTACCTTACTGCAGCCCTGGTTTAATGTCCTCATTGTTCGTTTTTGCTTTGAAGTTGCTGTAATTCTGCTCTGATCTCCACACTTCCTGCTTGTCTGGCTCCTTATGAAAAATCTCACGGCAGCTTGTCACTGTGGTCCAAGCTGTCATTACTGTGTGTCTAAAACTCCTCAGAACCAATCAGATTAATTTTAAAAACAAAACACTGCCCTGTATTTGTTTGTTTTTGTTCTGTGTGTCTCTTTGATTTTATCTATTTTTAATCATTTTTAAAAGGAATCGGTTAATTATTATGTCTCTATACCCTGTAAACAGTCATTTCAGGAAAAAAAAAATCCTTTAGTGACCCTTTAATAGATATTTATTATTTCAGAAAGTGTGGGTCTTATCATTTACTGGCCCCCCTCCCAAGCCCAGCCACTACATTATTGTGATCTTAGAGGGGCTCCCAGCAAAGGCTCAGGCTGACAGAAGGTTTTAACCAATCACTGCATCCCTGAGAGATCTTGAGGCAAGATGTTTGCTGGAAATATGGTGAAAACTTATATTTCGCTTCTGTTCATTGACGGACACAGCACCATCTTGACATATGGGTATTATCCTCCCATATGTCAAGATGCTGATGTTAGGAGATTGACTAGGCAGAAAAAACAGCATAAGTTAAGTGTTAAAACACATCACACAGTACCGCCCAGGAGGCGGTCCCCCCAGGTACATCCCTTCTCCCTGCATCTTGCAGCTCAGTTTTATTTCTGCCTAGCACAGGAAAATGACATGGCTCCCTGTGGGCCCATATGGCCTGGGGATTTTTTATTTTTTAAATTATATGCTCCAGGGGTGGCCAGTGAGCTATATGCTCCAGGGCACGCATATGACCGAGCCGACAGCCATACCGTATCCACGCGGACGTTGGTTCTGTCTGGAATGCCTTCTGCTGGTCATCACAGGATGGGTAAGTAGCAGTCCCCCTGCTCCAACTCTGAGCATCCCTGGGGAGGTCAATAGAGGGTCCGCCCTGCTGTTCCTCACTCCCTTCCCTCCTCTCTAGGCTCTGGGTAGCTTGGATAGCTGCGATTCAGGGGTCCACCTGGGGGGCTCCATCCTGCGCTGGGGGCTGTGTGGCAGGTCCGCTCTCAGGGGGTGTTCTCTAATTGCTGTGTGTGGGGGGGGCCGCCTTAGGGGGTCCCGGGTGTTCGCTCCCATTTTGTGTTATGTGTTTTTATTTCCATTCACGGCAGTGATTTTGGCGGCGCCCGGCGCTGTTCACACATGTTGGCAGCCATTTTCTTGTAGCCCACGTGCTCTGCTTACAGATCGGTGGGTCGGTGGCCATCTTGGCTGGTGTATTTGGCCTCTAGTGGCCAGCATATCGGCGCGAACGGCTCCAGCACACTTCCTGAGGGACGGCACAGGGAGAGCACTCTAGGAGGCCTAGGCGGAAGGCAGCTGCACGGTACCTGGTCAGGGTGGTGAATCTTCTGGGGGCTCCCTTGTCTCTCTGTGGCAGCTAGGAGGGTGGTCTGTGTGTCTTGCCTTATGTCCCTTGGGGTGTCAGGTGGATGGCTCAGCATGGTGTCGGAACCGGACACCTCTTTTCCAGACATACCTGAATTGACAACTAGTGCCCCTGCACCTGTGGACGCTATGGCGGCGTTACTGGAAGCCTTTGTTGCCAGGGTGGACAAAAAGGGGAAAAAAAGCACCCCCTCCCTCCACCTTCTTCTGGGGATGCCTCTGACGCAGAATTGGGCACAGCTACTGCTCCCGGCCCTGGTTCCGATGTGTCAGAGGATGCAGGCCTCGACCACACGGACAGTGAGGATGACTCTGCAGCAGGGTCGGCACATGATAGGGCGCTTGTAGGAGCACTTATCACTGCGATGCGGGATACTCTGAAAATGGAGGATGCGGCGGAAACGTCAGAGATGTCGGTCCCTTTTGGATTCCGTAAGCTGGCCCACACTGCTAAGGCGTTTCCTTGTGTTCCTTATCTGGAAAAGTTCTTGTACAAGGTATGAGATCGGCCACAAAAGTTTTGTATGCCCCATTATGCTTAGCGGTCCGTTATCCTTTTGAGGAGAAATTCCTGAAAAAAATGTACTTCTCCCCGTCAGTGGACTCCCCTGTGTCCAAACTGAACAAGGCGACCACGTTGCCTGTGGAAGGGGCTCCTGCTTTCAAGGACCCCACAGACAGGAGGGCTGAGGCAGTGGCCCGCTCCATTATCACGGTGGTGGGGTCAGCGGTGCGACCGGTCGTGGCCAGGGCTCTAGAGTCTCAGACACTTAGTGAATGGGCAAAAATGTCGCTTCAGGGGTTGGAGGAGCATCAGGCTCCTCCAGACTGTGTGGCGCTGGCCGACCAGTTGGTGCAAGGCCTGGATATGCTTCCCTTGCTCTCCAGAGCCTCGGTCTATGCAGTGGTGTTGTGCCGCCTGATCTGGCTGAAGTGTTGGTCCGTTGACCAGTCTTCTAAGAAAGCCTTGGTGGACTTGCCCTTTAAGGGTGAAAGGCGCACTCTCTGGTACGTACGTTTGTGCAGGGGGTTTGGCATGTGGCCCCTCCGGTACGCCCTCCACTACCTCCGTAGGACTTGAATTTAGTTCTCTCATGATTCAGAAGCCCCCATTTGAGAACATTAGGGAGATTCCCGTATTGACTCTCTCCCAGAAGGTGGCTTTTTTGGTGGCGATTACATCAGTCAGACGGGTTTCTGAATTGGCGGCCTTGTCATGCAAGGCTCCCTATTTGATCTTCCACAAGGATAAGGTGGTGCTGCGGCCGCAGCCGTCGTTCCTTCCTAAGGTTGTTTTGGCTTTTCATCTTCATGAGAACATTGTTCTTCCATCCTTGTGTCCTCGGCCAGCGAATTCAAAGGAGGCTGCGTTGCATTCCTTGGACGTTGTCCGAGCCCTGTGGGTGAATCTGTCTGTGACGGCTCTGTTCCGGAGGTCGGATTCACAGTTTGTGTCAGTGACTGGTTCTGAGACAGGTGTGGTGGTCTCGTCGGCCACCATTTCTTGGTGGATCAGACATATCGGGGTTCAGGCCTATGCTCTAAAGGGGCTGACTCCTCCTTTCCCGGTTATGGCGCATTCGACCAGGACAATTGGTGCCCCTTGGGCTTTCCGCCATCAAGCGTCTGTTTCCCAGGTGTGTAAGGCAGCGATCTGGTCGTCAGTCCACACTTTCTCAAAGTTTTACAAGGTTGATATGAGTGCATCTTTGGATGCTTCCTTCGGCCGCAAGGTTTTGGAGGCGGCTGTTTAAGGTTGCAACTCCTCCATTGAGGAGCTCTGGTTCGTTTGGGATGAAGTTTGTTGCTGCCGTGTTTTTCCCACTCCTCGTTTTTTGACACTGCTTGGGGATGTCCCATATGTCAAGATGCTGCTGTGTCCGTCCATGAATGGAAGGAAAAAGAAAATAGTATTTTTGTACTCACAGTACAGTTCATGGACACAGCACCCACCCCTCCTTTGTTATGTTTGTACTGCTTTTCTACGAACTGAGCTGTAAGATGCAGGGAGAAGGGATGTACCCTGGGGGACCGCCTCCTGGGCAGTACTGTACTGTGTGATGTGTTTTAACACTTAACATGCTGTTTTTTCTGCCTAGCCAATCTCCTAACAGGAGGATAATACCCATATGTCAAGATGCTGCTGTGTCCGTCCATGAACTCAGAGAAATGGGTTTTACGTACAAAAGTACAAAAATCCCATTGTTTCTCCAATCCTCAGACAGCATGTTAATTACCCCCTATCATGCATGTCTAACAGCTCCTTTGATAGTTCTTAGCATTTTACAGGGGCCTGTATTAATCCCTATTGGATTTTACCCGCTGTTTAATCACAATTACTAAAATAAAGAAAACGAGAAAGACAGACAGATCATGTGAATGGGGCCTAACGCTGCTTTTACATTGATGCACTGTGGTTTACCCACACCACTAGTGAAATGCAGTGCACCTGCAGCTTTCCTGTGGGTTAGCTGCGATTTGCCTCAGACTTAAATTATATCTTGCAGGCGTGGTGTACTTTCTGAAAGTGCATTCAGGAGTTTTGGTGCACTTTCAGAAAGCATGCCAAACCCACAGGATATAATAGAAGTCTATGGCTCAGTGCAGCTTACTCACAGGAAAGCCACAGGTGGATCAGTTTGAAAGCAGCCTAATAACCCTTTTCCTAAAAGTGCTTATATACAATATACCAATTGCAAAATAATGATGTTTAATACATAATTTGCCCATTGCTAAACTGTGATGTTTAATAAACTGACTTTTGATTTTTCAGCTTTTGCTGGCATCACTATCTGTTAGAAAGGTTCCTCTCCCAGGCGGAGTTATACCAAATGCACTTTGCCTGGGACAGGAGCTGGCCACTTCCTTCTGCAGCCATTTGCTTCCTCTGGTGCTAGCTCCATCCTACACATGTCTTTTTTTAGTAGCTTAGCGCTGTTTTTCACACATTCACTATTTGTTTGATTGCGCAGATTGATATTTGGTTCACCGTTTGATTTACATATAGAACAATAAGGACATAGCTGAAGGTGTGCATTGTTATCAAATTCTAGAGATAGATACATAACAATTACATTACATGTGGGTGGCAGGTTGCATTGAAAGTCCTAATGCATGTTTAGGGATAGTTTTTGCAGTGTAGCATAGTTAGTCTCTTTTATACTTCTTGCAAACCAATTGACTGCAATAGTCAAAATCTGCACCTTATGGTCCTTTAAAAGAACGTCCTTTCTCTTTTTGTAATTTACTTTGTGTTATGGTGTTGGGTATTTGAACTAAAATTCTCTGTCTCTGTGTGAAACTGGGCCTGTAAAACAGAAAGATGCAATGCAATCCTTTTCAGTTTTTCTGCAATACCACCTAAGGTATGGCTATGCGATACCTGACCCAGACATTTTAGCATATTATTGTAACATGGTCTGTCAACAGACTATGCTCTATGTTTACTACCTTCTAGTAAAAATTTAAAATATTACCAGCGCTCAACTTATTTTTCATTTCATTGGCAGGCTTTTGTGGGACATTGCAGGGGGACAAAAAGTAAAATTAGTACAGAGGCATGTATAGTTAAGTACTGCAGCACCTTTTTCAACAATAATTTTTTATTGAGTATTTATAAGCATGACAAAGAGTACAAAGAATACAAGGGACACAAGGACACCAAATTTAGCTACAATCCAGCCATGTAAAGTATACACCAAACTGATAATGACGTTGGGTAGCAAATAGGGGTGCAACGGATCAAAAAACTCATGGTTCGGATCGTTCCTCGGATCAGGAGTCACGGATCGGATAATTTTTCGGATCAGCAAAAAAAAGAAAAATCTCCCCCACTGTAATATCCACATCTCTCCCCCCCCTGTAATATCCACCCCCACTGCAGTGGCGTCACTCCCCTCAGTACAGACCCCCCCTCCGTACAGACACCCCCCAGTAGTGCAGACCTCAGACGGTAACCCCCCCAGTAGTGCAGACCTCAGACATTAACCCCTCAAGTAGTGCTGACCTCAGACAGCGGCGTGTGTTTCCCTCGTGTGTTTAGCTAGGCGATGACCTGACTTGCCCCATACAAATTTGATGACCTTGCTTTGAAACAAGGCTAAATGATCCTTCCTAATAGATATCGGAAGCGCGCGAAAGAGGTAAAGTAGCCGTGGGAGCAGGGTCATCTTCACCGAGTTTATCCTCCCTAGCCAAGAAAGTTGGTGCGGGTGCCATTGTTTAAGGTCAAGTTCTAATTTTCTATAAATGGGGGAATAGTTGGCTCGATATAATTGTTCAAATTTAGGGGTTAAATTAATTCCCAGGTAGAGAATGGAAGTGTCACTCCACTTGAAGCGGAAGGAATCTTTCAACTGGGCCACCAGGGGCAACAGGAGGGAGATGTTGAGGGCCAGAGACTTGGTATAGTTAACCCTTAAACCCGATATGACCGCAAAGTCATCAAGTGTTTTACATACCACCGGTAATGACGTAATGGGCGAGGTTATAAAGAGAATTAAGTCGTCTGCAAACAGACCGCTTTTGTGGACAGTGGATCCGCAACGTACTCCGGCAATGTCAGAGTTGGACCTGATGGCTATGGCCAAGGACTCTATAGCAATGGCGCAGATTAGCGGTGAGAGAGGGCATCCTTGGCGGGTCCCATTACGTATTTTAATAGGGTCGAAATACAGGCCCTGCAATTTAATCCTGGCTTCAGGGTTAGAGTAAAGGGACCTAATTAGTCCAATGAATTGAGGGCTGAAGCCCCATCTTTCTAAAATCTGGAATATATAGGACCAAGAGACCGAGTCGAAGGCCTTTTGAAGGTCCAACGACAATAGCATCCCAGCCTGAACACCCCCGCCATCCCATCCAGATTGCAGTAGAGACATTACATCTATCACCCTTCTGATTTGGTCTGGACCCTGAGGTCCAGGTATGAACCCGACCTGGTCCTTGTGTATATAGACACCAATGAAGGATGCCAATCTGTCTGCCATAACTTTAGTCATTATCTTAAGATCATTATTGATCAGGGATCGATGACGTTTTTTTTACTGTCATGGATCTGGCCATATGAAAAAACATTGCTTTAAGTTTAAGAGTGACTTACAAATAAAAACTAAAGATATGGAGTATGAAAAATCAGCTTTTGTACAACCTGTTTTTTTCATTTCAAGATAAAATTTTGACTGAATTGCCTTATGCCACTGAAGTCAAACAGATCAGTAATTTGACTGTTCACAGTAGTTCAGACAATATGGCAAAAGGAGCTGTCACTGAAAGAGAAGGTTTATTGCCATTGCCAAAAATAGAATCACACCCGGATTCAATTTCTCTGCCATTACAATATGTAGCACCAATTATTTTGGACGAGAATGGGAGGCCATATATACAATGTTTGCTGAATGGTAAACATATTAATTGTCTCATTGACAGTGGATCTGAGATTAGCCTTACCAAAGAAAACATATCTGTGAAACCCAATTCTTCTATGTGTAATATAGTGGGTTTTAATAATACAGATAATTCCACTGCTAGACAGGTATCCAATGTATCCTTTGAAGTACCTGGATTAGTGAAAACTAATATTAACATTTGGGTCTGTCACGAAGCAGAGAATATACTTGGCATTGATGTAATCAATAAACAAAAGTGGGTGATTGATTTGGCTAATAAAAGTATTTGGAAAGATCCATCTAGGTCCAAATCAGTGCTGATTGATCCCTCTGTTTACAACAATGTTTGTTCAATTACCAATATTTCTACAGAACAAAAGTGGCCCGATGTTGATGGTAATTGTGCTTTAAAGGAAGTTGTACAATGTTTTCCAAGTTTGTGGTTAAAGTTCAAAAATTACATTGGAACTTTGAAAAGTACCGAATTAAATATTGAAGGAAAGGATCCAGAACCCCTTAATCAGTGTGAGTTACCACCAGAATCAATTGGTCCACTTTCTGACATTATTCAAGAGTTTGTACAACTTGGAATTGTAAAGAAAGCAAAATCAGTGGTAAATAACTGTATTTTGCCTATTAAAAACATTGATAATTCATATTCTTTCTCAGTTGACGTAAGGACATTGAATAAGCACATCACAAATAGCCCAGTTCTTCCTGATAAATCTAACATAAAGTTAAATTTCTGTACTAGAAATCGCTAATAGCCATTTATCCATCCCTTTAACTAAAAGTTGTCAATACAAACTTGCGTTCACATTCAGAAAAGAGACTTATATGTTCACTCGAATAATACCTGGTCTAGGTATTGGTGATGGTATAGTTCATGAAACTATAGCAACAATACTTTCAAATTTTTCTAGGCCAGATAGCATTTGTTAGCATGTGTATACGATTTTGCTGAATCGATGAACATATGGCTCTTTTGTCTGAGTTGTTCATGATGTTACAAGCTGAAGGTTTAAAATTAAACACAACAAAAGTTCAGCTGATGAAAAGTCAGGTGAAATACCTTCACATGCAAATTAGTCAAGGAAAAAGACAATTGTTGCAAGAAACAGTTGGAGATATTACTGTAATCCCAACTCCAAAAACATACAAGACATTGCATCAATTTTTGCATAAAATAAATCATTGCCAAGAGTTTGTACACTGTTTTGCAGAAAAAGTTAATCCACTATATAATCTTTTGAGGAATTAAGGTAATATAGTTGATCAATGGGGTCCAAATGAGAAAAATGCCTTTGAAGTGTTGAAAAAAGATTTGAAGAATGCTTTAGCATTAAGTGCAATAGATGTTTGTTCTGAAGCATCATTTGTTTTGAAAACTCATGTATCTGAGAATGCCATCTTAGTAACGTTGTCTCAGTTACCAGAAGGTGAGGAGAAAATAATGGCCCATTTCTCCAGAGTTTTATAATTTTTTGAAAAAACTTTTGAGCCAGGTATGAAGCAACTGCTAAGTGTTTACTTTGCAATTAAAGCTACAGAGAGCATAGTTAAATCAAACAAAATCATTGTACAGACACCTGACTGCTCATTAAAAAGGTATTTTTGAGGAAGGTAGTTTTAGAGACGTTAGGAAAAAATATCCCCTTTGGTTCAGAGCTTTATTACCCATTCAGATAGATGGGAATGGAAGACATCTTCAGGAATGTACACCAGCACATGTTTATACAGCTGTATCTGAGAAGTCTTTATCTCAGGTTTCCAGCATAAGAGCAGAGAAAGACATTGAAGTACTTGTTACTGCAGAACACTCTAACACTAGAATAAGAACTTCAACACAGAATACAGTTATGCATTTTTCTAATCGTTTAGAGGTGAGAACAAAGGCATAGTCCATTGTCATCTCTGGGGTGATATGAAATTTAACTTTGTTCATTAGAACTGGATTTTGTATCATGACCAAAAGGAAATATTGCGTCCTGACATACCTAAACTGTTTTATAGTTTAGGTCATTTTAGATAGGATACGGACAGTACATAGTCACAAAGAAGTTCTCTTTGAAGGAAAATATACGATAGTAGTATTTCACATATAGGGCCAGATTCACGAACACTTGCGCTGGAGTATTTGGATATGCGCCGCGTAACTGTGATGATGCGCCGTCGTTTCTATGTGCCCGTACCCACCAAACTAGATGCGCCCAATAACGGGTCATTTGCGACCGGCGGAACGTTCCGACGCCAGAGTATCGTCAGCGCTTATTTTCGCTGGGCGCATCAGTCGCGCCCATTGATTTCCCCTGCAAATATGCAAATGAGGGAGATTTCCCAATTCACGAACGGATTAGCACCATACGCTGGCTACATGCGCCGCGCGTATCTGGTCCGTCCGGCGCAAAGTTATTTCTACAAAAGGCTGCTTTATCTTTACTCCAGACGGTCACAGGTCAGCAGGAGAGCAGCTACAGCAGCGTTACCGACGATAGGAGCTAGCTGAGCACCCCCACTTGCAAGGACAACACCTCTGTGTGCCAACATGCCAGGGGCAATTGTGGTCCTAGAACTACTGATGGGTCCCCCGGAACCAAGAAGGCGGCCACGTGAGAGGATATACCGCACTCGTATGAACCTCTTTGGCATGGGGGAGGAGGAGGTGTATCGCCTCTTCAGATTCAGCCCTGATACAATACTTGAACTAACCACAACCCTGCAGGATGACATCACCAGCAAGACATACCGCTCACAAGCAGTGCAGCCACTGGTGAAGGTACTGGCAACACTCCATTTCCTTGCAAGTGGATCATTCCAGCGTACAAGTGGAGTGGTGGCTGGGATGTCACAGTCCTCCATGAGCAGATGTGTGCACCAGGTTGTCCCTGCAATCCTCAGACGCATGTCCAACCAGTTCATCAGACCCACCACTGAGGAGCTGCGGCAGAAGGCAATGACAGATTTCTACAACATTGCCAGATTCCTACGCACTGTGGGGGCCATTGATTGCACACATGTGGCCCTACAGCCCCCCAGTGCCACAGAGCACATATACCGCAATCGGAAGCATTGGCATTCCATCAACGTACAGGTGATAGCCGATGCCCAACGCCTCATATGGCACGTCCGTGCCAAACACCCCGGGTCCAGCCATGACAGCTACATATACAATCAGAGCCCCATCCCAGCAGAATTTAACCAGAACATGTATGGGGACAGCTGGCTGGTTGGTGAGTGACATGGGAGTCAGGCATGACTATCCCCTCCCGTGATGCACAACAGAAATCGCACATGCATGACTAACATTCTCCTGTCTTTTACCTTACAGGTGACTCTGCATATGCACTGGGACCCCATCTAATGACTCCTTTCCGGAACCCCCAAACCAGAGGAGAGAGAAAATACAATGAAGCACACATCAAAACCCGTGCAGTGGTGGAGCAAACATTTGGGCTCTTGAAGTCCCGTTTCCGATGCCTGGATAAGTCTGGGGGGACCCTATTGTATTCCCCTACCTTCGTGTGTCAGATCATCGCTGCATGTTGCATACTACATAACTTTGCTATAAAAAAAGGCCTGCATATTGACATACGTGATGACCTGACCCCCGACCCACACAGTCCCCACCTGCCAGAGGAGAACCAGTCTGCTGATGGAAGAGCAGTCAGGAGGGTCCTCGCCGTAGGCATCTTTGGACACTAACCCAAAACATTAATCACACAGACAGTGCACGCGTGTACACCACTGGATCACACACACCACATGCACATCGCATCGCATTGGATTAGCCCAAGTCCAGCATGTAGGAGTTGGGAGCAGTAACGCCAGCGTCAAGGCCCCAATGATGTCACTGTCCATTCACACACCTTTCACACGTCATTCATACAGCCGTGGGGTTAACTTCACCACCACGGCCGAGGGTGACACCCCTTACTTTCAGGAGTGCCACCCTCTCACATTCACACACCATTCACACTGTCCCCTGCACTCCTGACCGTGTGCAGTACAAAAATAAATTAATAATATCATATCATGATAAATAAAATAAACAAAATCTCATAACCTGAGCAAAAGAAAACATAAACTCATGACCTGAGTATGTCCAAATCAAAAATATAAAACAAACAAAAAAAAAGGCCTCATCGGGGATGCCGGGGGCTTCTTCTGGGGGCCCCTCTCTGGCTCTGCAGCTGCCTGGATGGAGTGGGTGGGGGTGGGGGGGCATCTGGAGGTGGCTGATCCCCAGGTGGGCCACTCCTGGCAGGTGTGGCCTGCGTGCCCTCCAAGGCCCTGGCTATCCGTCCAAGGTAGGAGTTGGTCTGGGCCTGCATCCGGAGCTGACGGGTGACCTGATAATGCTGGGCCCGCCGACTCAGCCTCCCCTGGTCCTGGATGGCAGCACTGTTGGCCTGGACGGCTGCAGTAAGGTGCTGGAAATCCCCCTGCACCTCCCCCAAAGTGGTGACCACTGCAGCGCAGTTGCAGCTGACATCCTGCACTGCGTTGCTGAGGTTGGCAACGGAGCCCAGGCTGTCAGCCACTTTCTCCAAGTGCACCGCTATGGCCCCCATCTGTTCCGTCTGCCTGGCGTGATCCCTCGCCAACTGGTCCTGTATACCATCAGACACCCCCCTGGTCTTCTGGGTCGCCTTCCTGGGGCCAGAAGATGGATGTCCTCGGGTGGAAGGAGTCGCCCTTGAGGGGCTTCCAAGGATGGGGGAGGGGACGACAGACGGCCCAGGAGAAGGGGAGGAGACAGACAACACTAATGAAAAGTCCTGCTCTGCCACAGCAGGATCCTCCACAACCACCTCGGCAGGTGTGGTGTGGCCACTCTCCTCCTCCACAACCTCTTCACCACCCAGTGGCTCAGGCACACGATGGCGTGGGGGGGATGGGGTGGAATGCACGCTGACAGATGATGGCCCAGCTCCGTCATCTGTGGATGACACAAAGCAGACACATGTTGGTGGTCCCACACACTTGGCACATGTACCCTCCCCCCCCCCAAATGCAAAACAACAAATAGGGGATTATAAAACACTTACCTGTCCTTGTGCCTTCCTCCACGGAGTCATAGCCTGCGACCCCCTCCACCTGCTCCCTCTCCAGGCAGCGAGCAACCACCTCCTCCTCTGCGGTTAGGGTGACAGGACATGGGGGACCACCACCTGTGCCCCTCTCATACCTCCTGATGGAGGCCACCTTGTCCCTCACCTTGCGCCGCAGGTCATTAATTTTTTTTTGTATGTCCCCAGCAGTCCGGGTGGAGTAGCCCAGGACATTGACCCTGGCAGCAATCGACTCCAGGATGCCCTGCTTCCTCTCCCGGCTGGTCTTCTGGCTTTTTTTGCCATGGAGAAATTCATTATCCCTCTCCATTGCCGAAATGATCACTGAGACCTCCTGGGCATTAAAATTCAGGTTCCTCCTCTCTCTGGGGGTAGCGGGAGCAGCCATCACAGCACAAAAGTATCTTCCCTGGGGTGGGGGGAAGCGGAACTACTTTTGCGCCGGAATGGCGTTTCCGCCAGCGCTTTTAAGCGCCCAGCGGAACGCATTGCGCTGACGTTTCCCAGGAAGTGGTGCCGACGGAAGTTGTGAGCATGCGCACAAGGGGGGCGAGTGGAGCCGCACTCACTGCGCATGCTCCGTGGATGATGCGCTGAACGTAAGCCTCTGCGCTGGGCTCCGCCCATCATTTACATATGATCACACCCACTTCCACTTGCGTCGGGTTACGTCAGCGCATTATCGTTACTCTGGCGCAAGTTTACGCGCAACTGCTATGTGAATTACAGGACTTGCGCTGAAAGGGTCTTCAGAGTAACGTAAATGAGAAGCGTTACTCCAGAGGAAAGATACTCTCATCTACCTGAATCTGGCCCATAGTTTTAACAAATTCACAAAGTTATTGTCCCATAATGTTTTAACATTTGTTGAAAAAAATAGGAAAATGTACATTCCTAAGTAATGATACTGCCTCTCTTTTACAGATATGGCATCTAATATGGAGGATAACAAGCTCCTATAAAGAGCAAAGAGTATCAAGAAATTCAAAGTTAAAAGAAGAGATCCTTTTTGGAAGAATATTTGACAAAATATTCATATTTCATATTTGACTTATTCAACAAGGTTTTTCTAACCTAACAGAACTTGAAGAAGACATTTTAAAGACATTTCATGAAGAAAAAATAATCAGAAGGAACTTTATCTATCTACTATAGATAAATAATATAGGACTGAAACATTTGTCCACATATACATTTTTTGATTATCCAAATATTCTGATATTAATTTTCACATTAAGTTAGGATTATTATTATTATTTTTATTTATTTTTATTTATTCACATATTGAATGTTAGCACAATCATTCTAGTTAAAATAACATTTGTTGTTCATAACTTAAAAAAACATATCACTCTTAATAGAACAATGGATAGTTATAAAAAGTTTTAGAGTGTAAAGTATATTTCCAAAGAGCTAAAATATTATTTGAGCACATACGGTATATGGAAATATATCATTGCATTATTTACTTATTTTAATAATAATACTTGCCATTATTATTATTATTATTATTAATATTAATAATTATTGATACTAGTCATCATTATGTTATACAATTTTAAAAATCCTTACCATTATTTTAAGATTTTGAATAGATGGATTTAAGAGGAGTTAAAAGTAAAGAGAAAAGCATTTAGAAGGAGGAATATTTCTAGCTGCTTCAGTTCTGAGGAATATTGTGTCCGATCATTTGATACAAGGTGGAGCAACTGTGATGTGAATGTGGTTCTGTATGTATTTAATAATTTTAGTATGATTAATCATAATTCTGGGGGGGATTGTTAGAATAATATTTTAAATTCATAATTTGGCACTCATAGTTGTTATAATATATTCATAGCAAGCTTGCAAAACATATTTGGTTTTATGATTAGTCATAGTAATTAGGTATGAGTGAATGACCTTGATCAATTGATATGACATGATTCTTCAATCTAAAGCTGAGCATTGCTGGATATTTCTGGTTAGCAATTTGAGAATAAATGATGAAATATACATATTGTACATAGAGGGGAGGGCACCACAATAAATACAATAAAGTCCACACTTACTATAATTAGCAATCCGTGGACAAATTAGAGAGAACAGCCAAAAAAGAAGAAAGGGATGTCCAAACAACGAAGTTCACATGGGAATTTTATATACTGTCCAGTATTCTAATAATGAAAAGAGAAAACACATAGAAAGAATTAGAAAGAGAGAGAAAAGGAGGGCAAAATGCCTAAATAATAATCATATACTTAATTGTATTGAAACTGGCAAATAATGCTATGTAGTTTCGCTTGGTTCATTACTAGGTTGCATTATACAAAGAGGAAAATACTTTTATGTATTCATACTGGTGGAATACCCATAAATAAGGGATATAGTCAAGTTAGATACACAAAGAAAATTAGAATACAGCAGCCAGTAAGGTATAGTAGGTTAATGAAACCTGGATACCATACCTGAACATTGAGATGAACAAAAACCAGCTGTCTCCGTTTTGCTAAGAAGCAGACTGATGGAATAAGCTGGCACCTTAAATTCTCCCCCCCCCCCCGGCATGCCCGAGCGTCTGACGTCATCGGGCGTGCGTGGACACACACAGTGCCTTCGCGTGCATGGGCCAATGCAGGGTAAGTCCACAGCCTACAAATCCCAGGGTCAATTGTCCATTTGCCGTCCGTGCGCATTTTAGCCGCCACATATTTCATCTGCAGGCAGTTTTCAACATCCCACATCCCTCTGTCATCAGGATCCTTGCTTATTCTAATCCGGATACATCCCATAATGGGATGCTGTGTCACTGGCTGGTGTTCACACTGTTGGGGGCCAGCGTCACTTGACGCTATACCATCGCAAAGGACCCTGGGATTTGTAGGCTGTGGACTTACCCTGCATTGGCGCATGCGCGCAAAGGCACTGTGTGTGTCCGAGCACACCCGATGACGTCAGACGCTTGGGCATGCGGGGGGGATTTAAAGTGCCAGCTTATTCCATCAGTCTGCTTCTTTTTTTTTTTTTTAACAGAAAAGTTTTTATTTGTCTCCAAAAGGAGAGTTATGAAGACATACAGCAAATGACAATCACAAAAACATCTAAATAGAACAACCAAAAAAAAATTTTAGAGTAAAGAATAAAACATTGCAGCTATAGCTTACAGGAGAAGCAAAACCATATTCATAGACCGAGTCTCAAACATCATGTGCGCGATTCTCTGCTGGTCACTCAGCGCACCAGCACCTTCAGATTCTACATGTTATGTGGGCAAGGGCAAGGAGTATGAATGTCCAGGCCCTGGGCTCCAGGGTGGGCGACCGGGGGGAAAGGGGAGGAGAGGATAGAAGGAGGAGGGGATATGGGACCAGACTGGGGGAGATCAAGGCCAGGGAAAAGCAGCGGGAGGGGAGGAGGGGGAAAAGGGGGAGGGCTCAAGTCAAAAGGCGGCCCCTCGCCTCAAGGGCAGGACCCGGGACCCGGGGTTACTGCTTGGACCAGGCACCCCAGATCTTCTCAAACTTTTTAGGACATTTACGGTTCATGTACGTGAGCTTATATAAGGGCAGCGTTGCATTCACCAGAGCTTTCCACTGGGAGACCGTTGGAGGATCCGGCTGTTTCCATTTAAGCAGGATCGACTTTCTGGCATAGAAAGAGGCGTAGAATACAAACAGCCGCTTGTGTGTGTTAGGTACAACATTGTCACATACACCCAGAAGCAGTATGATTGGATTCAGGTCAATATGTACGTTGTCTACGGAGTTGATAATGTCCACCACCCCTGACCAAAACCGCCGAATGACCAGGCACTCCCAAACCACATGTAGAAAAGTACCTAGGCCTGTAGTGCACTTGGGGCATCTATCCGTTTGTGTAGGATAAATCTTTGAGAGCCGCACCGGGGTGTAGTATGCTCTGTGGATAAACTTAAGTTGGATGTACCTGTCCCTAGCCGACACCATGAGAGGGATATATTGCTGGATCCCCTCTTCCCAGTCATCAGCGGCGAGGGCAGGCAGATCTGCCTTCCACTTATCAAACAATTTAGAGCCTCTGCCCGGTTCCCCACATGACAGCCTGAGATATAGAGATGATAGAATACGGTCTACCCCTATAGACATCAAAAACGATTCCACCCTATGAGATCGGAGCTCGACCCCCCCGGGAAACTGGGCCTGAACCGCGTGCCTCAACTGCAGATAACGAAAAGAACATCTTGGGTGGCAAATGAAAGGCGTCCTTCAGCGCATCATAGGGGAGGATTCTACCCCCAGACATGATCTGTCGCAGAACTTTAATCTCGTAACCGGCCCAAAGTGCCGGGTCCGGGATCGTCTGTAGATGGGTCAATTTAGGGTTCCCCCAGAGCGGCATGTGGGGGGAGAGTTGGGGTCACTGAGTTTCACTGTGATTTGTTCCCACACCCGGACAGTTGTTCGCATAGGGGTCGTTATCTCAGGTTGTGCCCTAGGTCCACGGAACACCAGGTTGCTCAACGCCGAGTATGAGCCCAGCACCGCCGCCTCTAGGTTGACCGCAGGGTTGGACTTAGGCTGGGAGAACCACCAGCGGACAGTCACAACCGCTGCCGCCCAGTAATATAATTTAAAGCAGGGAAGCGCCAGGCCTCCTAGAGATAAAGGGAGTTGCAAGGTGGCACAAGCAACCCTAGGGGCCATCCCACCCCACACAAATGTGTTTACTGCCCGGTCTATCTTTTGAAAGAAGGAGTTGGGGATGGGGACTGGGGTATTGCGAAATACATAAAGAAATTTGGGGAGGAAAGTCATTTTGAGGAGATTAATGCGACCTACAGGCGTGAGGGGAAGAGATTTCCAAGCCTGAAACTTAGCGATTAGTTGTTGGAGGATCGGGTACACATTGTCAGGTAAGTATTGAGAGAGGTCCCTCTGGACCTCAATCCCCAGGTATCTAAATCTAGAGACCAGGGCCAACGGGATCTGCGGGTCTATAGGGGGCAGGGCAGGGGTCATCGAAAACAGAGTTGACTTGGACCAGTTGATCCAAACGCCTGAGAAGGAACCATATCGATCAATGATCTGCAGAGCCGCTGTCAGCGAGGAGGATGCATCTGGTAAGTACAGCAACGCATCATCTGCATAGAGGGAGAGCTTCTCAGCCAACGGACCAATCTGAATCCCGCCAACCTCCGGGGCATTCCTAAGGAGGATAGCCAGGGGTTCCACCACCAGGGAAAACAGCCGCGGTGATAGTGGGCATCCCTGCCTGGTGCCTCTACCTAGAGAGAAGGGGGAGGAAAGCATGCCATTCGTACGAACTCTCGCCGAGGGGTTCCTATACATTAGTTTTACCCATGATATGAATTTAGGGCCAAAGTTGAACCGGGCCAGGACCTGCCACAGAAACTCCCACTCCACCGAATCAAAAGCCTTCTCGGCGTCGAGGGAGGCCACCACCCCAGGAGAGCCAGTCCTCTCCGCATAGGACAGATGTGTGTACAACCGACGCAAATTAATGTCGGTGCCTTTGCCCGGCATGAAGCCAGTCTGGTCTCCATGTATCAGGGATAAGATGATTGAATTGAGCCTATTTGAGAGGATCTTAGTGGTAATCTTGGCGTCTACATTGAGTAGCGAGATGGGACGATATGAAGCACAGAGCGTGGGATCTTTATTGGGTTTTGGTATGACTACAATGATCGCCTCGCCCATAGAGGGAGGAAGACTGCCCTCCTCCAACATGGTCAGAAGCAACCTATGGAACTTAGGAGCAAGCAGTTCACTATTTGTCTTATAAAATTCGGCGGGGAGGCCGTCAGGTCCAGGTGTCTTGGCCGATTGAAGCGTGGCCACAGCCACCTGCACCTCCTTAAGTGTGATTGGAGCGTCAAGGGTGGCCCGGGCCACAGTTGAGAGCTGCGGGAAGTCTACCTGATCCAGGAAGTCATTTAGGCTGTCTGCAGTGTATTCTGCCCTGGAGGTGTACAGACGTCTATAGTACTCTGTAAATTGGGCATTAATAACGGGGGGGTCAGAGTGGGACACCCCCTGGTCATCCCGGATACAGGCAATGTGAGATGTGGAAGATCGCTCCTTCGCCAGCCACGCCAATAACCTACCCGTTTTCTCCCCCTGTTCAAAGATCCTTTGCGACTGGGAGAGCAGTTGTTTCCTAGTGGCCGCAACCCGCAACAGGGAGATTTCCCTGTGGAGGGATTGCATCTCAGCATATGTCGAAGCATCTTTAGTAGTTACATAAGCTTCCTCCAAGCGGAGGACTCTCTCCTCCGACTCCTCCAACGCCAGTGTCGTGTCTTTCCTAACCTTCCCAATCACCGTTTTGTACTGTCCCCTAGTATAGGCCTTGAAGGCATCCCAGAGGACTGGGGGAGGGACCGTGCCTTCATTATGTGACCAGTAAACCCCCAGCTCTTCCTCGATCAGAGGGGCCACCCTATCATCCGTAACCCAAAACCCAGACAGCCTCCATAACACAGTGCCAGGCATCGAGTCAGTCTGCATAGTGAGCAAAAGAGGTGCATGATCAGAAATGCCCCGTGGGAGGATATCCACCTCCAGTACTCGGGAGAGCAGTGTGTCAGAGGTGTATATCAAATCGATCCTAGAGAATGAGGCATGCGTGGCCGAGTGGCAGGTATACTGTTTTTTGTCCGGATGCCTCATCCTCCAGACGTCTGTGAGCCCATAATTCCCCGCCCAGTGAGATAAAGGGGAATCTCCCAGGGGCCCAGCATTGTGTCTGTCTAGGGCCGGATTGGGGGTCATGTTAAAATCTAGGCAATAATCACCCCAGCTGACGGATACTGCGCCAGGAGCGTGGTGAGCCCCCCGAGCACAGCCACCGTGGCCGGGGGCGGGATGTAGATGCCCACAATGAGAAGCTCTAACCTATCACACATGGCATGCATAACCACATATCTCCCCTCCGGGTCAAGGTGTAGATCCATCAGGGTAAACTCAAGTGACTTGTGGACCAGGACGCTGACCCCCCTAGAATAGGCTGAGTATGTGGAATGGTAGTACGAGCCCACCCAGGGTTTCCGGAGAGCCAGCGTCCTGCTCCCCAGCAAATGTGTCTCCTGGAGTATGCAAATGCGGGGGGAGTATTTCTTCAGATAGTTAAACACCAGGGACCTCTTAATCTTGGAGTTTAACCCCCTAACATTCCATGACAATATGGTTAATGGAGCCATGGGAGCGATATTGAACAAGTACAGGATATCATCTTACACCACATTTGAGACAGAGATTCAACAGATAGGTGCATCACATCATTTATGCACAAGAGGCCCCCCCACGTGAGCCCTCACGCGCCATACATCAGCAGAGAAGCATGTGTAGGAATCACTAGCAGTATACAGTCACATGAAAAGGGTCCATCAGTAGCATAGCTGCAACACAAAACCAGAAGGGAGCTAAAACAGAAGCTCCAACTATAGTTCCCATCCCCCCTCCCCGCACCACCCCCCAAACCTCGGTGTGCTTTCCTCCCAAAACCAAACATGGCAACAGCCAGTGGGTTGCACGAACAGAAGGACACCTGAGTATCACAGTACGTGCAGCAAGGTCTCCATTGTATTATTAAGGATCATCGTTCCCTGCAGAGTATTGGTTCATTCACCCGGAGCAGCACAAAAAGACTCCGGGGGCTCAGATCTTAAGGCGGTTGCAAAAAATAACGCCGTCAGGGGTTGAAACATCACCCCAGTAACAAAAGAAAAAAAAAACAGAAAAAGAAAAAAAAGGGGAAGTCATCCAGTCATTCCCCCCCTCCCAGCTGCGTGCGGACAGTGTAGGCAGACAAGGTGGCATGCGGCCATCAAAGTAGATAGTCAGGGGGCGGCAGCACCCCCATCGCTAGGCAGCGCAGCAGCCAGGAACAAACATGAAGGAGAAAAGAAAATAAATAAATACAAGGAGTCAATGGGGGGGGGGGGTAAACAGGTACAACAAACAAGGGCAAAAAGCAGGGCCATTCAGACATACCCTCGGTGCACAAGCATGTCAGTGTCCGGGCAGGGTCTCCAGCCAGCGTGAAGCATCATCAGGAGAGGTGAAGAAGCGCACAGTCTCGCCATCTTGGATTCGCAGTCTGGCCGGAAACAGCATGCTGTACTTAATCTTGCGGTTTCTGAGGCTGAGCTTCACCTGATCGAATGAACGGCGTTGCTTCTGGGTGTCCACAGAATAGTCTGGGAAAATCATCAATTTGGCCCCCTCAAATCTTAGTTGGTCTAGCTTCCTGGACTCACGTAGGACCAAATCTCTGTCCCTGAAGTTCAGTAGTTTCAGTATGTAGGTGCGAGGAGGAGCTCCCGGGGGCCCCCGGGCAGCAGGCATCCTATGAGCCCTCTCCACGACAAAGAACTGGGAGAAGGCCGCGGTGGGGAGAAGGGTGCGCAGCAGGTGCTCCGTGAATCCCGTAGGGTTAGTTCCTTCAACCCCCTCAGGCAGTCCTACTATACGGAGATTATTTCTCCTGTTTCTGTTTTCCGCATCTTCTGCGCGGGTTTCTAGGTGTTTGACCCGGGTTTGCAGCGTGCGGAGCGATGCCGAATGATCTTGCAGCACGTCCTCGGTGTCCCCCACCCGGCGTTCCATCTCTGTAAGGCGGGAGCGAAAGGAGTCCATGTCCCGACGTATGAGGCTAATATCCAGCTGGACGTGTTCAATCTTACTAGTCAGGGTAGTCTGACAGGCACCAATCGCCTGCATCAGAGCTTCAAAGTTGTACTGTTCTGTAGCAGCCTGCTCCGAGCCCGTCTCCTCAGTCTGAGACGCCATGTTTGCAGCCACGCGGGTGCTCTGCACAGCGGGAGCGGGGACGGATTTTAGGGACTTTCGGGAGAAAAGGGCACCCCTCCCTTTGGTCATACCGTCCTCCGCCGATGTCCGCACCGGGCTGGGTCAGTCAGGATTGTCCAGCTGCAGGGAAGCAGGGTTAAACAGCGGAGATCAAGCGGGAGCTCCCTCACAGCACGTCTGCTCCGGTGGCCATCTTGGACACGCACCCCATCAGTCTGCTTCTTAGCAAAATGGAGACAGCTGGTTTTAGTTCATCTCAACGTTCAGGTATGGAATCCAGGTTGCTTTAAGCTACTATACCTTACTGGCTGCTGTATTCTAATTTTCTTTGTGTATCTAATTTGACTATATCCCTTATTTATGGGTATTCCCCCAGTATGGATACATAAAAGTATGTTCCTTTTTGTATAATGCAACCTAGTAATGAACCAAGCGAAACTACATGGCATTATTTGCCAGTTTCAATACAATTAAGTATATGATTATTATTTAGGCATTTTGCCCTCCTTTTCTCTCTCTTTCTAATTCTTTCTATGTGTTTTCTCTTTTTATTATTAGAATACTGGACAGTATATGAAATTCCCATGTGAACTTCGTTGTTTGGACATCCCTTTTTTTTTTTTTTTGGTTGTTCTCTCTAATTTGTCCACGGATTGCTAATTATAGTAAGTGTGGACTTTATTGTATTTATTGTGGTGCCCTCCCCTCTATGTACAATATGTATATTTCATCATTTATTTTTGAAACACAACACTCACTAGGCGTTTTGTGTTCCCTACAGCTGGGTCTCCTACTCTCCCCCTGTGGCCAAGCCTCTGCCCCTGTACGGCCTTAGCACCCTGGACGGGGTTCTGCTACCAATTTTTGTGTGGGGACCTTCTTGGTACCTTCACCCTCAATTGGATTGGAGTTTGTTCGTATCCCACCCGGCTTGACAGGTCAGCACTCATCCCTCAGATGAAGGCGAAATCTATACTGGGCTAATCTAATTAAGATGGAATAATATATTACATATGAGTTTGCTTCTTACATGCTTGATTTCTTCTATAGTTTGAGCTGGCTATCAATTTCTGGTCTCAGATAACCCCTAAGGAAGCCCTTATATGGGCGAAATATATCGGGTAACACCATTCTAAATCTGACCAGCTGCCTACCTTCATTGGGATCTCCAGCAACCCAAAAAAAATCATGTCTGTTGTAATACATATGTGTTTTTTTAAAATAACATTTTTTGTATGTCATGTGATATAAAAATTCTCATGATCTCTTTTTGAATAAATTATTAAAATTCAAAGTATTATATTTACAATTTTCCTTATTTAGCACCGTCATAATCCCACTGTCCTCCTCTGCTCTATTTTGTTATTTACGGGATGAGGTGCTCTATGTACAATTGAAACCAATTGGATCCTGTCCACGCTTTCTTCATGTGTTTTTCAGATCTTTAGTGCCACCCTTTGAGCACCTTCTGCTAATGTCATGTTTGGTGAGCATTGATTCCGATCATGCATATTTGTACTTTGGACTTTTGTCCGTCGGACTTGTGTACACACACACTCAAAAATTTGTCAAAATTCTGAAAATTTTAAAACATGCTATCCAACATTTGTCCGCAGAATGTCTGAAGTAACATACAAACGATCAGATTTTCCGCCAACAGCCTGTCATCAAACAATTCCCGTCGGAAAATCTGATCGTATGTACTTTTGTTTTTATGCAGATTTTTGTCTTCAGATTTACCAAAACCATGTAGTAAAACTCTCAGGCCTTGTACACATGATCAATCCAAACTGATGAAAACGGACTGAAGTTCAGTTTCATCGGTTCACAGACTGATGGTCTGATGGTTCGTACACACCATCAGTTCCAAAACCAATCATGTCAGAACGCGGTGACGTAAAACACAACAACGTGCAGAAAAAAATTAAGTTTAATGCTTCCAAGCATGCATTGACTTGATTCTGAGCATGCGTGGATTTTGAACCGATGCTTTTGTGTACTAACCATCGGTTTTGACCGATCGATAAGGGCGTCCATCAATCCGATTTTAAAGCAAGTTTTAAAACTTTGGACTGAAGGACAAAAGACTGATGGGCCATACACATGGTCGGTTTGGACTGATGAAACTGAACTTCAGTCCGTTTTCATCAGTTTGGACTGATCGTGTGTACAGGGCCTTACGGTTTGACCTTATATTATATGATTTTGGTAAATCTGAAGACAAAAATCTTCAGAAAATCCAATAGTGTGTATGGGGCTTTACTAAAGCCTCATACACACAATCGGATTTTCTGTGGACAAATTGTAGGACTTTTGTCCGAAGGGGATTGGCCAGGAACTTGTCTTGCATACAAATGGCAAAGAATTGTCGGCCAACAAACACAAAACTATGTGTTTTTTCAGCTCTTTAGCGCCACCCTTTGGGCAACTTCTGCGAATGTTGTATTATGGTGAGCATTGCTTCTAAGCATGCGCGTTTGTACTTTGGAGTATTGTCCGACGGACTTGTGTACACACGATCAGAAAATCCAACAACACACAATTGTTGGCAGACAAATTTAAAGCATGTTATCCCACATTTGTCTATGGAAAATCCAACAACAATTGTCCGATGGCGCATACAAACGGTATGAAAACGATTTTCCGCCAACAGCCTGTCATCACACAATTTCCGTCGGATAATCTGATTGTGTGTATAAGGCTTTAGATAAAAAGCAGAATGTATTTGTAATTTAATTTTAAATCATTTCAATCAAACTGAGAAGTAATTTAAAAAAAAATCCGTAATCACCTCTTGTGTGACAAATACTGTACATGTATATATGGATAACCAACCCCCTCCCTTCGAGACCCACCTTGTGTCTTCAGAGCTGGGGGGATCTCCAGTCCTTCTAATCACCCTATGTCCATAAAGTTCTTTGTTTCATGGTTCCCTCCCCCCCAAAAGGAGAAACAAAAAAGCCATCTCTCATCTCTCTCAACCTCTCTGCGCCCCCCCCCCATTCATACCCCATGGATCCCCTAGCAGCCTCCGCTCAGTTCATATCTATAAGGGCTCTTCCCTCCTCTGTATATTTAAACAGATTGCATAGGGTCCATGTTTACCAGTAGACTCCCCGTTTCTGCCTTGATGTCCAGACCAAGTCTTCTATTATGTCCAAATATTCTAACCGTTTAAGCCACATTCCTACTGATGGGGGTTGGGTCTGCTTCCACATTACTGGGATGCATTCTATAAGAATTGACTTCTTATAAAGTTTAACCGAGGTTTCAGTGTCTTGTAGTAAAAAAAAAGGCGGGTCCTGTGGAATCTCCTGATCATTAAACCTTTGGGAAATTTTCCGGACCTCCCTCCAGAAACCTTTTATTCTGTTGTTCCTCCAAGAAAACCTGGTCTATCTTCATCTCCCACCCCCTAAAGAAGGGCGACCGGAAATCCTCAGGGTATGCAACCAACAATGCACTCATTTTTAGCAAGGATTTGATGCAACATACCACTTCCTGTACAGTATTCCTCGAACTTTGTTAGTGTTCGCTCATATCTGCTCTGTAAAATCAAAGTATCCATGAAATGTCTCAACTGCAATGCCCTCCAAAAACCTAATTGGTAAGGCAAGATACCTGTTATCATCTCCTGTAACGTAGGCCAAGTTCCTGATCTTACAAAGTGGGAAGCTTGAAATGCTCTATCAACATACCAAAAGGTCCCTTCATCAAGCCTGCCCCAGCTGAGGGTTCCCTAAAATGGGGAATAAGGGTGAGTCCATTCCCGGTGTCAACTCCAGTCGATCAAGCGGCTCAACAGAGCTGCCTGATAATATTTAGGCCTCCATACTGTTTAGGCAATTACATCAAGTGTCTCTTAATTCTTGAGTGTTTATTGGCCCATATAAATCTGGAAAAAATAGATTTTACCTGTTTGAAGAAGTATTTGAGTAAGGCCATGGGGAGTGTCTGAAATAGGTACAGAAATTTTGGTTTTGGATTTTTTTTAACCAACCTCAACATTATGGACTTATTCATTTGTGCTATATATTATTGGTTGTTCTGAATAAATCTTCAAATAGTGCCCATATTAAATTATGTTCTCCAATTTTGCACATTTTCCAATATTTACCTGTGCTACAGTGTTTCCCCGAAAAAAAGACACCGTCTTATATTTTTTTTTTCCTCAAGAAATCACACTATGGCTTTTTTTCGGGGGGTGTCTTATTTTTATTACAGAAAATAAAGGTTGCCTACCTGAACCACACTTGCGCTTCTTAGCATTTCCTCTGTCCACCTGTAGACTGAGATTATCGTATTCTGCACGCCATTTTTGGACCATTCGGATATCCAACGTCTTCTCTTTGCACTCATCTTGTCTGGCTGTACAGAAAGATAGGCCAGCAAAGCTGATGTGGAGCACAGTGGAGCTGGGGTGATCTCTTTGGGCTCAGTACGGTAGCAGCTTTTCCCCCTATCCCCTGGTGTTTGTGTGGGGTGAGAGACTGTTGCTGGTCAGTGCTGGGGAGAAGCTTTACAGCTTTACAGAGCGTCCTTCTCCTCACTTCTTCACAGCTCCTGAGCTCCGCACCAGTACAGTACGCCTATCACGTGTTGTTTACCGCTCCGCATACGACACGCCCATCGCTACGTCTTATTTTCGGGGATTCGACACGCCATCGCTACGTCTTATTTTCGGAGGGGTGTCTTATATTTTGATCTTGTGTCGAAATTCCGCTACGGCTTATTTTCGGAGTACGTCTTATTTTCGGGGAAACACGGTATACTGTATGTGAAATTATACTGTATGTCTTCTTAATACTACTTGCTGTGGATATTGTGTTTTCTATGCATGCCCAAATAAACTTCAGGAAAATACATAGTATGTGCGTGTCTCCTTCCCCTATAACTGCTGCTGTTATACGCTAGAAGCATAGTGCCATTGGGACCTACCTCATTTTCTATGTCTTATGTGTCTTGTCATAATGAGAGAATATAGAGAGTAGTGATGTTTAAATGAAGAGTTAAATGCGATTCTGCATTTTTACTCCTACATTTCTTCACATTTTTGTGCAATAACTTTGTATGATTTATAATTGAATCTTTAATAGTTTTGAGGCTTCTTCTTTTAAACGATTTATCATGTGATTCAAATGTGCACCATTTTCAAGAAATCCCTTTTCAGATTCTGCACAATATTAAAGTAATTTCCCACAACCAAATTAAAAAAAAGAAGGATCTGGGTGTTTTTGTTTTAAAGACTTAATAATAGCAGGCAATGCCAAGCAGAATCTTCTAAAGCAAGCAAAATACTTGTATTAAAAGAGGTGAAGATTTCAGAAAGAGAGACGTACAGGTTGTTTTACTAAAACTGGAGAATGCAAAATCCGGTGCAGCTGTGCTTGGTAGCCAATCGGCTTCTAACTTCCACTTGTTCAGTTAAGCTTTGACAAAAAACATGGAAGCTGATCGGGATCGTAAATCAATCCCAATCAATCAGTTGTGTTGGGCAGCAGTTAAAAAAAGGATATTGGCAAACTGGAGAAATTGCAAAGAAGGGCAACCAAACTGATAAGAGGCATGGGGCAGCTCAGCTGCAAGGAAAGATTAGCTGAGATAAATGTATTCTTTCTTGAGAAGAGGCAATTAACCCCTTCCTTACTGGGCCATTATAAAATGACGCCGGCAGGAACCTTCCCTCGATCCGTGTGGACGTCATATGACGTCCTTTCTTCCCGGCAGTCAAGGGCAAGTACAAAGGAACACACATCGGTCTCCTCCCCTTTTGAGTCCCCTCCCCCCTACAGTTAGAACACACTTTAGGGACCATATTAACCCCTTCAGTGCCCCCTAGTGTTAACCCCTTCTCTGCCAGTCACATTTACACATCAATCAGTGCAGTTTTATAGGACTAATCGCTGTATAAATGTGAATGGCCTCAAAAAAGTGTCTGATGTGTCCTCCGCAATGTCACGGTCACAATAAAAATCGTAGATCGCCACCATTACTACATTTATACAGCGATTAGTTTTATAGGACTAATCGCTGTATAAATGTGAATGGCCTCAAAAAAGGGTCTGATGTGTCCTCCGCAATGTCACGGTCACAATAAAAATCGTAGATCGCCACCATTACTACATTTATACAGCGATTAGTTTTATAGGACTAATCGCTGTATAAATGTGAATGGCCTCAAAAAAGTGTCTGATGTGTCCTCCGCAATGTCACGGTCACAATAAAAATCGTAGATCGCCACCATTACTAGTAAAAAAAAAAAAAAAAAAAACTCCATAAATCTATTAGCTGTTTTGTAGACACTATAACTTGTGCGCAAACTAATCAATAAATGCTTATTGCGATTTTTTTTTTACAAAAAATATGTAGAATAAGTATCGGTCTAAACTGAGGGAATTTTTTTTTTTTTTTTATTGTAATATTTATTAAATCAAAAGTAAAGAATATATATATTTTTTTAAATTGTCGTTCTTCTTTTGTTTATAGCGCAAAAAAAATAAAAACCGCAGAGATAATCAAATACCACCAAAAAAAATCTCTATTTGTGGGGGGAAAAAAGCATAAAGATTTCATTTGGGTACAGTGTTGCATGACCGCGCAATTGTCATTCAAAGTGTAACAGCGCTGAAAACTAAACATTGGTCTGGACAGTAAGGGGGTGAAAATGCCCTGTATGGAAGGGGTTAAGGGGGGATAGGATCACCATATATAATTACATAAGCAGTCCATATGGAGAGGTTTTATGGACACATTTGCCAATTCCGCTGATGTCACTTCTGGGCCGATGATATGCACGCCGCTTCCAGAGGTCAGGTTAACAGTGCCTGCCTTGTACATTATTGCGGGAGCATACTAGTGCGAGAGTGAGGCACTAAACAATGTGAGTGGCATTTAAACAGCATTTTTATGCATGTATGGGCATTTATTCCCTGCTTGTGTTTTTTTTATCCCACATATGGGCCAATACATCTGAATACTTGGGGGCAGTGATAAGTGGAACATCAGGTCCTAGAACATTACTGAGTGCTGTTAGACACATTTATTATATGGGTCAGATTGTCCGGTGAGTTTCAGTGGCTTTGTGGTCACTGAAGGAGCACATAGTATAGCACTGTATAACCCCCCTGGCGGAGTTCCCGAGTCTGACTCGGGGTTATATTTCTGTGCTGCGATCGGTAACCCCGAGTCAGACTCGGGCTCGCCTCGCTGAATCCACAGGCAAGGTTTACTTACCTTGTTCCTGGATCCAGCGATGCATCCACGCTGTGTGAGCGAGCGGGTGCTCGCTCGATTCACACAGTGTCCCCGTGTGCTGCCGAGCTTCGTTCCCTGCTACGTTACGACGCACAGGGGTGGAGAACGGCGCCATATTCAAAAAAGTAAACAGACACTAAATAGATAGATTACAGTACTGTATGTAAAAAATACACACACCCTTTGTCCCTAGTGGTTTGCCCAGTGCCCTGCATGTCCTTTTATATAATTAAAACGGTTCTTTCTCCCTGCAAACTGTAGATTGTCCATAGCAACCAAAAGTGTCCCTTTATGTCAAAAATGGTTTTAGATCAGCTAAAAAACAGCGATAATAAATTATAATCACTTGCAGAATTTAGTGATAGCGATTTGTGGGGAAATTCGTCATAAAAATAAAATAATGACAGCGACAATTCTGCAACTGAGCAAATTTCAGTGATTTTGATTTGATTACATTATTAAATAATTTTTACTATAATTATATTATTATTTGATATAATTATTTATTATATTATAATTTATAATTATTTTTTTTAAATGTCATACCCGGGATGCCTATTAGACTCTTGTTTGTTCAGATTTAAGTCAGTTATTACTAAGAATTACAAGCCTACAGTATAAAATGCCAAATTTCCTTGCAAATAATGGTACCGCTTTCAGCACCTAAAATCTGAAAGAATCATACCGCCAGGGAGGTTAAGGCATGGAGTGTGAAGAGCACAGTTGTTTACTAAGTCTGTATTAAGTTGAACATTAGACTATTGCACGTAAAGATTTAAAAGACATGTTTACAAATATAATTTCTATATATGATTTCCAATTAATGTAGAATTTAGCGCTATTCAGTTATATGTTATTTCCCACTGCATGCCTTATTCTATGCACCCCTTTCTCTGAATTCCTGGCCACCTCAGAGCTAGTAGTTTTGTTAATATAATATAAAGTGATTCATTGGGGGTTATTTACGAAAGGCAAATCCACTTTGCACTAAAAGTGCAAAGTGCAGTTGAAATTGCCCTGAAAGTGCACTTGGAAGTGCAGTCGCTGTAAATCTGAGGGGTAAATCTGAAATGAGGGGAAGCTCTGCTGATTTTATCATTCAATCATGTGCAAGCTAAAATGCTGTTTTTTATGTTCCTTGCATGTCCCCCTCGGATCTTAAGCGACTGCACTTCCAACTGCACATTGCACTTGTAGGCCCAGATTCACAAAGCACTTTCGCCGACGTATCTCCAGATATGCCGCGTAAGTACAAATATGCGTCGTCGTAACTGTGCGCCGAACACACAAACTTAGATACGCCTAAAAACAGACTTCATCCGACCGACGTAACTTGCCTACGCCGGCGTAGAGTGGGCGCATATTTACGCTGGACGCATGTGGCTTTCCCATTGATTTTCTATTCAAATATGCAAATGATGGAGATACGCCGATTCACGAACAAACTTGCTCCAGGCGCATGATTTAAGCACTTTGCGTAAGTTTTACGTTCGGCGTAAAGTTATTCCCCATAGATGAGGCGCAACCCATGCAAAGGTATGGACCAGGGAACACAAGCCTACGTATTTTACGTTGGACGTCTGTAAATATGGGCCAACGTGGGTCTGACTGGGCGTAGGTTACGTTCAGTGCATACACAATGATCCGGCGTATCTTAGGCAGTTGTTCCGACGTGGTTGTACGCATGCGCATGGGGATACGTCCATGTCTCGACACATGCGCAGTTCATTTAAAGTACTTGTCTGGCGCCCGGCCCATCATTTGCATGGGGTCACGCTTCATTAACATGGATCACACCCACTTCCTTCCCACTTCCACCAACTTCCACTTACGCCAGCTTGCTTACGCCTACGAAATATACGATACGCCGGCGGAGAGTTGGGAGCATTTGTTTGTGAGTTCCATGCTTGCCTCTCCGTGCTGCGCTGGCGTAGCGTAAAAGAGATACGCTGCGGCGGCATAAATATGCGCCGATGTATGTGAATCCGGGCCGTAGTTTGCACTTGTAGGGCAAAGTGGATTTGCCTTTCGTAAATAACCCCCACTGAGCTGTGTAGATGAGATTCAGGTTCACCAATATCCTGGTTTTGAGGTGCATGCTGACTGGGAAGAGAACCTTGTGTGCTGTAGAAAAATTTACAAAAAAGGTCTTTAAAAAGTAGAAATTTACCCCATCCCAATATTTAGTTTAAAAGGAAATTTGAATTGGGCTTTAAACCTCAGTGATGCAAAAGTTGTGGTGGTAAAAGAGGTGGCACAGATGGGCACTAATTAGGCAGCACTAATGAGGTGGCACTGATGAGGAGGCACTAATATGCAGCACTGATGGCCACTGATAGGCGGCACTGATACTGTATGCAACACTGATGGGCATTGATGGACACTGATGGGTGGCACTGATAGGCACTAATGGGCATCACTGATGGGCACTGATAGGCAGCACTGACGAGGAGGCACTGAAAGGCATTACTGATGGTCACTAATTGTCATCCCCGATGGGCACTGATTGGCATCCCAGGTGGGCACTTGTGGGCATCCTGGTGGGCACCGCTAATGGGGCTGCACTGATTAATCCCCACTCCTGTCAGGAGAGCCACTTATTGTCTCTCCTCTCCTTGCGCCCTGTCAGCGCGAATAGAGGAAAGCCGATAATCGGCATTACCTGGTAACGCTGATTGGACACAGCTGATCACATGGTAAAGAGCATACGCCATAGGCTCCTTACAGAGATCGGAGATGCAGTGTGTCAGAGCTACACACCGCACTACCGATCAGGGCATGCACGAGGGGCTTATCCTGCTAGACATCATATGACATCCAGGCGGGATAATGGATCCTACGCCTGGCCGTCATTCTGCTATGGGCCAGGCGGGATGTGTTTAAATAAATGCTGGTAATCAGCATTTATTTTCTTCTGCACTATCACTTTCTGAGGACAGTAAAGCCGTCTTTCCTGTGACAGGGGACATTTGCATTGATAATCAATGGTTGTCAGTGTGTGCCCATTAATACCAATGAGTGTCCATCAGTGCAGAATATCAGTGCCCAACAGTGCAGCATATCAGTGCCCATCTGTGCTGCATAACAGTGCCGCCTTATCAGTGTAGCTCATCAGTGCAGCCTCATCAGCACCCATTAGTGCAGCCTTATCAGTGCCCATTAGACATGTGTAGAATGGAACAATGTGTTTCATTTCTTGTTTCGATTCGTTAATTGCATAAATTTGTTTAGTTAAATTTGTTTTATCTGTTTAATAGGTTTTCGGAATTAGTTTGGTTTATTCGTATTCTAATCGTTTTTAATTTTGAATTAAAAAAGTATTCGAATTCGAAACGTTTTCAAAATTTTAATAAAATATAAAATAAAAGAATAAAATAGAAACAAATAGAACAGAATAGCATAAAAAATAGAATAAATTAGAATATAACCCTCTTCTGAAATTTGAATAGAAAATAATAGAATAGAAAAGAATAGGATTATTTTCTATTCTATTCAAATTTTAATTGATTCTATTTACATTTTGGGAAATGATTATATTCTTTCTATTCTATTCTATTTTTTTCTATTCTTTTTCTGTTTGTTAATTTTATTATATTATATTCTTTTATATTCTATTCAAAATTAGAATTTCAGAAAATGGCTACATTCTTTCTATTCTATTCCATTCTGTTGTTGTTGTTTTTATATACTATTCTGCTATTTTCTATTCTGTTCTAATCTATTCTTTAATAGTTTTAAAGTATTTAAAGTATTTTTTATAAATGTTATATAAACATACATTATATACATTCAAAAACATATATAGACAACAACAGGCATACAAAACATTCACAAGAATGGATTGCTCCTGGAATATAGCCTCCTCAAATCTTTCAAGGTTCCTCTTAAAGAGAGATAAAAAAAAACTATTATTTTCTATTCCATTATAGTCTATTCTATTATTTTTTTCTATTATTTGTATTCTATTATTTTCTTATGTATTTTAATTCTATTTGAAATTCGAATTTCAGAAGATGGTTATATCTTTCTGTTTTATTCTATTTTTCTATTCTATTCCTTTATTTTCTGTTCTATTTTATTATCTTTAGAAATTGGAGAACAAGTTGAAAACAATTAGAATTTGAAAACTATTCGAAATTGATTCAAATAGTATTCACACCCATTTGAATTAGAATTCCATCCAAATTTTTTGGTATTTTGGATTTGTTTATATTCTGTACTATTGTAATTCAATAATTCAGATACATCCATCAACCAATCATACATTGAATAACCAATCATAGCAATCACATGATTACATATAAACAAAACAGTTATAAATGGCTTTCAATCATGTAATTTATAAAAAATGATTCATATATATATATTTTTACATACTGTCACCAGTCAGTATCCCTGTTCATCGCTACACCGGTGATATGATGCCCCTGTACTGCACTGGTGACAGTAAAAAATAAAAACATTTTATTTAATGTCTTTACTTTCCCAAAAAATCGTGACAAAAAAAATTACAACTTCAAAAAACTCACCTTGCCTCTTACTAAATACACTGGACTGTCTACTTTCCAAAAAGGGATAATATGGGGGGTATTTGTACTGTCCTTTCATTTTAGGGCCTCAAGAAATGAGATAAGCCGTCAGTTCATCAGGACTGATCAATTGTCAAATAAGGGAAAATTTATTACAAATACTTTCCGTAATTTTCCTTTCCTGATGGACTCCATGGCAGCCTATGTGTGGGTTAATCCCGCCTCTCATACCTCATAGGACCCTACTCCCATAAAGCTTTGCGTCTCCCCATAGACTGTGTTCCGTAATATAGCCTACTCCAGCAAGGGGAGGGAAACTCCTGCTGCCATGGAGTCCATCAGGAAAGGAAAATTATGGTAAGTATTTGATATAAATTTGCCCTTTTCCTGACAGACTCCATGGCAGCCTACATGTGGGAAATAACTAGCCGACACACCCGGGTGGGAAATTGCTGATTAACCACTTAAGGACCCCCGCACGCACATATACGGCCACAGAATGGCTCGTACAGGCACAAGGGCGTACATTTACGTCCCCGCCTTCGTGCGGTTCGGGGGTCCCATCGGGACCCCCTCCGCGGCGTGCGGGGGTCCCCCTGCCTCTGGGAGCGATCGCCGACGAGCAGGCGGATGTCCGTGATTTCCGCCCCCCCCGCGATCGCTCCCATCGTGTCAGTTCCTCCTCCTGTGTTTACACAGGAAGGAGGAAATGATGTAATCTCTCATCGCAGTGCTGTTTCCCAGCGCTGCTGATGAGAGAAGACATCACAAGTAAGTGTGCACCAACACAACACTGACACACACTCACATAGGCATATTAACCCCTTGTGATCGCCCCCCCCACCCCCCTGTCACAGTGTCACTGAATGCAGTGATCTAATCACTGCATTTAGTGTCAGTGTGACAGGCAGTGTAAAAAACAGTTAGTGTTAGGTTCAGGATAGCCCCCCACCCCCCCTAATAAAGTTTTAACCCCCTGATCACCGCCATAGTTAACCCTTTCACTCCCTATTGCCAGCGTCACTAAGCGATCATTTTTCTGATCGCTGTATTAGTGTCGCTGTTCCCGCTAGGTAGCTATTTTTTTTTATTGCGATTTTTTTTTTTACTAAAGACATGTGGCTGAATTAATTTTGGCCTAAATGTTTTACTAAAATTTAGTTTATTTGATTTTTTTTATAACAAAAAGTAAAAAAATTGTGTTTTTTTTCAAAATTGTGGCTCTATTTTAGTTTATAGCGCAAAAAATAAAAATCGCAGAGGCGATCAAATACCACCGAAAGAAAGCTCTATTTGTGGGAAGAAAAGGACGCAAATTTTGTTTGGGAGCCACGTCGCACGACCGCGCAATTGTCTGTTAAAGCGACGCAGTGCCGAATCGCAAAAACACCTTGGGTCATTTACCAGCGTATTGGTCCGGGTCTTAAGTGGTTAAAGAAAAAAAAAGGTTTAATTGGCATTGTCAACAGATAAAATGTGTAAACCAAAATCGACCGACGACAAACAGGCCGGTTCTACGCAGTAATGCGTCATAAATGTGTTTAATGACGACCAGGAGGCCGCCCTACAGATTACTTCCGGGGAAACATGCCGGGCAGCTGCCCACGATGTGGAGATGCTCCGAGTCGAATGCGCTGTCACCGCTTCAGGAGGAGCCAACCCTTTTGCTTTGTATGCCCCTTGGATTACTTGAACTATCCATGCAGCGATGGTTCTGGGGGAAGCACGCATTCCCTTGCTTTTTCCCTGGAAGGAAATGAACAGATGGTCAGATTGACGGAAGGCTGCTGTGGCTTCCAGATATTGTCTTAATACATCTCTGACGTCTAGAGGATGAACATTAGAGCTCTCAGGAGAACGAAAAGTGGGGAGGACAATTTCCAGATTTTCGTGGAAGACCGATGTTACCTTAGGATTGGATCCCAACATGGGAATTAATACGACCCGATCAGGGAAGAAAGTAAGAAACGGTTCTTTGGATCCTAAAGAACCTATTTCTGAGACCCTTCTGGCCGATGTTATGGCCACAAGGAAGACAGCTTTTGAGGACAGGTCTTTGATGGATAGGTTATCCGAGTGCATAGTTTCTGAAAGGAAGTCCAAAACCAAGGGAAGGTTCCATTTTGAGAACCTTGGTTTTCTTTGTGGCCTAAGCCTCATGGCACCTTTGAAAAATTGCTTGACAAGGGTGTGTTTGGCCCATGAAAACCCAGCGAAGGCTGAAATGGCCGAAACTTGAACTCTCAGGGAGCTGACTGATAAAGACAGATCCAGACCTGTCTGCAGGAAGCCAAGAACATCCTGAATCCTAGGATTACTAGGGGACCCATCCATGGAGGAGATGAAATCTGTAAATTTTGACCATATTCTCTGGTAGACCTTGTTGGTGCTTGATCTCCTCGCACTTAACAGAGTAGAGATGGCTTGATTTGGACAGCCTAGTGCAATAAGCCTTTCCCTTTCAAAAACCAGACCATCAGATGAAGACGGGATGGACATGGATGAGGGGTTACCCCTTGTAACAGGAGATCTGCCCTGTTCGGAAGCGGGAATGGAGCCCGGAAGCTCAGATGAAGCAGCAACGGGAACCATGGTCTGTTGGGCCAATAAGGGACTATCGCCACCACCTCGACCGCTTCCCACCTGAGTCTTGCCAGGAACCGGAGGATGACCGGGACTGGAGGAAAAGCATAGGCACTGTGAAAGTTCCACTGGTCTGTTAGAGCATCCACTCCGAACGCTTGGGGACAGCGACCCCTCGTATAGAATTTCTCTAGTTTGAAATTGCATGGAGATGCAAATAGGTCCACTTCCGGCACAACTCCCAGGGATAGGACCCAGCTGAAGACTTCGCTGTGGAGAGACCATTCGTTGTGGTCGAGTGTTGTCCTCGAAAGGAAGTCTGCTTGGAGATTTTGAGATCCGGGGAGATACACAGCTGTTAAATCTGAGAGATGTACTTGTGCCCACGACACGATCGGATCCACTTCCTTCAGTAGGGACGGACTGCGGGTGCCTCCCTGTCTTTTTATGTATGACACAGCTGTCGTGTTGTCTATTCTTAACAGGACTGACGATCCTTTTACTATGTGAAGAAAGGATTGAAGGGCACAGTAGGCCGCACGGAGTTTCAGGGCATTGGAACTCACACTCCGGGATGGTAACGTCCACTTCCCTTGAGCAAACTCCTTCAAGCACAGAGCCCCCCAGCCTCTGTTGCTGGCATCTGATGTAATTGTGATCCAAGAGATCGGGGCTAACGAATGGTAGTTGAGAAGATTTTTCCTTAGTAGCCACCAAAGGAGACTCTCTCGCATGGACGAAGTTATTCGAATGCGTTGATCCTGAGACTTCGGATCCCACTGTTGGAGAAACACCTTCTGAAAGGGCCGCATCCTCCATTGTGCCCATCTCACCATGGGGACTGTGGACACCATGGTGCCCACTATCTTGAGGCATTGCAAGGCTTTTAGAAAGGGAGAATCCAATGCAAGCCGGATTCTGTCCTGGACTACCGGGATCTTTATCAGGGGTAAGGAGATGGAACATTGAACTGTGTTGAATTGGGCTCCCAAAAAAATCAGAGATTGTGTGGGTTGCAGATGACTCTTTTCCCTGTTTATCAGCCAACCGAACTCGGTCAGGGTGGAAATGACCTGGATCTGGTGTGTCAACAGCTGTTCCTTGTCTTGCGAAAGTAACAGTAAGTCGTCGAGGTAGTGATGAAGTCGAATGCCCTTGGTTCTGATCAGGGCGACGACAGCCAATAGAAGTTTTGAGAACACCCGGGGCGATGTTGTGAGCCCGAACGGGAGACACGTAAATTGGAGGTGGACATTGTCCACTGAGAATCGAAGATATTTTTGGAACTCCGCTGCGACTGGGACATGGAAGTAGGCATCTTTTAGGTCTATGGACATCCGCCAATCGCCTGGTTGAACTGTCTGACGAACAGTAAGCAAGGACTCCATCTTGACTTTTTCCTTTTTGATAAAGGGGTTTAGATGTGTCAGGTCTATTACCGGTCTCCAAGAACCTGTCTTCTTTAGAACCATAAACAGGGGCGAGTACATCCCTTGACCTCTTTCAGAAGATGGAACATGTATAGCGGCGCCCAGAGCTAGGAGAGAGCTTGTGTATGACAGAAGAATTTCCCTTTTTTCTTCTGAGCCGGGTATTGTTGTGGGTACAAACTGTAGCACGGGTGGACTGATAAAGGTCCAGGTATGGCCTGTAGACACTGTTTTGACAGTCCAAAAATCTCTTATTGAGGCTGCCCAGACATGTCGGAACTGTAGTAGCCGAGCGCCTATTCTTTCCGTCTGGGCTGGCTTCGCTTCAAAAGGACTTAGGGGCATCACGGCCAGCAGACGAGGGTCCCTTAGGGGGCTTCTGTCCAGAGGGCTGGACTCTCCTCCAGTTTTTCCGGAACTCGCGACCAGGTCTGTACCGGCGCGCATCTCTTGAACGGTCTTGATCTTGCCTAGGGAAGGATCTCCTCTGACCGAACGGACGGCGATCCTGAGGAAGGAACCCAGACTTACCCCCAGTGGCATGGGTGATAGCGCTGTCCAGCTTGTTCCCAAACAGGGAAGACCCCTGAAAGGGGATTCTACACCACCCCTGTTTTGAAGCGGGATCATCCGTCCAAGGGCGCAACCACAGAGCACGTTTAGCTGTGACAGAGGAGAGCATGATCCGTGCCACCAACCGGATAATGTCAAGGGAGGCCTCCCCCAGGAAGACGAACGCCATTCTCAGCTCATGAATCGGTGTGCTGCTGAGCACATCTTCGGAGACGTTCGCTAAGGTAGAATCCACTTCATCCGTCCAGGATTTCATTGCCTTAGACAAGGCAGCTAGGGCTAGAGCCGGTTTATAAGCCATGCCCGCTGTAATATATATTCGTTTCAGATCTGTGTCTATCTTTCTATCTCGACCGTCCTTAAAGGAGACGGTATCTTCCAGAGGGAGTGTGACATGTTTCACCAACCTCATCACAGCGGCATCAACCAAGGGAGCTGATTCATTGGGCCAGATTCTCAAATATTTTCGGCGACGTAGCGTAAGCCAGTTACACTACGCTGCCGCTGCGTACTGGAGCAAGTGCTTTATTCTCTAAGCACTTGCTCCGTAGGTTTCGCCTGCGTCGCGTAAATCGCGCAGCGTAAACCCGCGCAATTCAAATGGGGCGGCTTGTATTTAAATTAAGCGCGCCCCCGCGTCGAACAAACTGCGCATGCGCCGGCCGGGGAAAAAGCCCAGTGCGCATGCTCCAGCTCACGTCGGAAAGCGTCGTTGAAACCGACGTCAAAACGACGTGAGCGTCATTTACGCAAGTCCCTATTCGCGAACGAGTTAGTAAAACGACGTAAGCGACGGAAAAAGCCGACGCTGACCCGACGCCATACTTAACATGGCGTCCGACGGGACACGACGGCATCCGACGGGACCTCGTAAGGTTACTCCACATAGAAGCTGGGGTAACCTTACGAGTTCGTAAACGACGTACGCGACGACGGGGCGGCGTAAAAGCGATCGAGAATCGGCGTACTACTTCATTTGCATATGCAAATGAAAAAACAACGTAAAGGCCACCTAGTGGCCGGAGTTGTCATTACATCTACGATCCGAAAGTGTAATTGTATTACACTTGTCGGATGTAGAAGCGTATCTATGCAAAAGTGATGCTCAGCATCACTTGCATAGATACGAGTCAAAAAAAAAGGCGATACGACGGGGTATCTGAGATACTCCTTCGTAACGCCTCTGAGAATCTGGCCCTAAGTGTTTAACATCTTCACTTTTGAACGGGTACATCTTTGCTACTTTTGAAAGCAAAGAATTCTTTCTGTCCGTGCTGGCCCATTCGTCAGTAATGATATCTCCAAGTTCACCTAGGAGGGGAAAACTAGGGCGCTCCTTTTTGAGTTGTTTGAAATATTTTTTCTGTTTGGAAGGAGATTCCACCGGATCTTCCCACTTCAAGGCGATCTTTACCGCTTTCACTAAACTTGGTACTAGGGAGAAATCAAATCCTGCAGGATTGACAACACTTTCAGCTTCACTGACGGAAGACGCACTTGGACTGCGTACACGTTGAGAGGGGCCAGGCGCTTCAGGATTATTCTGTGCAAGCGCTGGAACTGGGTCATCAGGGATAGTAACATCACACCTGGAATCGGATTTATTAAGGGATTCCTGGACTACTCTCCTGACCAGAGCTTCCACTTGATGACCATCATTTCCTCTCTCCCTCACCGCCTTGGAATAACATAGGTCACAAAGGGATCTTCCATCCGAGACCCGAGACCCACATCCCCAGCAGACTCTTCTACTAGAGTGGCTGGAATGGTGGTGAGAATGGAGGCCAGATGAAGATCTGGAGCCTTCTTTGCGGTGTCTAGAAGATGACCTGGGGCGTCTGGAACTTGATCTGGAGTGACGATGCTGTAACCTGGATTCGTCAATAGCTTCACGTGCTAAAGATTGATGTTCAGACCTAGAGGGGCTGACGGGGAGGAAAGAGTTAACCTCTGATTACACAGAAACCCAAACAGCCAGGTAGGGAAAAAATATTTTTTTTCCATCCTACCTGCAGCGCAAGGGTTGGCCACTGGGGGGCAATGAGACATCCATAGTGGAAAGGAGTCACAAGAACTGCTAAGACAAACATATCATAATAAGATGCAGCAAGGATGAATCAAGCAAACAGGGCTTTGAAAAGGCAGAAGGTAAGAAACATACCTTGAAGAGGGAAGCACTTTTCAATCTGGGGCAACGAGAACTGGTAACAGCATAGCATGCGTGTGTCCCAAGGATAGCTGTTTTGACAGCTATTTAAACCTGCCGCCCTGATGATGACGTCACCGCGCACGCCGCTCACGCCGCAATTTGCGACGTGACAGGCCCGCATCCCCATACAGACCTCACGCGCATGCGCGATCGCGGCGATCCGATCGTACTGCGCATGCGCGTCCAAGCCTCAATCTCGGCTGGAACCAGCGCAGGCGCAGAGACCAGGAAACGACGAACTGGAACGCAGATGCGTTCCAGCGGCCATGGCCACGGCGGAGACCAGACAGGAAACAAAACAACATAGAGTACGGTTGCCATGTAAAAGGTTTGTAAGAGAGGATAATACGTTACCGAGGATACCATTGCCGACCTGTCCTGAAACTGAGAGCTATGAAGCTCACCACGCACGATTCGGGCATTCTTAAAGGAATAGAGGCCTCCAGCTAATAGCTAGGACATTTGGCCTTGTTGCTGCTTGCCTGCCAATGGCTGGTTAGTAAGCACCTGTTGATATTGCAACCGACGCCCATGTCTACCCTGCTAATAGCTGGGACTTGTTGGACACCAGAACGTGAGCTCTATGTGCAGGATCATCAGGACTGGGGAAAAAAACAAAAGGTATTTCTTCTTTTTTCTGCTTTCACAGCATAGGTCCTAGGAGGAGGACAAAAAAGGAACACAGTCTATGGGGAGACGCAAAGCTTTATGGGAGTAGGGTCCTATGAGGTATGAGAGGCGGGATTAACCCACACGTAGGCTGCCATGGAGTCTGTCAGGAAATACTGTATATACCATAGTTTGTAGACTCATTTGGGTTATTATTACCAAAGAATTAGCAAACTACATGTTGGCCTATATTTCTGGGGAAAGATTATTTGTTTGCAAAATTTTATAACAGAAACTAAGAAAAACTTTTTTTTTTTCAAACTTTTCTGTTCTTTTAGCAAAAAAAATCAAAACCCCACAAAAAGAAAGCTCTATTTGTGTGAGAAATATGATAAACCTGATCCCTCAGTAGCACTTTTAAACAAAAAACTACATATCATAACACACGCCAATTCAAATTACTTCTTTTTATAACCACGGCAGTTAAACAAACTGTAGCAAAAGCGCAGAAATCAAACTCTCACTGCATAGAGTCAGTCGAACAAAGAGTCACACAATCTAAGATACATGCTAAAACTGAAGCTATGCTACTAGATAAAATTTCTAATTTTGAATCCTTGTGGAGACCTTTGATCAAACACTATTTACCCCCTTGGTTTGGACTGTTCACTAATCTTTCCCTGAGAGATTATAATATCCACCCCGCTACTATGATTACCATCACCTGATTCTCTAACTATTGCTCCCCCTGGACATTTCTTTATCTCTCCCCTCTGTGCCCTATCCCCTCCACGGGGCTAAAAAATGACATGTTTTGTCGCGGCAAATTGCGGGACAATTTTATCTATTTTTTGCTTGCACATGATTGGAAGGTGGAATTCAGCAGAGCTACACCTTAATTACTGCAGAAAATTGCTTTGCAAATTGATCAGTCTATTTTTCTTTTAGCAAATCAACTTAATAGTCTTGAAAGGAGGAGTTAGCAGATATCCCTGGGTGGTTGGTAGATAAATTGCTTGAGTTGGTAAAATAATTTCACACAATTTTTACAATATCGTTAATACCATTTGGGAAGTGTCTATGTTCTTATCTCTAACAGATATATGATATGACACACCTTATATATGTAAATGAAGAGAGGAGGTGAGCCCCTCACTTTGCTTTAGGCTTTTTAGAATATTTAGGGGATTCAATAAAGGAAAATAGGATGTTAATTTTTCAAGGGAAATTTCCCCTAGAGCTTAGTAAATGTGATGAAATTTAACTATGCAAAAAATACCCAATCACATGGAAGCAAATAAAAAACATATATTTTTGCGTGTACATGATTAGATGGTAGAAGTCAGCAAAGCTGCACCTCATTCATTAGGCTCTTCGGAAAATTGCCTTGCAAGGTGAACAGTTTATCTGGATGGTGCAAAATGCTGAACAGCCTTCCTCACAACAGATAGAAGATCTACACTAAGGGCCAGATTCAGGTAGAGTTACTCTGGAGTATCAGTGATACTCCAGCCTAACTCTCACTTTGAGCCAGCGTTTCTGTTTTCAGTAAGCAGAAAACAAGAAACGCCGGGTTGGAGTTCCTATACGAGCGGCGTAATTGTATTTCGCCGTTGTATCGGAACTGCAATTTTAAAAATGGCGCTCGGGGCGTTCCCGCTGATTAACGCCGAGAATATTTTAATCAGCAAGAATCGGCAACTCACGATCGTATTCGGGCCAGACGCAGTGACTTTCCGACGTTTCCGTAAGAGATACGCGGCGTAAAGAAAAACCAGCCCCCTAGTGGAGTATCCTATGTTAAGTATGGCCGTCGTTTGCGTAAAACGTCCATGAATTGTGATTGACGTCATTGACGTTCACTGACAGAATTTGGAGAATGCGCACTGACAGTTGACGCATGCGCAGTACATTCGCCGCGGGATCGCGCCTAGTTTATATAATACACGCCCCCTACCCGCCCAATTTGAATTCCGCCGGCTCATTTTCGCTACGCTGCCGCAACTTTAGGAGCAAGTGCTTTGTGAATACAGTACTTGCTCCTAAAGTTTCGGCGGAGTAACGTAAATGAGAAAAGTTACTCCAAAATAAAGATTCGCCCATCTACCTGAATCTGGCCCTAAGTGCGTATTTGCTGTTGTAACGGCAGCCAGCTTTCCTGGTGAGTGTTCATTTCACAGGGGTGCGGTGGATGATTCTTTAGCACTGTACTGGATCATCTCTTCACTTTTCAAGTCACCACCAATTTTTTTGTGCACATCTTTGCACTGAATTATTGTGTTTTCACCAATATGTTCATATAGCTGATGGGACTGTGCATTTAAATCTATATTTTTTACTATATTGGATTTCTATTGTTGATTACCGTCCACGATTGTGTGTATATAATTGTAGCAGAGCATCCCAGAGAGAGCCGGAAAAAGTCCTGTTCGGGGTTTATACATCTCTCAGGCTCCTCTCATACACATTCAGTGATCTCTGATCCATGGTCCAGTTCGGCTCTTGGTCCTCTCTCCCGAGCTCATTTAAGCTCACCTGAGCAGACAACCTTTGCTCTTGGCCTGGGAACCTCAGACAACTTCTGTCTAGGAGAGAAAAAGGTTGCTCAGCCTGGTATTTAGGATCTGTAGATATTGTATAGTTAGTGCCGAGACACTTGTTTTTTTTGGAACACTGTACAACATCTGTGATATATATATCACAAATAAACACTGCACTGTTTGTCACTATTTGACTGGATTTGGTATCTGTGCCTGAAAAACCGCTCATCCCGTGGAGCTTTGCAACTGCTACCTGTCCCCCAGGTTACATATGGCGGAGGCTGTGGCCAGCTGTAGTAAGTTACTACTTAAAAGGCCAGTACCTAGAGTGACTAAACATGGAGGAAATCCTAAAACAAATGGTGTTATCCAATGCAGCAAGCCAATGCTAGCGCACAGGACCAAACCAAGGAGCTATGTCAACAGATTGGTGCTGTACAGGAGAAATCGCAAAGTCTGTTTGAACAGCTAGCCACTTCTTCAAAAGCGGATAGGAAAACCCTGACTGAGGTTGTGGAGACGCTAGCACACTGGTCAACTGCCAAAATGAATGATATTGGAGACAAGCCCTCAGCCATCCATGTGGGTCGCTTTCTTTCTAAGATGACTGCAGATGATGATCCAAATGCTTTTCTACTAACGTTTGAACGTACCACTGAGAGGGAAGGCTGGCCTCAAATCCAGTGGGCAAGACTGGTCACCCTCTTACTGTCCAGAATCGTAGAAGGCCTACTTTGATCTGGAGTCGGCAGAAGTGGCAGACTATGAGAAGGTCAAGTGGGAAATCCTAGCGGGACTCAGTGTCTTCCCTAAGCCCCTAAGATCGCAGATGATTGATCTAATCCACTTGGTGCAGAAATGACCACAGCCGGAGTTCCTGTCTGCGCCACAAATAGTTTAGCGTGTGGTCAAGGACCAATTCCTGAGGTCACGACCAATTCCCCTGCAGAAGTGGGTGAGTCAAGGAGACCCTAAGTCAGCGGACAAACGAAAGAACTCGATGAAAGGTACTTTGCTGCAGAGAGCCTGGTCACCGCCCCTACAGCTTCACAGACTTTCCACCCAAAGCCACGGTCTCCCCAGGCAACTGGTAAGACTGTTCCAGGGGAAGTGGGTGGTAAGCATGGCAAGGTAATAGGGGGGAGGATTTTTGGTGCCCCACTTCTCTAAGTTCTGGGAACTGTGGGATCGTCCTGACCCGTCGCAGTACCTGACTCAGTAGCAGAGCCATAACTCCTGGCCACTACTGACAATGTGGGTTCAGGGGACTCTCAAGGCTCCCCGGGTTTTCTTTCTCAGTTATGGCAAGACAGCTCGAGGAGCTTGAGCAAGTCCCCAAAACCAGTAGAGCTGGACAGCCGTCTGCTGAATCTGAGCCTACTTTGGAGTTTGCTGACCTTAATGTGCACAAGTAAAATGTTGGTACCCAGCAGAAAATAGACCCTACCCTTACCAGGGCCTAGGAAAATGTAATAGTGATTAATGGTGTACCTGCCAAACCAGGGAACAGGACTGTTTTCCTTATTTCAGTAGCAATGAGGATTTACTGTATCGTGTATGTAAAACAAATGATGAAGTGGTTGAACAGTTGGTGGTCCCTAACCCATACAAGTGTCGCGATCAGGCATCGGGTTTGAAGGCCAATTGTTCCAGCAGTGGCAGGACAGGCATACAGGCAGTCACTTCTGGCAGATGATACAGGCTCCCTTGAGGTGCAGAGTCTAAGTACTAGCTGGTTTTCCCCAGAGCTCCTGATGGTGGAGATGGAATTAGCTGCAAGCTAGTACCAGGTCACGGTCCTCAAGTTTGCCTCACCAGTAGCGGATGAGCAGACAAGGATGAAACAGCAGCGTGGTCAGTAAAAAAGCCAAGGGATCAATCATGAGTGGCTGCAGGTTGGGATCAGGCAGAAGAGTAGTCAAATAACAGGCGAGGTTCAAACACGGGTGATTGCAGATTGGGATCAGGCAGTTGAGTAGTCCTAGAACAGACTGAGGGTCAAACACGGGTGGTTGCAGGTACAAATGGCATCAGATCAGACAAATAGCAAGGCACTGGCTGGGAAGGCACAATTAGGATAAGGCTTATGGGAGGAGCAAGGGGTTCAAGGTTCAAGGCAATCAAGACACCAAGCAGAGTAGTTAAATGATCATATAGATTTATCATATAGATTTATCCAGCAGATCAGGCAGGGAACTGTCCAGCATCCCAGATAGCTCAGTGGGAAAAGACAATGTCAGACACAGAAGAGGTCCCAGGTTTAAGCCCAGGTCCTCAAAACAGGTGTTAGAACTTCCCCATGGGCACTTGCTAGGAGGCCATTTAGGGTTAAAAAAAAAAACGACTGAAAGGGTGTTGTGCAGGTTTAACTGGCCTGAGATACAGAAAGATATTGAGAATTATAGTCAATCCTGTCCTGTGTGTCAAATGTCAGCCCCACTACCCCACTTCCGTGCCCTTTGACAGGATTGCCATGGACCTTGTGGGTTCACTTCCCAAGTCTGCCCGGGGTCATCAGCATATCCTTGTAATCATGGATTATGCTACCCGTTACCCCGAGGCAGTTCCTTTACGTCCCGTGTCTGCTAAAAACATTGCCAAAGAGCTGTTTATGGTGTTCAGTTGGGTTGGCATCTCTAAAGAAACCCTTACAGACCAGGGCACCCCATTTATGTCATGAATAACGAGGGAGTTATTTAAGGTGACGCAGTTGCGAACCTTGGTGTACCATCCTCAAACAGATGGCTTGGTGGAACGTTTTAATAGAACATTAACCACTTAAGGACTGCCTCCTGCCCATATACGTCGGCAGAATGGCACGGCTGGGCACAAGCACTTACATGTACGTCCTCTTTAAGTGCCCAGCCGTGGGTCGCGGGCGCGGGACTCCATCGTCGCTGGTGTCCAGCGATTGGCCCCCGGAGCTGAAGAATGGGTAGAGCTGTGTGTAAACAGCTTTTTCACTGTGGCGCTGTGATTGATCATGTGTTCCCTTTTATAGGGAAACGCAATCAATGACGTCGCACCTACAGCCACACCCCCCTACAGTTAGAAAAACATATCAGGTCACACATAACCCCTACATTAACTCCCAAACTGCAATTGTCATTTTCACAGTAAACAATGCATTTTTAATGCATTTTTTGCTGTGAAAATGACAATGGTCCCAAAAATGTGTCAAAATTGTCCAACGTGTCCGCCATAATGTCGCAGTCATGAAAAAAATCGCTGATCGCCGCCATTAGTAGTAAAAAAATATATATATATAAAAATGCAATAAAACTATTCCCTATTTTGTAAACACTATGGGCCAGATTCACAGAGCCCTTACTCCTGTCTAACTTGCGTTAGACTGGAGTACTTTCAAATTACGCGGGTCGTTTCACTAGTTTGAATCCTCAAACCATGAAACGACAGCTTCGGGCTTCAATCCGACTGGCTTACGCGTTCGTACGCCTACGGATCTACGCTGCAATAAAATTGCGGCCGATGGGTGGACTTCCCGTCGTTTTCCGCGTCGGGGTATGCAAATGAGCTTTTGCCGATGATCCACGAAATTACGATCTTCAATCGCAATCTCTTACGGCATCTTTAGTCATCTTTTCGCTGCGTAATGTTATACCAGCTTTTAGCTTGTCTAATATTAGACAGCCCATGTTAAGTATGGCCGTCGTTCCCGCGTGGAATTTCAAGGTTTTCCGACGTCTTTTTTTATTTATTTTTTTATTTTTTATAGTCGTCCGGGAATAGGAATGTCCGTAAACGACGCTACTCAAAAAAAATGTTCTTTCGCGCAATGCACGGCGGGAAATTTCTGAACGGAGCATGCGCAGTTCGATCGCCGCGGGGACGCGCCTAATTTAAATGCTTCACGCCCCCTAATCGCGTATTTCGATTACGCGGCGAGAAATACACTACTCCGCCGTATCGTACAGGCAAAAATCTACCAGAATTCGTCGTAGAGCCTGGTAAAATACGGCAGCATAGCGTATCTCGGATACTCTGCGCAAATGTACGTGTACCTGAATCTAGCCCTATCAATTTTGCGCAAACCAATCAATAAACGCTTATTGCGTTTTTTTAAACCAAAAATAGGTAGAAGAATACCTAAACTGAGGAAATTTTTTTTATATATTTTTGGGGGATATTTATTATAGCAAAAGTAAAAAATATTGATTTTTTTTCAAAATTGTCGCTCTATTTTTGTTTATAGCGCAAAAAAATAAAAACCACAGAGGTGATCAAATACCACCAAAAGAAAGTGCCGAATTGAAAAAACTGGCCAGGTCCTTTAGCTGCCTAAAGGTCTGGGTCTTAAGTGGTTAAAGAGCATGTTAAAAAGGTTGTTGACAAGAATGGGCAAAACTGGGACTTCCTGATACCATACTTGATGTTTGCCATCAGGGAGGTTCCCCAGTCCTCTACGGGGTACTCTCCATTTGAATTGCTTCCTCAGGGAATCTTAGACATAGCCAAAGAAACTTGGGAGGGGGAGCAGACACCCTATAACAGTGTCATTGAGCATATCGCTCAAATGCAGGACAGGATTGCAGCAATAATGCCAATGGTAAAAGAACACTTACTGTAGGCCCAAGCAGCCCAACAGAGGATATACAACGGGGTACCCCAACTCTGTGTTTTCTCACCTGACAGGGTCCTGGTGTTAGTTGCCACTGTTTAAAACAAGTTCCTGGCTAAGTGGCAGGGTCCCTTTGCAGTAATTGAAAGAGTTGGGGGGTCAATTACAAGGTATATCAACCAGAAAAAGGGAAGCCCAAACAGATTTTCCACATAAACCTGTTAAAGCCCTGGAAGGATAGACTGGCATTATCCCTCCCGGTAATGCCTAAGGGTATCGAGTCCCCTCTGATCTCTGAGGTCACGATTCCAGACACCCTGTCATATTCCAAAAAAACAGAAAGCTAGAGTTCCTGATAAGGAATAAAAATAAATTTTCAGTTAACTGGCACGACTTCAGCAGTTCAGCGTGATATTGTTACTGAACCTGGGGTCCGTGACAAGCTCAAACCGTACCGAATTCCTGAAGCGAGGAGAAAGGACATCAGTGATAAAGTTAAAAAAAGAATGTTGAAGCTAGATGTCATTGAGGAATCCTATAGTGACTGGTCTAGCCCCATCGTGTTAGTCCTAAAACCGGATGAGACTTGGAGGTTCTGTAACGTCTTCATTAAGCTTAATGCAGTGACAAAGTTTGACATGTACTCAATGCCCAGAGTAGACAAACTTATAGACCGATTGGCAAGACTCGCTATCTGACCACTTTGGACTTGACAAAAGGTTATTGGCAAATACCCCTGACTGGTAGCGCCAAAGAGAAGACTACCTAGATGATATAGTGGTACATACTGTAGCACTGACTGGGAGTCTCACTTGCCCAGTGTCCAGGATGTCCTCGACACCCTCTTCAAATAAGACTTTACGGCAAATCCAAAAAAATTGCCATTGGTCTAGAGAAGGCCAAGTATTTGGGCTACACTATTGTCCGTGGTGTCATAAAACCTCAATTGAGTAAAATAGAAGCGATCAAATGGGAAAGGGAAAGACTCTGGCGAAATGGTCCTCAGTAGCAGAGGAATCTTTCCAAGTCCTGAAGAAGGCTCTTTGTGCACAGCCAGTACTGCACTCCCCCTGATTTCTTCAAAGATTTTTTGGTTCAGACAGATGCATCTGATGTTGGTATCGGGGCAGTACTATCACTGGTACACAATGGGGAAGAACAGCCTGTGGTGTACCTAAGCAGAAAGCTCAATAACCATGAGAAAAAGTATGCAGTCATTGAAAAGGAAGGTTTAGCCATAAAGTGGGCCGTGGATTCGCTCAGGTATTATTTGTTAGGGTACCAGTTTGAGTTAATAACTGACCATGCTCCCCTGAAATGGATGGCCCAAAAGAAGAAGACTAATAGACGGGTGAACCAGTGTTTTTTGGCTCTACAGGATTACTCCTTCACTGTAAATCACAGGCCAGGTGTTGAGATGGGGAATGTAGATGCCCTGTCCCATGTTCACTCCTGTTGGGCTACAGGTGTTCCAACCCCGGGGTTGAAACGGGGGGGATATGTAGCAGAGCGGCCCAGAGAGAGCCAGGAAAAGTCCTGTTCGGGGGGTTTATACATCTCCCAAGCTCCTCTCATATACGTACAGGGATCTCTGATCCATGGTCCAGTTTGGATCTTGGTCCTCTCCCCCAGGCTAATTTAAACTCACCTGAGCAGACAGCCTTTGCTCTTGGCCTGGGAACCTCAGACAACTTCTGTATAGGAGAGCAAAGGGTTGGTGAAAACGTATGTGGAAGCTGACGAGCTGTAGGATTGCTCAGCCTAGTAGTTAGGATCTGTAAATATTGTATAGTTAGTGCCGAGACAAGGCTAGGTTGTTTGGCTATTTTTGTTCCTATTTGTTTTTGTTTTTTTGTTTTTTTGGAACACTGTACAGCACCTGTATATAGACCTGTATATATCACAAATAAACACGCACTGTTTGTCACTTTCACTGGATTTGGTATCTGTGCCTGAAAAACTGCTCATCCCAGGGAGCTTTGCACCTGCTAGCTGTCCCCCAGGTTACAATGTGTGTGGGTGGGTGTGTGTGTAGTGCCAATTTACTTTTGGCACTACACACTTTTTCTTAAGATTATTTACAAGTTTGGTATATTACTTATCCCTGTCAGCTGCCGCCCCACCACAGCACAGAGATACATCCATTTTTATTTCTAACATATAGATTGCTTATATAATACCTTTTGTACATGGAGGCATTGTTTTCATATTATCTGCCACTGTCCCATCTATTACCCCAGGTCGAATTATCTGTAAATGCTCAAACTATTTATTTTTTTGAAAGTGCAAAACCTACAGCATTGTAAAAGTAATATTGATTCTGTATCTATCTTGATAGTTGTGCAAATGTTTTATCAACCCACATTTTCAATAAAAATACACTAAAATTGTTACACATTGTTCACACCAATATGCAAAATCCCCCAAATGAACTCCTTAAATAAGGAATCCGCCGCATCTTTGTGTGTTTTTTGTTTGAGTGAACATTCATTGTGAATGGAATCCCAAGGTATTAAACTGTACAGCACTATGCACAAAAACCCACAACGCATTCATTGTACATTGGGTACGCTGCATTGCTAAAAAAAAAAAGGGGGTCTTGTGCATTTTTTGATCCACTGTGGTGTGTTGTTTTAAGGCAGGCACACATCAGTGGGTGATGTAACACAGGTTATTGCATGTGTGTTGATACACAGCAGAGGATGGTAAAAGTCTGACTAGGCCATTTATGTTCACATATGTGCCACAAACGATAGAATTTGGGGAGACATTGTTTGTTTTGGTTTTTGCTTCACTAGCCTCTATAAAATAATTTGCAGACCCTCAGAGAATGACTAAAAAAAATAAGAAACTATAAGGAACTATAACTGAAGTTGACAAAATGAGGGGATGAAAAGGAGGCAATTTAGGAATAATATCAGAGCATGTGGCTCTACTGCCATCTGGTGGCTAATTTTAGAATTACTGAAGAAAAGGTTAAGGATGAACTTTAAAGGAAAAACGCAAGTTTAATTAAAAGTGAGTTAATAATGTATGAAGAAATTCTATTTGATAATTTTGCTTGATTGAAAATCAATTCAATGTTTTAACTGACTTTTTAATTATTTACAAAGTATATTAGTTTACCAAACTTAGAAAGCAGTCAAGGTAATTTTAGCGCTCACCCCCGAAGGAGCCGCTGAATTATCGGGTCTTCTGTTTCACCTCTGTGACACACCACAAACAATGAATCCACAGCACACCAGCACACCTTGTGAAGCTTTATAACAGATTTAATGACTGTGGGATAGAACAAAAGCTCTTAACGTCTCCCCACTCTAATGTGATACAACTAATAACAGGATGAGATAATACGTTTAGATTTAATGCAATGAACAGTAATATATATATATATTTAGCAGTATCTACCCCACCCTAAACTACTGGCCAGTAGTACTGTCCTAGGCTAGCCAACGTTGGGGCCCTGGCTGTATGGCAGATGTAGGAAATACCCTTGTTGCAATGGCCAAAGGCCGCTCACCACTTCCAGTGTCTCTTTGGGAAAGGAGCAGGGCCGGACTGGCCTACCGGGATACTGGGAAAATTCCTGGTAGGCCGCCGCCTGTCAGTCAAAAATCAATCAACCAGGCCGCAGACGCGGCTGCCATCGTGGCCGCGGCAGCCGCACTTTGCAATTATGCATAGCATGGTGGACGCCTGTCTGCCCTATGTCTCCAGCTCCAGTCATTGTGTGTCATATTGTGTACTGTGTCTGTCGCGGACTCGTGGTAAAAATCAGCGGCGGGCCGGCCGCCGGCGGGATGCGGCCACCATGCTCGCCGCTGCAGTGCCAATGTGCCTTCCCGCGACTCACTCAGGAGAGAATGAGATCATGCACGAGTCTGAGGGAGGGGAGGAGCCGAACAGGAGAACACAGAAGAACGTGACCAGCGTCATCCCATCGTCCTGTGCGGTGCTCGCCAGTACCGCCCACTTTCTCCTGCAGGGTGATGAGGAAGGCCGCAGAGGAGTTAGTTCACAGTGCCGCCCTGGCCCCGGCCACCCTTGGAGCATGTGCGTGCGTCACGGTCATTAATCACAGACACGATTGGCAGCAGTGGCAAGTGGTCAAGCGGCTCAAGCCAGGTCGGTGAACTCTCTCTCTCTCTTAACTGGTTGGGCACCAGTCTCCCCTCCCACCATTGCAGCCCCTCTCTCGCTCTCTGTTGCAGCAGCTCCTCTCTCTCTCTCTCTCTCACCCACCATTGCAGCCCCCCTCTCTCACCCCCCCCCCCACCATTGCAGCCCCCTCTCTCTCTCCCTCCCACCATTGCAGCCCCCCCTCTCTCCCTCCCGCCTCCCGCCATTGCAGCCCCCCCTCTCTCCCTCCCACCATTGCAGCCCCCCTATCTCCCTCCCACCATTGCAGCCCCTCTCTCTCTCTGTTGCAGCTCCTCTCTCTCACCCACCATTGCAGCCCCCTCTCTCACCCCCCCCCCCACCATTGCAGCCCCCTCTCTCACTCCCTTCCACCATTGCAGCCCCCCCACCATTGCAGCCCCCCCTCTCTCACCCCCCACCATTGCAGCCCCCCTCTCTCACCCCTCCACCATTGCAGCCCCCTCTCTCTCTCTCCCTCCCACCATTGCAGCCCCCCTCTCTCCCCCCACCATTGCAGCCCCCCTCTCTCTCCCTCCCACCATTGCAGCCCCTCTCTCTCTCACACACCATTGCAGCCCCCCTCTCTCACCCACCATTGCAGCCCACCTCTCTCACTTTCTGCGCTTAACTGTTTGGGGACCAGTCTCCCCCCCCCCACCATTGCAGCCCACCTCTCTCTCCCACAATTGCAGCCCACCTCTCTCTCTCACCATTGCAGCCCCCCCTCTCTCTGCAGCCCCCCCTGCAGCCCCCCACCACCATTGCAGCCCCCCCTCTCCCCCCCACCATTGCAGCCCCCCTCTCTCTCCCTCCCACCATTGCAGCCCCTCTCTCTCTGTTGCAGCTCCTCTCTCTCTCACCATTGCAGCCCCCCTCTCTCCCCCACACCATTGCAGCCCCCCTCTCTCTCTCCCTCCCACCATTGCAGCCCCCCTCTCTCTCTCCCTCCCGCCATTGCAGCCCCTCTCTCTTCCTCCCGCCATTGCAGCCTCTCTCTCTCCCTCCCACCATTGCAGCCCCTCTCTCTCCCTCCTGCCATTGCAGCCCCTCTCTCTCCCTCCCGCCATTGCAGCCCCCCTCTCTCCCCCCACCATTGCACTCTCTCTCTCTCTCTCTCTCTCTGCGCTTAACTGGTTGGGGACCAGCCTCCCCTCCCACCATTGCAGCCCCTCTCTCTCTCCGTTGCAGCAGCTCCTCTCTCTCTCTCACCCACCATTGCAGCCCCCTCTCTCTCTCTCTCTCCCCCTCCCGCCATTGCAGCCCCCCCTTGCTCTCCTACCATTGCAGCCCCCCTCTCTCCCTCCCACTATTGCAGCCCCCCTCTCTCCCTCCCACCATTGCAGCCCCTCTCTCTCTCTGTTGCAGCTCCTCTCTCACCCACCATTGCAGCCCCCCTCTCTCACCCCCCCACCAGTCTCTGACCATCTCTTGTATCATGTCTGCAGTCTCTGACCATCTCTTGTATCATGTCTGCAGTCTCTGACCATCTCTTGTATCATGTCTGCAGTCTCTGACCATCTCTTGTATCATGTCTGCAGTCTCTGACCATCTCTTGTATCATGTCTGCAGTCTCTGACCATCTCTTGTATCATGTCCGCAGTCTCTGACCATCTCTTGTATCATGTCCGTAGTCTCTGACCATCTCTTGTATCATGTCCGCAGTCTCTAAAGGGAGTTTAGAGAGGAGTCAAGAGTGGGAGTGTCGCTGGATGGGGATCATGGGAGAAGTCAGAGAAACCAGAGCCACCAAGCTGGAGCCGATTGGCTGATCCCTGCAAGGTGCACCTAAAAGGAGGTCAGTGACAGCACCGCAAGGCCAGCCTAAGTGGGGGGGGGGGAGTCACTGATGTAAGGGGGAGTGAATACAAAAATGTAAAGGGACACTGATATAAAGGTTTCCCCCCTTATATCAGTAACCCCCCCCTTACCTTAGGCTGCTTTCACATTGAGGCGTTGGGGGCGTCAACGCTAAAGCGCTGCAATTTTTAGCGGTGCTTTACCGACTTTTTTGCAGTGCTTTTCGGCCGCCATTGGGGCACTTTTAACCCCCACTAGTGTCCGAAAAAGGTTAAAACTGTTCAAATCGCCCCCAAAAAGCGCTGCTGCTGATTTCAATGGGCCCCCCCCCCCCACACGTTCCCAGATTTCCTGGGGTCCCCCTTGATGATTGACCACTTTTAACTGGTATTTGCATATATAAAGCCCTATGTGGTTTTTATATCTGTCTTCTGTGTATATATAAAACACTCTTCAAATGTGCATAGTTTTCCCTTTCTTGAACAAGAAAATAATGACGTTATGCTATGGGGCTGGTATGACATTTTTTCCAGGGCTGGTTTTTATTCCTAGTCCGGCCCTGGAAAGGAGGATGATTGTCTGCGGAAGCGAATGTCCCTCTCTCCTCAGACTGACGTCTGTGAAATGGATGCAGTCCTCTAAAGCCTCCGGCAGGACATCTCAGATCGTCTAGGGGCTGTCTGGGGAACCTGGCAATAATCTCTGTCATATAAAAAAGAAAACTAAAGCGCTAGCCAATAGTGAATAGACCCAATAGAGAAGAAAATTAAACTAATTACATGCAGCTCAAATCGAGTATGTGCTAACAACAACGCAACGCGTAAGGTCAACCGGAAGTGACGTGACACCCTGACCGTCCGACCAGAAGTGCCATTGTTTTTGGTGTTTTTACTCGTTTTCCTTTCTGTAAGTGTGTTTGCTTTATTAAACCATTTTAAAGTTTACGTACTTCACTATGTGAGCTTCATTTTCCTTTTGGATCATCCGTTTCATTTTCGACCGGACGTCGAATGTGGTTGAGACTGGTTTAAAGATTGCATTGGAGACGGCTGCCTACAGGACCATCATTGCATGTGTTTGATGCCCCTTTCTTCCTTGTGGAAGGTAAGCGCTCTGTGAGCACGTTCGTCTGTGAAGTCTCATCTGGATGAGTTCGTTGTTACATGGATAGAAGCCTTGTCACTGATCGATTTATGTTAGTCTCCTCACTTATTTGGGACATTTGTTGTTGCACTTATTGCACATACTTGGATTATTTATTTAATCACTTATTTGGGATATTTGTTGTTGCACAGCATTGCACATATTTTGGATTATTTTACCACTATTTGTATAGTAATGCTCACTTGCTGGTTTGGATTGATTATTTAGTTTAGTTTAAGTTTGCGCTCATCATTACACCTTTATAATAATCTCTGTCAGCTCTGTCTGCTCCACTCACTCAGTTGGGCAGGCTGGATTACTCCGGTGGCTGGATCGGCAATGCGACCAGGCCTCAGTTCGATCGCTCAAAACACAGTCTCTCCCTGTTTCAGTAGATGAACATCAGTCTCTCAAAGCACTACTGCATAGAGCCTGTGTCTCAGTGGCAACACACAGCTCTGTCACAAGCCGTCTTAAATCACCCTGTGATGCAGATCTATCTTCCCTGGTTCACTCTCCCAGACTGAGGCTGCTCTCCAGATCCAACCCATAAATCTTCTGTTTCCTCTCCCAAAGCCTCCTGGGAAATGTAGTTCTCAAGCCCCTTTCAGTAGAAATGTATCCATATATCTGCTCTGTACTGCAATCTCCACAATCTGTGCTATCTGGCTCCACCTGGCGGCAGTTGTCCGTCTCCTCACTCCCTGCGCTCCTCTTAAAGGGCTGAAAATCACAACAGGGCTACATTCTCCCCCTACTTAAAGTCTTTGGGTTCCCCCCAAAGGGTAAACTGTATTTGTAAGTTTTATAGACAATATATACAGTATAAAAGGCAAATATAAAGTTTATACTAGACCACTTGAATACCTTTACTGCGCATAGATAGATGCAGTCTATGACAACGTCTAGCAAGTGGGGTGGGCAGAGGAACACTCCACCAAGGTGTGCTGATGGCCTGGATTGGACACAAGTCCTTTGATACCTCTGTGGTTACGGTGGACACCTCGGGTGATCTGTGTACAGTAGTGATAGCTTCCTCTGTGCTGTTCCCTGGTGAGTCATAAGTGAGTCTCTGAGGAGGTCGCACCAGTCGTTTGGACCTTGATCCTAAAAGCCAGGATGGGCCTTCATCTGCTGAGTCCTCTTCTACTTGCTGTGTTAACTGAGGGAATTCAGTTTCCTTTCCAACTGATTGAACAGGGGCATCTTCTAGCACTGAGGTTTCCGGCAAGAGACTTTCCACTTGAGAGGGTACAGAATTATCCTCGTTTGCTTGAGGCACAAATTCAGGGGCATCTGGTCTCAAATTGCTCAAATCCTGCTCAGGAGTCATAATAGTTGGATGAACATCCATAGGTTCAGATGGCCACATCCAACTCGGATACACATCTTCCTCATCGCTGTCGTCCTCACTTTCTCTAGTAGAAGGTGGCTGTTGGGACCGGGTAACAGGTGTTTGACGGGAAGTGGATGGAATGGGTGAAAGAGACTCATCTCTATCTGGTACCCGCACAGCTTCATTCAGAGGTAGGAGATAATTCCGATGCCAATTCTTCAGTGGCCCGGTCTTTCACTCTGGTCGAATCTGGTACACTGGCAGGCCAGGAAATTGTTTACAGATTATGTAGATCTGAGAACTCCATCTATCAGCTAGTTTGTGCCTGGCCGAAGCACCCAAATTTCCTAATAGAACTCGATCACCTGGCTGTAAATCCTGAACCCGAACCCTCAAGTCGTAGTTCCGTTTGTTTTTTTGTTCTCTACTCCCGGATGTCAAACGGGCCTTCTCAAATGCAGAAGCCAGGTTTCTCCTCAGTCTATCCACATAACCCTGGTGAGAGGCAATAGACGTCTGGTCAAGGGAGAGGCAAAAAACTAAATCTACTGGCAATCGGGCTTCTCTTCCACACATGAGGCGGTACGGTGAGTATCCTGTAACATCACTTTCTGTGCTATTGCAAGCATGCACAATGGTAGAAATATGCCGACTCCACTGCTGTTTCTCCCTGGTAGACAGTGTTCCCAACATATTGAGTAGAGTCCGATTGAATCTCTCCAGTTGTGCATCACCCTGGGGGTGATAGGGGGAGGTTCTTGACTTCTGAATCCCCAATAGATCCAAGAGCTGCCTGATGAGTCGACTTTCAAAGTCTCTGCCTTGATCAGAATGGATCCTCTGAGGTAGACCATAATGAACGAAGAACTTTTCTTCTAGGACTTTGGCTACAGTAGGAGCACGTTGATCTTTGGTTGGAAAAGCTTGAGCATAATGGGTAAAGTGGTCTGTCACCACTAGGACATTTCCCTGTCCACTAGTGTCAGGCTCTAAACACAGGAAGTCAATACACACCAGGTCCATAGCCCCTTGACTCTGTAGATGGCTCATTGGAGCAGTCCTAGAAGGTAAAGTTTTCCTCTGGATACATCTTAGACAGGAATGGCTGTAGCTTTCAACTTCGGATCTCATGCAGGGCCAATAGAATCTGTCTCGGACCAGTTTAAAAGTTCTCTCTTCTCCTAAGTGACCATGGTCCTCATGCTTTTCCCTATGCTTCTCTGGGAGGAACAACTGCTGCTTTTCTTCTAAGCCATCCGAGGGGCCCCTTTGGTAGACCACCCCGTCTAGCAGTTTCAACCGTTCCCACTCTTTGTGGACCAGACAAGCCTCTTTTGGTGAATGAGTTAGTAGGAGCCCCCTTTGACCCGCTTTCATTGCTCTCAGAGTTAACCCGATCAAAGGATCTTCAGCCTGATCTACTTTCAGGTCCTTCTTCGTGAAAGTAGGCAGGCCCTCACTCCTACGCTGTGTAGGGTTACAATACATTTTAGGGACACCGGCAGCCATGACTTCTATGGCCTCTGCTCTAATCACTCCTTTGGTTCGGTATTCCACCCCTTGGCATAGGGCTTGAACTCCATCTGGAGTCAAATGAGTCCACTCTGTTTCTGGGACCCCTGTGCTATAGGGTCTTCTGGATAAGGCATCCGCGTCTTGTTTATTGACCCCAGGGCGATATTTGAGGCTGAAGCAGAATCCTGACAGGGCAGCTAACCACCTGTGCCCAGTGGCATCCAGTTTGGCCGTAGTGAGAATGTAAGTAAGTGGATTGTTGTCAGTTCTGACCACGAAATTGGCCCCGTATAGGTAGTCTTTTAGTTTGTCCACCACTGCCCACTTCAAGGCCAGGAACTCCAACTTGTGAGTGGGATAATTCTTCTCAGAAGGGGTTAGACCCCGACTCACATATGCCACTGGTCTCAGGAGGCCATCATATTCCTGGTATAGTACTCCTCCTAGCCCTTCTCTGCTAGCATCCACATGTAGTTCATAAGGCTTGGCAGCAGAGCTTTTTTTCTCAGAAAATAGGTACAGGAACTCAACCACGACCCGTTCAGATTTCACAAACAGTAGAAGGGTCTTAAAGGGGCATTAAATACCAGAATTGCATTACATACAGAGTGCAGAGTTCAGGGGGTTACAAAGCTGTCACTTGTAAACACAGAAACCAAACTTCTGTGTTTACAAGTGATTGTGGTGAGCAGGCACCAAAGGGTCTGAGCCAAAGGTGGTGGAACTGAGTTCCCCCAAGTTCCCCCAGAAAAAAAGCCCTGCTTGGCAGGATCAGCGTAGGCAAGGACAGGAGCCTGTGTTAGACTTCCTTTCAATTGGAGAAAAGCTCTTTCACATTGGTCGGTCCATTCCTCCTGGATTGATTCACGAGTCTTCCTAGGCCCGTGGGCTGATGAACCCGGCTCAAAGGGCATTGATTCATCTTCTGCTCCTTCCATTCTTAAAAGTGTGTTCAGAGGCTGAGCTATCTTGGCAAACCCCTCTACGAACCTTCTATAGTATGAGCAGAATCCCAGGAAGGACTGGAGTTCAGTAATATTACGAGGTCTCGGCCATGAAGCCACAGCTTCCAACTTCTTAGGATCAGTTGATATGCCTTCTGCTGAAACAACATGTCCCAGGTACGTGACTGAAGGCAGACAGAATTGACACTTCTCCAAGGAAAGTTTCAATCCTTCTTCATGCAGCCACTTCAAGACCTTTTCCAACCGCTGCTCATGTTCTTCCAGGGTTCTTCCGAAGACTATTAGGTCAGCCAGATACACTAGTACCTCAATCAGGTGCATGTCTCCCACCGTCTTTTCCATTAGTCGTTGGAAAGTTGCTGGGGCTCCTGTGAGGCCTTGGGGCATTCTATTAAACTCAAAAAATCCCAGTGGACAGATGAAAGCAGTCTTCTCCTTATTTTCAGGATGCATGGGTATCTGGTGATACCCACTTCGCAGGTCAAGTACACTAAACCACTTTGCTCCAGACAGACACTGTAAGGCATCTTCTATTCGAGGAGTAGTGTATTGGTCGGGAATGGTTCTTTGATTGAGTGTGTGGTAGTCTATGCACAAACGGATGGAACCGTTTTTCTTGCGAACTACCACAATGGGTGAGGCATAAGGACTCCTGGATTCTTGGATTATCCTGGTCCTTTTCAATTCAGCCAGCTGTTCCCTTAGGTCATCTAGATCTCCCAACGGGACTCGCCGTGACCTTTCTCGAAAGGGCTTGTCATCTTGGAGGCGAAGGCGGTGCTGAGTGCTCCTAGCACACCCCACATCAAACTCATCCTTGGAGAATAAATCTTGCCACTTGAGGAGCTGAGACTGAATTCGCTTCTTCCACTCAGGCGATATAGGGGCATCTTTAGGATAGAACCGTTCAGCTGGGATCTCTCTGTCTACTCCCCCCACCAATTCAGTGGGTGAGAGGGGTGTGGCAGTGGCCACTTGTCCAATCGGCATCCGTGCCTTCAAGGTCACTGGGGAGTCTGACACATTGCATACACTTACGGAGACTCTCCCACGGGCCCGCTGTAGAGCTCTGGTGGATATTATCTCAGGCACCAATTCCACTCCAGATCTCTTCACATTTCTGGAATCAGTTTCCAGGACTACATAGGGGCCTGGTTGTGACCAATTCAACTTGACTGAAGCCCGGAAACTAGTAATTTCTCCCGGCTGTAAGACCTTCTCTGCTCTTTCTAATCTCCAAAGCCGTCCCACTTCTGCAGGGGCCCTCTGTTCTTGAATAATCCGCTGGTAGATTGGCCGCAACTTCGGGTGCATCTCCTCTGAAGTAGAACTCTCTTCCATCACTAATGGAGTTATAAGGCGTCTCACCAAGTCAGTATTTGTCCCCACAATTATAGAATTTCGATTAGCTCCTGGTGGGCGGGGACATACAATGGCTAAGGCGTCACAGACCCCCGGTTGTCCAACAGTTGCCGAACTGAACTCCAGCTTCACTTGTAGACACCCATCATATGGAAGCTTCTGAGTCCCAATACCCCAGATTTCGAGATCCTCTAGCTCCATCAGGGGTAGATGCTTCAAATGCTTCTGGTAGAAGTCCCGGTAAATCAGCGTTACTTGAGCACCTGAATCGAGGAGAGCCTTCGTGTAAACCCCTTCTACTTGAACTGGGATAATGGGTGAAGGGCCTATCAACTTGTCAGGGAACTTCTTCGGAGTAGTAGAATGCATAGACCCAGTCGGCTGCACTCTAGCCCTCTTCCTAGCTCGTTGTGGTTGTTTTCTTCCCCCTACCGGGTGTTTAGGTTGTGGGTGTGCCTTGCCTCCCTGTGACACAGGACCAGACGCCAAGGGAGGGGATCTTTTTGTCGTAGCAGATGAGACTCTGGGTAAAGACTTGGGCCTCTTATTGGTATCCTGGGAATCAGAGCAGTCTTCAGTAGTTGGGCACCCAGTTTGCTCCCTCACTGGGGCCCTCTGTAGTTTCCCGCCGGTAGATAACTTCCTCTGGAATTCGATGGGCTCGGACAGGTACTTCGGAAATGACCCACTCCTCCACAATTATAGCAGATGTTTGACGGTTTCTTGATAGGCACCACCTGAGTGGTAGGTTCAGGAACTGGTTCTGAAGTGACTTTTTCAAGGGGCGACTTGACATATGCAGACAATAGGGTTAGCATTTGCTTCAGCTGGGAAACTTGAGTCTTTAATTGCTCTATTTCTGAATTCCCATTCGACACATTGAGCGTTTGAACCTCAGCAGGAAATAAAAAATCCTGAGCCCGTCTTTTTCTCCTCTAGGATAGCCTCTTCCTCCCTTACCATCTTAATGAGATCAGAGTATCGCAAAGAGGTACCTCCTTGTAAAGTCTTCAACTGGATCCAGATAGGATCAGAACTCTGTTTCATTCTAACTTGATCCATATCCCTGGGCTCTATTCCTTTATTTAGTACAATCTGGTATAGCATTTTGTTTAGTCGTCGAATATACTCCTGACTGAATTTCAAATTTCGGATGGCTTCTACTGCAACGCCTTTCAGACTTTCAGTAATGCGTTGTTTCTTTTGAGCCTCTGGAACATCCCATTCTTCCAGTGCTTGCATAGCCTCTTCCATCCAGGTTTCATACTCTTCTTCTCCAGGAGGTACAGGCTGCACTCCAGAAAAAAGTCTCAACTTCCTGTAGCCATAGTTCACAGATGGCGAGGAGATTTTTATAACGCTCTCTACCAGTTTTCCTATGTCCATGAAGAAGGAAGCTGGGGGGTAGTTAGTGGTTGGCACAGAAGTGGTAGTTTCTTCCACTGTGTCTGACATGGTCTGGCTTGGTCCCTCCAAACAACTTGCTGAGGTGACTAGAGGGAATAACCGTGCTTTAACTTCTCCGGTTAGCTGGATGCTATCACCCTGGAAGCAGTTTGGGACTCCTTTCTTCCATTCTAGTAGGGCATAGGTATGGGAGACTTCTTGATCTATTTTTGTGTCTATTACAAACACTTTCTGGTCAGGTGCTAGTGTAGTTACTGCTTGACGGATCTGTTCCTCTGTCCATTTGTCAGCAGGAATGTCCATTACTACACTCAGCTCTAATTGGCCATTTTGTTTTTTGCACCACTCTGCTGCGGTGTTTGGATCCATTGCTGGCTCGTGTGCGGTTATCACTTTGCAAGAGGTATCAGAAGAGATCCCGGACGAGGCCCCCACGTGTAGCGCTCACCCCCGAAGGAGCCGCTGAATTATCGGGTCTTCTGTTTCACCTCTGTGACACACCACAAACAATGAATCCTGTCAGGGGATGCCTACGCAGGCATCCAATACTAGGCAACAGGTCAATGGGCTGCACTAAAGTCAATAGGCACCAGGATAGTGACAAAATATACGTTTAATAAAAGGTTAAGCACACGTGAAACAATCGTGTAAAACCCCCAAGACAAGCAAGCAAAACACAGCAAACATCAAACCAATAATCAACAAATATATACAAGGTGGGAGCATATATACCAGGTCAAGCAGGGATGTGAGGAACAAGGGGAAGCAGAGTCCAGGACAGGGCAGGGATCAAATCAGGAGAGTCCAGCACAAGGCAGAGATCAAATCAGGAACAGGTTGGCTCCAGCTAGCAGATCAGGCAGGTAACAGGCTGACAAGGAAAATACTGAAGCCTGGATTGTAGTGCAGGGCGGGCTTATATACACCTGTAACAGTTCATCCCAATTAGTGAGGAGTCCATTCCATGGGAGACACCCGCTGGCGGACACCAGAACTGCACCCCTGTTGCTGGGATAAACAGTGCCACCAGCAGGTGACCAAAGCCATGACATGGATCATGACAGTTCACCTCCCCAAGGGGTGGCCTCTGGACACCCCATTCTGCCCTTGTCCTGGTAGTGCACGTGGATGCAGAAGAGTCCCAAAAAGTATTTCGGTCAAAGTTCTTTAACCCATTGGGAGACCAGCCCCCCAAGTCCGGAAACGGAAACTGCATCCTACCTCCACCAGGGTCTGGAAGTTGGTATCTAAGGGTGAAAACAGGCAGGGCGGCGAACTCAGGGTCATTAGGCTGGGAAAGTGACACAAACTTAAAGTCAGGCACCGGGACATCAGACGGGAAGCCGGGTACGTTGGACCGGAAACCAAGCACGTCAGGCTGGAAACCAGTAACCAGGACACCAGGGTGGACAACAGGAACCAGAGCACCAAGGTGGACAACAGGAACTGGAGACAAAGGAACTGGACCTGGAGACACACGAACTGGAGAAGCAGGAACTGGAACTGGAACTGGAGACACACAAACAGGAACTGGAACAGGAACTGGAACTGGAGACACACGAACAGGAACTGGAGACACACGAACAGGAACTGGAGACACACGAACAGGAACTGGAACTGAAGACACACGAACAGGAACTGGAACTGAAGACACCGAAACAGGAACTGGAACTGAAGACACCGGAACAGGAACTGAAGACACCGAAACAGGAACTGAAGACACCGAAACAGGAACAGGAACTGAAGACACCGAAACAGGAACTGAAGACACCGAAACAGGAACTGGAACTGAAGACACCGGAACAGGAACTGAAGACACCGAAACAGGAACTGGAACTGAAGACACCGGAACAGGAACTGAAGACACCGGAACATGAGACACCGGAACAGGAACTGGAGACACCGGAACAGGAACTGGAGACACCAGAACAGGAACTGGAGACACCAGAACAGGAACTGGAGACACCGGAACAGGAGACACACACGAACAGGAACTGGAACTGAAGACACCGGAACAGGAACTGGAACTGAAGACACCGGAACAGGAACTGAAGACACCGAAACAGGAACTGGAACTGAAGACACCGGAACAGGAACTGAAGACACCGGAACAGGAGACACCGGAACAGGAACTGGAGACACTGGAACAGGAGACATCGGAACAGGAACTGGAGACACTGGAACAGGAACAGGAACTGGAGACTGGGCAACGGGCACAGGCACGGGCACATCAGACAGAACAGCAGGTGCTGGCACAACAGGAAGAACAGCAGGTGCATCGGACTGGATAGCAGGTACTGGACCTTTAAGCTGGGCAGCAGGTACTGGAACTGTAGACTGGGCAATGGGCACATCAGACAGTACAGCAGGTGCATCGGACTGGATAGCAGGTACTGGACCTTTAAGCTGGGCAGCAGGTACTGGAACTGTAGACTGGGCAACGGGCACATCAGACAGAACAGCAGGTGCTGGCATGCAAGCGGACTGGAGCAGGTTGGTTGGTGTGGAAACAGGCTGGGTTAGTGGCAGGATCGAGTGGGTTGGAAAAAACCTTTTCTTTTTCTTTGGTTTCACCACTGAGGATTTTGGTGGAACGGACGGAGGCAGTTGAGAAGCAGCAGCAGCAGAAGGGTTAAAGGCAGGGTAAGTGCAGCAGGAGGAAACAGGGGATTGGTTCTTTGTTGTTAGCAGGGTGCATTGTTCAGCAAAAGTGGGAATTGGGGGTAAAGAAAAAGACATCCCAGCAGGTTGGTAACTAGACAAAGAAATGGATGGTTGGAAGCTGACAGGGGCTGAGTACAACAAACTGGACCAAACTTGTAATAATGGTTTCACAAAGTCAGGTTTGCACACAGTTTGTCTGACCAGAGACTGCACAGAATCAATGCATGCTGCAAGCACCTGTTGAGGACAAGCTGAGTACTGCTCATGAAAAAAGGCTGAGTCATCTTCCAACAGCCACACCAAAGACTCTACCTAATCTGCACTAAAAGGAGGTGTATAATCATCACGTCCACTAGCAGCATCAGACTGGGCCAACTCTGTGCAGATAAGAATCAATGGCTGCACATCCTCAAACAAAAAACTGCCACGATCAACAAAAACATGAGCCATACAGGTACATTCCAATAACTGCTCTCTAGTGTGTTCCTTTAATTCCTGATAGCAGAAATCTCTTTCATCTGTTGCCAGGAGTGACAGGTACAAGATATCTTCCAGAAGCATATTTAGAATAGCAAGTGCCCAGAACCAATTTCCCAAGTGCAGCCGACCTGTTTATATGGCTTCAGTATTATGTCAGGGGATGCCTACGCAGGCATCCAATACTAGGCAACAGGTCAATGGGCTGCACTAAAGTCAATAGGCACCAGGATAGTGACAAAATATACGTTTAATAAAAGGTTAAGCACACGTGAAACAATCGTGTAAAACCCCCAAGACAAGCAAGCAAAACACAGCAAACATCAAACCAATAATCAACAAATATATACAAGGTGGGAGCATATATACCAGGTCAAGCAGGGATGTGAGGAACAAGGGGAAGCAGAGTCCAGGACAGGGCAGGGATCAAATCAGGAGAGTCCAGCACAAGGCAGAGATCAAATCAGGAACAGGTTGGCTCCAGCTAGCAGATCAGGCAGGTAACAGGCTGACAAGGAAAATACTGAAGCCTGGATTGTAGTGCAGGGCGGGCTTATATACACCTGTAACAGTTCATCCCAATTAGTGAGGAGTCCATTCCATGGGAGACACCCGCTGGCGGACACCAAAACTGCACCCCTGTTGCTGGGATAAACAGTGCCACCAGCAGGTGACCAAAGCCATGACATGGATCATGACAAATCCACAGCACACCAGCACACCTTGTGAAGCTTTATAACAGATTTAATGACTGTGGGATAGAACAAAAGCTCTTAACGTCTCCCCACTCTAATATGATACAACTAATAACAGGATGAGATTATACGTTTAGATTGAATGCAATGAACAGTAATATATATATATATATTTAGCAGTATCTACCCCACCCTAAACTAGTGGCCAGTAGTACTGTCCTAGGCTAGCCAACGTTGGGGCCCTGGCTGTATGGCAGATGTAGGAAATACCCTTGTTGCAATGGCCAAAGGCCGCTCACCACTTCCAGTGTCTCTTTGGGAAAGGAGGATGATTGTCTGTGGAAGCGAAATGGATGCAGTCTTCTAAAGCCTCTGGCAGGACATCTCAGATCGTCTAGGGGCTGTCTGGGGAACCTGGCAATAATCTCGGTCAGCTCCGTCGGCTCCACTCACTCAGTTGGGCAGGCTGGATTACTCCGGTGGCTGGATCGGCCATGCGACCAGGCCTCAGTTCGATCGCTCAAAACACAGTCTCTCCCTGTTTCAGTAGATGAACATCAGTCTCTCAAAGCACTACTGCATAGAGCCTGTGTCTCAGTGGCAACACACAGCTCTGTCACAAGCCATCTTAAATCACCCTGTGATGCAGATCTATCTTCCCTGGATCACTCTCCCAGACTGAGGCTGCTCTCCAGATCCAACCCATAAATCTTCTGTTTCCTCTCCCAAAGCCTCCTGGGAAATGCAGTTCTCAAGCCCCTTTCAGTAGAAATGTATCCATATATCTGCTCTGTACTGCAATCTCCACAATCTGTGCTCTCTGGCTCCACCTGGCAGTTGTCCGTCTCCTCACTCCCTGCGCTCCTCTTAAATGGCTGAAAATCACAACAGGGCTACAGTAATAAACAGTGAAACCATGCTGGGAAGAAGTAATATATTGTTTTTTGGGGTATCTTGTTCCCTAATTCTGTCTCCAAAGAAGAAATCAGCATTAAAATTTCAAAACCAATTAAAGTGACTGGTGCACAACTTATCAATCTCTCTACATGTCGGGGATCCTGTCTGAGGGTGCATTTACCCAGGAACTACAGGAAAGGAAGTAGAATATAATTTTGGAGGCTCTGGGGATGTAAGCTTGCTATACAACTTTAGGCAGGGCTTCCTTAACAGTAGGCCCGGGAGGGGGGGGGGGTGCAAGGGCAGCAACTACCCTGGGACCAATAATCTGGGGGGGGGATGCACACAATGCCGTAAAATTAGATGGCCTCAGCCACAAAAAATGCCTCAAAATGGCAAAGGCCACCCGATGACCCCATACACATTGTCACAGCCACGAGGCTTTACATTGCAGAACAAAAGGGCATTCAGCAGGCGATATCACCTGTCAACATGCCATAGAAGTAAATGAGGCCATGCTGCAAGCACGCTGAAATCATGTCTTAGGGACATGGTTGTATCGCCATGAGAAGTTTGCAGAAAGACAGCATACTGCCTCCTGATCACCATGTAATTTTGGCAAACCTACCCACTGTGAATCACAAGTCATCATGTTGGTTGAACTGGATGGACTTGTGTCTTTTTCAACCAGATTGACTATATAACAATGCCCATGTGCAGTAAGGTACCGAATCAGAAGGCTGTACCCTTACTCATTCGCAAAAAAAAAATGTAAACAGTGAATAAAAACGCACAGTTGTTCTCTTTGTATAGTGATGTCATCCACATCAATCATGATAAACAACGCCCACTGATCTGTTTGAAGAAAAAACGTGCCAACTGTCAGCAAGTCTGATTCCCATCGCTTTGCTGAATGACAGCTCCCGGTCAGTGACCATTTTTGTACATAACCATATTTGGTCAGTGACATACTATACCAGACCCTTAGGCCGCGTACACACGAGGGGATATGTCCGCTGAAAACGGTCCGATGGACCGTTTCAGCAGACATCTCCGCTCGTGTGTATGGGCTAGCGGACAGATTTGTCCACCCGACAGATTTCAAAGCAAGCTTTGAAATCTATCCGGTGGGGATCTGTCCGCCCGACATGTCTGCTGGTTAGTACACTTACCAGCAGACATGTCGTCCCCCACCGCCGCCGCGCCGCTGCCGAATGGATTCGGCGCATGCGCGGAAGTGTTTTACTTCCTGGTGCGGTGACGTGGCGGTGACGCGGCGGCGTCAACGTCACCGCCACGTCACCGCGCCGTCCGGCGGCGGGGAATTTGATCCGATGGTGTGTACACGCCATCGGATCAAACTCCCGATCGGACATATCCGATGGAAATGGTCCGCGGACCGTTTTCATCGGATATGTCCGATCGTGTGTATGGGGCCTTAGGCCGCGTACACACGAGGGGATATGTCCGCTGAAAACGGTCCGATGGACCGTTTCAGCAGACATCTCCGCTCGTGTGTATGGGCTAGCGGACAGATTTGTCCACCCGACAGATTTCAAAGCAAGCTTTGAAATCTATCCGGTGGGGATCTGTCCGCCCGACATGTCTGCTGGTTAGTACACTTACCAGCAGACATGTCGTCCCCCACCGCCGCCGCGCCGCTGCCGAATGGATTCGGTGCATGCGCGGAAGTGTTTTACTTCCTGGTGCGGTGACGTGGCGGTGACGCGGCGGCGTCAACGTCACCGCCGCGTCACCGCCACGTCACCGCGCCGTCCGGCGGCGGGGAATTTGATCCGATGGTGTGTACACGCCATCGGATCAAACTCCCGATCGGACATATCCGATGGAAATGGTCCCCGGACCGTTTTCATCGGATATGTCCGATCGTGTGTATGGGGCCTTAGATTATCAGAATCTAGAAGCCCCCATTAACTAGGGCCCCCTAGATCCCGCCCCAATGTGAATGAGTATAGGGTTTGCCAGATTTTGCTGGATAGAAGCAGAAGAGTGGGAAATTTGAGTGGAGAGTGAAAATAGGGATTTAAGAAAGAGATTCAAGGTACACACACCATAGGATGGACTATGGGTGACCTACGGTACTGCAGTGCCACGTCCTGAGAAGTTGGGTAGAAAGATTTGTTGTTTGAAAAAATGGACTTTCTAGGCACCAATCAATAACAAGAAATACATTTTAATTGATGTAACCCCAAAAGAAAATACTTTGGTGTTAGAATCAACGTTACAGTACAAAATCCTAAAATTACATTAAAAACACACATAATTGATCACAGAATACTTTGTATGTGAACAAACAAGAAAACAAGTTAATAAAACCAAAATAGGTCCAATGTAGACATCAACGTTAGTTTGTGACTACTGCGGATATAGGTAACAGTGAACATAAGAGTGAAAATAGGATTTTTTGTACTCACCGTAAAATCTATGGATGGACACAGCCTTCTCAAGTCTTGACAAGTGGGTTATGTTCCTGTTCACAGGAGAGGACTAGGCAGAACATGTTAGATAATTAAATACATGTTACTTTAACAGAGTTGAACAGCCCCGTCCAGGGGACGGCCCCTCCGGACATAACCCTCCTCCCTGCAGCATGCAGCCTCAGTTCGTAACAAGCAGTACAAACCTAAAAAGGAGGGGTGGGTACTGTGTCCATCCATGGACGACAGAGAAAAGGATTTTACGGTGAGTACAAAAAATCCTATTTTCTCTTATAGTCCATGGACGGACACAGCCTTCTCAAGTCTTGACAAGTGGGACGTCTCCAAGCAGTGTCAAAAACGAGGGGTGGGAACAATATCAATAAAAACACACAACTTCACCCCAAACAAGCAGAGCTCCTCAATGGAGGAGGTGCAACTTTAAACAGCTGCCTGCAAAACCTTGCGGCCGAAGAAAGCATCAGAAGATGCACTCACATCAACCTTGTAAAATTTGGAAAAAGTGTGAACGGGCGACCAAGTCGCCGCCTTGCACATCTGTGAGACAGACGCTTGATGTCGGAAAGCCCAGGAAGCACCAATTGCCCTGGTCGAATGTGCCATGACCGGAAAGGGGGGCGCCCGCCCCCTAAGAGCATAGGCCTGTATGACGGTCTGCCTGATCCACCGAGAAATGGTGGCTGACGAGACCGCCAGGCCATTTTGTGGACCAGACACCGACACAAAATGGAGTCAGATCTCCGAAACGGAGCCGTAGCAGACAGGTACACCCGCAAAGCGCGTACCACGTCTAAAGTATGAAGCGCAACCTCCCTAGGATGCGCTGGCCGAGGACATAAGGATGGAAGAACAATGTCCTCATTCAAGTGAAACAACTTTTGGAAGAAAGGAATGTTGCGGCGCAACACCGCCTTAGGGCCTTTTCACACTGGTACGTTTTTGCCGCGTTTTTCATTCATTTCAATGGAGAGGAGCATGGGGAGCGTTTTAATAGCGCTATTTTTACCGCGAAAACGTGGCAAAAATGCGGCAAAAACGCACCAGTGTGAAAGGGCCCTTATCCTTGGGCCCCTTTCACATTGAGGCGTGGAGCCGCGGTGACGGTATAGCCCCTCTATTTGTAGCGCCGCTATACCGTCGTGTTTACCGCGATATTCGGGCGCTAGCGGTGAGGTTTTAACCCCCGCTAGCGGCCGAAAAAGGGTTAATAACGCAACGCGGGCGGTATTACCGCGCTATTACCGCGCTATTACCGCGGTTTCCCATTGATTCCAATGGGAAGGCGCGCTATAGGAGCGGTGAACACACCGCTCCTATACCGCGGTAAAGATGCGGTTAGCAAGACTTTTGGAGCATTCCTGCCAGCACACCGCTTCAGTGTGAAAGCCTTCGGGCTTTCACATTGAACACTACAGGGCATGATTTTTCATGCGGTATAGCAGCGCTATTTTTAGCGCTGTACCGCATGAAAAACGCCTCAATGTGAAAGGGGCCTTATGGAGGACTAAGTATGGCGACTTGCAAGACAAGGCCGCCAACTCAGAAACCCTGCTGACAGAAGTGATGACCACCAAAAAGGCCACCTTCTGAGATAGTGTCTCTCTGATGTTTTCAAAGGGAAGTTCCTGAAGAACCGAGAGCACCAGATTCAAATCCCATGGGGGTGGAGGTGGTTTAAGAGGGGGAAGTATATGACTAACCCCCTGCTCAAAGGTACCCATCAGAGAATGGGCCGCCAAAGGCCGCTGAAAGAACACAGCCAAGGCTGAAATCTGTCCCTTAATGGTGCTTAAGGCAAGTTTTTGGTCCACTCCACGCTGTAAAAAAAAAAGGACCCTGGAAACCAAATACGTCCATGAATGCCACCCCATCTCTTCACACAAAGAGATGTATCCCTTCCAGGTGCGATGGTAGATCTTCCTGGAAGACTTCCGTGCCCTTAGCATGGTTGAGATGACCGAGTCGGAAATACCCCGATCTCTTAAAACCTGACTTTCAATGGCCATGCCGTAAAAGCCAGCGACTGTAAAGCAGGATGAAGTATTGGACCTTTAGACAGAAGGTCCTCCCGCATTGGCAGCCGCCAGGGTACATCCACCACCAGGTGCACGAGATCGGCGTACCAAGGATGCGATCAGAATCATTGGGATCCCCTTGGCCTCCACTCTGTGGAGCAGCCGAGGAAGCAACTTCAATTGGGGAAAGGCATAAAGTAGCCGATACTGACCCCATGGGGCCACCAACGCGTCTCTGGACCTGGCCACGAACCTTGACACCTTGCGGTTGAGGCGAAAGAGGCCAGGAGATCCACGTCCGGTGTGCCCCACCTCCTGCAAAGGAGTTGAAACACCTATGGATGCAACGACCAATCCCCTGGTCCAGAATCTGGAGATTCAGGTAGTCTGCCTGCCAGTTTTCTAGTTGATGGTTGACACGATCCATGCGATACACAACACATATTCGCATGCGTCTTTTCAACCTCATCCAGGCAGCCCCACCATTATACCGATCCACCGCCCTGCTTCCCTCCCCCCCCCCACCCCAAACTTGGTTCAGCCTCTTGTGATTAGCAGCCATTTGTCCTCTACTAAGGGAATCCCTACAGATTGTATGTTGGTTCACCTAGACATTTTCCTTTCGGGAATAAAATTATACCTTATTTACAAGGAATGCATATAACACATGTTTGTGTTTTTGTTTTATGTCTAGTCATTTGTGTCTTCTTTGTCAATTATGTCCTTAGCCATTATTTTCCGTTTTTGATACTTTTCATAATGGTTATTCATCACTGCACTTTTATCTTTGATATTGGAATAAATACTAAATTTTGGATTATTCCTGTTTTTTTTTTTTTTTTATCATTAGTTTGTTGCTAAAGTAACCTCTTTTACTTGTTTAACCAGTGGCGTCACTAGGGTTGGTGTCACCTAGTGTGGTATAACATGGTGTCACCCCCCCCAATAATTCCCCCCCCCCCTAATAACACTGCATATATTGGCAACAGTAGTGCCATTAATAACTATCAATCGACTAGGAAAATTTAAATAACAAAATCATATGAAAAAAATAGAATTCAAAGCCTAAACTGTTAAAAAAAAATGCCCAACGCAGCCACTGTGCCATCAATTGTCACCACTGTGCCCAGCAATTGTCACCACTATTCCATGCCATCAATTGTCGCCAGTGTGCCATCAATTGTCACCACTGTGCCATCAATTGTCGCCACTGTGCCCATCAATTGTCACCACTGTGCCATGCCAAACGCAGCCACTGTGCCCATCAATTGTCACCACTGTGCCATCAATTGTCACCACTGTGCCATCAATTGTCGCCACTGTGCCCATTGTCACCATTGTGCTATCAATTGTCACCACTGTGCCCATCAATTGTTACCACTGTGCGATGCCATGCCAAACCCAGCCACTGTGCCATCAAACACAGCCACTGTGCTATCAATTGTTACCACTGTGCCCAGCAATTGTCACCACTGTGCCATGCCCAATGCAGCCACTGTGCCCATCAATTGTCGCCACTGTGCCCAGCAATTGTCGCCACTGCACCCTGTAAAATGTTGCCACTGTGCCATGTAAAATGCTTGACAGCTTGCAATATGTCTGTGGACACCCCCCCCCCCACCTGTTCTTATTATGCTTGCCTCAGCCAGCGGTGGACTCTCTGAACACTCCCCCCTCCACCTGTTCCTATTATGCCTTCCTCGGCCGGCGGTGGACTCCCAACCCCCCCCCCCCCCCCGCACCTGTTACTATTATGTCGCAGCCGGCACCAGCCGAAGTCTGGAGACAGAGGACTGGTGTGGTGTGGGTAGCAATCATTACAGCAGGTCCCAGGTTCAGCCGTTGAGCCGCGCCTCCCGGGAGGAGAAACTGAAAGTACTGTGTGTGACGAGACTGATGTCCCATCATCACACAGTGCAGTGTGACAGGCACAGGCTGAGCTCTGCTAAGGCTCACCTCGCCGCTCGCTGGTGGCTGGCACAGAAGAAGGAGGACAAAGTCCAGTAGGACAGAGTCAGACACACACTCGGCGGCGCTGGGCATGTCAGCAATTTTTTTTTAAAATAAAAATAAAAAAAGAATCCTCAATGTCAGGATGGTGTCACCCCTCTAGCCGGTGTCACCCGGGTGCGGACCGCACCCCCTGCACCCCCCTAGCAACGCCTCTATGTTTAACCACAGGCTAACCCTCTCCCCCCCTTTTGTATATACCTTCTTATTATTCCTTTTAGGATTTGAAATGCACACTGGTACAACTATTGATGTGCCGTTGCTTTCCCTCACTCTGCAAGAGAATACCGATGCTTTCTTTTCTTCCTCAGCAGGTATTGAAGATTTATCCTTCTTTGGACGTTCTTCATGTAGTGGTGTAGGATGGCGTCCTTTGCAAACGCTGCATGTGGCCTTTTTCTTACACTCCTTAGTAATATGGCCTTTCCTTAGGCACCCAAAACACAGTTGGTTAACAAGTACAAACCTTTTCTTTTCATTTGGGGATTTCTCCTTCAATTGTTGGCACTTGTGTTAGGTAGCACGTACCTGGTTAGTAGAGTCTAGTCGCAGGAGAGCCTCTCTTACGGCTCTGGCTCGCGAGCTGCTGGAGTGGGAACAGCGGACTCGGAGCACAGAGGGGTAGTGTAGTAATATTATTATAGATGTGTTGGTATTTAAAATATTGTGTTATACAGTATGTATGGTATGGTATTTAGGTGTTGCATACAGGCATTCAAGGTTACACATCAAAGGAAATTTGCTGACCAAATCTTGTGGCCAAACGACACATATCAAAAGATACAGAGGACCCTTTGATGTGTAAATCTTATCTAAGACGACCTAGGTTTGTGAGATGGCCTGGTACTTCCTTACATACATAAGGAAGTATTTATTAATGGTAATTAGAGTTGAGGGGGGGTAGTTATTCAATGGGAACATTTGGTTGACCCCCCCTCCAGTATGAAACCAATATATGAGAAAGACAGGCTGACATTTAGTTCATCTTGTGACTGAGAAATATGGCATAGGTCTTTGAATTACTCTGCTGGATTTTTATATTGTCTGTGGACTTTGGACTTTATTCTGTATTGGAAGTTGTTGAATTAAAAATGCGTTCTCTGGAGGATCTGTGAGTTGCTGCGAGAACAATTTACTAACATCATACTAGACACTATACTATAGACTATACACACTAAAGATCTAAAGACTACAGGTAGGAGTGCCGGAGTGATGAAGGGTAGCAGGAGGCAGATGAGTCTCTCTGGTGTGGAGATGCTGAAGACACCAAAGCAGAGGAAGGGGTCAGCGACCCTAACTAGAACTGCGGCTACAACGGCACAAGCTGAGCAGGTAAATAGTAGCAGGAGATTGCAGGGTCAGACAAGCCGGGTGACAACGGATAATCAGATGGTTGGATGCGGAAGGCTGGAGAGTAGTCGTGGTACAGGCAGGTGGGTCTGGCAGCAGTGGATTAATCAGAAGAGTAGTACAACAAGCTGGAGTCAGGGGTTGGAGAAATCGGGGTGGTCAGTAAGCCGGGTCAAGGTTCAGATCAGAAGTTCAATCAGATGATCAGGTTTTCAGATACAAGTATGCTCAAAACTGCAGATCAGACAGCAGTGTGCTGTGGACATCATTGAGCTTGTAAAGCAAGTTTGGCGCCAAACCAGGTTAACGTGCACGCGCGCTTCCGCCACGCGCACGCCTGCCTGTTGTATACGCGTGCGCTCCTGTTGTGCATGCGCGCGCACCGTTGGCACGCGTGTACGAGCACTAGACGCGCGACAGCGCGCAATTGTAGAGGAACGCTGCTGTTTCCCCTGGATGGTGGATCGACGGGATCGGAAGGTGAGTCCCTGACAACTTGTGTATAGAGTGGTTCTCTCCACAGAACATACACGGTTCTGTCTCTCTACTGATCCCAGTAGTGACTTTGAACTTGCTCTCGAAGGTATCTAGACCTTTAGCTGTTGTGTCGGTTGCAAAGCTAGTTGCTCTTGAACCTCTTATATCTCTCACAGGTGTTTCTTCTAAGGATTTGAAGGCGTAAGATGCTGTTACTGGATTACATGCTATGCATGCTTTCTTATTAACAAACTCAGAACTTTTCAAAACTTGGGAAGTTCTAACTTAGATCTTACTGTTCAGTCACATAGCGATTCCGTCTAGAAGCCACTTCTTCAGGTAGCTTAGCTAGAATCCTATTGTTTTCTAGATTGTTGTTTAATACTTCTAGTCCTCGTACATGTGGGATGGCAGTAATGCATGCTTGCAGGAAGTCACCATACTCTCAGAGTTTGAAGTGTTCTTTAGGACCTATTTTAGCCCAGTTATAAAATGTCTCCCTAAAGGCTCTTTGTACTAAGAAAGGCTGACCATATCTTGCAAATTCAACTTTTACCAAACTAGCTTGTAGGCTTTTTTGTCTGTTCTATAGAAGTTAACTTCAAGAGTTTTCTTTGCTTCTCCACCAACATATTTCTGGAGCTAGAATAACTTGTCAACTGGCCTGGAGCAATGATCATTTCAAAACTTGCCTTCCACTCTATGAACTTCAGTATGTCTCCTGAAAGTACAGTAGGTTCTGGAACGGGAAGTCTTGCTGGGACTATAGTCGCAACATTCTCCTGATCATTGCAGAGACATTCTTTTACTTAGTTCTGAATTGGGTGAGTCTCTCTCTTCGTCTTTCTGAGCAGGGATGGAAGGGCAGTGACTTTTTTTCTTTCTTTACATATTGGTGATTTCCTTCCATTCTCCTGGGCGTATGAAAGGAAGTAGAAGTCTGCATCTTCACTTAGTACAGATTTGGACTTATGATTACTAATCATGTCCTCTTTGTGTACTCTTAGGGCGCGTACACACGAGGAGATATGTCCGATGAATCGGCTCGACAGAGCGTTTTCATCGGACATATCTCCTGGGAGATTTTGGTTTGATCCGTGTACACACGATCAAACTAAAATCCCCGCCGACAGACAGCGCGGTGACGTGGCGGTGACGTTGACGCCGCCACGTCACCACTCCAGGAAGTAAAATACTTTCACGCATGCGTTGAATCCATTCGGCGCATGCGGGAGATTTTTGGCCGCTGGTTAGGCGTACTAACCAGCGGACATGTCGGAAGGACGGGTTAGATTTTAAAGCATGCTTTAAAATCTGTCTGCTTGAAAAACCATACACACTGTTCGCCCGTACACACGATCGAATTTGTCTGCTGAAACGGTCCGTCGGACCGGTTTCAGCAGATAAATTTGATCGTGTGTGTACGCGGCCTTAGTCTGGCTTCTATAATCTTAACTTCCTTCAGCCTTTACATTTCTGCTACTCGTAGACGCTGCGCCTCGATGGCAGATTCCATCACAATTTCTGCTCTCTTGACAGCAAGTTGTTCGACAATTTCCTTTCTCTTGGCTATTAAAGTACTTGAGGACTCTGATATGTTACTGGCACTTCTGCTAGTAGAAGAAGTCTAGGGTCTCGTCACAAAGTCCTAATTGTAATTGTGGTTCCTCCTAAGGACCTAGCATAGTCTCTCATAAATAGCTTGTTCATTCTCTTTCTTGCCTTAACTTGTTTACAGGTTACTATTTTCGAGTTATAGAGGAGGACTAGTGCTAGAATTTCTGCACGCGCTCTAACGCACACGACGATACCTCACATGTGGGGTTTGAACGGCGTTTATATATGTGCACGCGAGCTACCGGGATAGGGGCATTTAAAAAAAAAAATTTATTCAGTTTATTTTTATTTATACACTTTTTTTTATCACTTTTATTTCTATTACAAGGAATGTAAACATCCCTTGTAATAGGAATCAGTGTGACAGGTCCTCTTTATGAAGTGATGTGGGGTCAATAAGACCCCACATCTCTTCTCCAGGCTTACAAGCATGAAATTGGTGAAAAAACATTCTCCGATCTCACACCGACAGCCGTGATTGCGGCTTTGTTTACCTCCGGATACTGGGCATGACGTCATAACGTCACGCCCGTGCCTCCGACGGACATAGAGATGCTTCCCCAGCCAGCGCTGGCCGATTCGCTCTCCTGGCCCCCGATGGCACGGGAGAGCCCGGAGAAGCACTGGATGGCGGCGGGAGGGGGGGACGTCCCCTCCTGCTGCCTAAAAGAACGATCAAGCGGTGGAACTGCCACTTTGATCGTTCTTATTGTGCACAGAATTGCCGGCTCAAGACGGGTGATATCTGAATGATGCCTGCAGCTGCAGGCATCATTCAGATATAACCGCACAAAGTCAAGGACGTAATTTGACTTTCAGCGGTTGTAAAGTGGTTAAACGACCGCCTGTGGGCAACGTCGTTTTAATGATAAAGTTGGAAAAAACGTTGTTTTTTCTACAGGCTGAAAAACAAAGTTTTTTTACATGCCGAAAAAATGATTGGTGTACGTGGCATTAGACATTTTACTTTAAGTGCTATAACAATCTATCCGACTATTAAGAAGTCTTTCACTTTAAATGCAATAGCAATAGGTGTAGGCGGTAAAAAAATGACTTTCACTTTAAATGCTTTAGAGTCATTGTACTACAAAGTGTCCCTTGTTTTTTACACAGTCTTTTTATTCCTGCATGAAAATGTCTTTCTTGTCAAGCCTATGTGCAATGATAATAAAGGAAAGCTCTGACCTTATTCTGAAGAGCAGGATACTGTGATCTGTAAGTTGCTGGAACAAATATCAGACTTAAAGGAGTATTGTCTGTCTTGATCTGATGCTCTATTCTGACTTGCAATGCTTTGGCGGGCTTGGGATGCTTTTCGCTGACTTGCAATGCTTTTCGCTGACTTGCAATGCTTTGCTCTGACTTGCTATGCTTTGGGCCTAGTGGTGGGAAACTAGCTGGTTGCAGTGCGTGTCCTCTTCGTGGGTAGCAGTGCAGGCACTCTAACTCTGGACTTTGGCCTCCCACCATGCGTCTTTTTTTTCTCTCTCTCTCTCTAGGGATCGCAGGAGGGTTGGCACTCTTTCTGTGACTATCTTGCCTTTGCCGTTCTGTCATTTTAAGAGTCGGCTGCAGAGTGACTGACTAAAACACACGTTCTATGGCCTTTATATTAGCTCCGCTGCTCAAATGCACTCTTTTCTGTGCAAGTTAACTGCTTGCCGACCAGCCGCCGTATAACTATATATGTATAACTACGGCGGCAGGTCGGCTCTCCTGGGCGAAAGACCGTAGCTCTACGTCGGCACTTTCGACGGCCAATAGGGGGCGCGTGCGCGCCGCCGGCGGCCCGTGCGCACGCCCCCGCTCGCCCCCGAGTCCTGTGCGTGTGCCTGGCGGACACGATCACCGCTGGCACACGCGATCGCTCGTTACAGAGCGGGGAACGGGAGCTATGTGTGTAAACACATAGCTCTCGTTCTTGTCAGCGGGGGAAACGCTGATTTTCTGTTCATACAATGTATGAACAAAAGATCAGTGATTTCCCCTAGTGAGGCCACCCCCCCATACAGTTAGAACACACTTAACTCCTTCCCCGCCCCATAGTGTTAACCCCTTCACTGCCAATGGCATTTTTATAGTAATCCAATGCATTTTTATAGCATTGATCGCTAAAAAAATGACAATGGTCCCAAAAATGTGTCAAAAGTGTCCGAAGTGTCCGCCATAAGGTCGCAGTACTGAAAAAAAACGCTGATCCCCGCCATTACTAGTAAAAAAAAAATGCCATAAAACTACCCCCTATTTTGTAAACGCTATAACTTTTGCGCAAACCAATCAATAAACGCTAATTGCGATTTTCTTACGAATAATATGTAGAAGAATACGTATCGGCCTAAACTGAGGAAAAAACGTTTTTTTATATATTTTTGGGGGATATTTATTACAGAAAAAATAAAAAAATATTGAATTTTTTTCAAAATAGTCGCTCTATTTCTGTTTATAGCGCAAAAAATAAAAACCGCATAGATGATCAAATACCACCAAAAGAAAGCTCTATTTGTGGGGAAAAAAGGACGCCAATTTTGTTTGGAAACCACGTCGCAAGACCGCGCAATTGTCAGTTAAAGCGACGCAGTGCCGAATTGCAAAAAGTGCTCTGGTCGTTGGGCAGCAATATGGTCCGGGGGTTAAGTGGTTAAGGAGCACTATCGCTTCGCCCTCAAAGGCAACTAATAGTCCCACTGTGGCAGGCGCAGCACTATGAAGTGCCTTTATGCACTGTGGCATTAGAAGAATTTTGATTTCTCTAATCTTTTAGTCCAAACAAGACTATCAGTTACTCTATAATTCCTCTAGCGCCGTTCTATGGAAGTAGGTTTAAAGAGCACACCAAACTCTTGAGATAACTTCTTTATTAACTTCAACTTTTCTTCATATATAACACTGACAATTTTGCAGCAGGCAGTCCATGTACAAACACGTGTTGAATAAAGTATAACAAATGGCGGTTCAACTGTTCAATCTTGTAATTCTACATAAAATGGTAGATATATTTCTTTCTTCAGTATCTGTACTCACTTTAAGTTATTTAAACACTTTATGATCTCTCTGAGGCTTAATCAATCGTTTTACTCGCTCTATATTGCTGTTTGCAGTTTGATAGCACGTTTGCTTGTTTGACCATTTGCTATGATGTTTGATAGCACATTTGATGTTTGGAATTGAAATTTGCTGTTTGTTTGGTGGAACTATTTTGGCCACTTGCTTCCTTAAAACAGAATTTTTTATTAGATTGTGGATTCTGACACAGAGCAGGGGTGCAGAGTATTCATGATACAGCACTTATGGACTATAATTTTGCATATAGATTCTTAATATAGCATTTATATACATTCAAATTTTATGCCAATTGTTTTTGTGTTTTTTGCAATATATCACCATTGGTACATGTTTATTGGTTTTATGGCAATTGAAAGTTTTTTATGAATTTATTCAACCAACAGTGACATATTTGTCACAACTGTTACATGACATCCATATATAAAGTCACAGTAAATAACTCTGCTTTAATCTCTCACATATGAGCATATGAACTGTATTAAAGGGGTTGTAAAGGTAAATGTTTTTCTAAATTAATGCATTCTATAGGGACCCCAGAAGACAGGGTTAGGGGACACTCTGTGCAAAACGAGCTGCACAGTGGAGGTAAGTATAACATGTTTGTTATTTAAAAAAAATAAAAAAAATTGTCTTTAGTAACCCTTTAAGGTTATTAGCAGGTCTAGCTGTATATACATGTAAGTCACATTAGCAATCTAGGACAGGTCTTAGCTTGCCAGCTACATAAATCATGGCACCATATGGAGTGGCTTTGCCCCTGATTCAAAAATGTAATGGCACAAATATCATCCTGACAGACTGGGTGGAGAGATTGGACAATTCGGTCCGCTTGTTTAAAATACCCGCAGCACACTTTGCAGATTTGGCAGTTAATGCGCTAGAAGGAGAAGCCCACCGGGCTGTGATGGTTCTGCCCAGAGGCGTATCTAGTGAAAATAGCGCCTATGGCAAGCACTAAAACTGTGTCCGTCGAAACATTTTTAACCCATCTTTCAGATAACCTTTAAAAAAACAGCTAACAAAAATAGTGTGATTTATCATCCCTCGTGATACCTTGGGTAGTGACATATCCTCTTTATGGAGAAATCTGGGGTTTATTAGACCCCTGATCCCTCCTCTGCCCTTCAATAAATAAATAAATCCAATAAATAAATAAATAAGTAAATAAATCCTTTCCGGGAGTAATAGAAAGGGCATACATAGCTACAAATGGAAAATATGTTATCTTGATATATACGATAGGACAACAAAGGTACATTTTAGTGGCAGTATATATTCCTCCTCCTTTTCAGTAGGAATTTTAAATAAATTAATGAAAAAAATTATTCAACACCACCCGGCGAAGTTGTTGTGTATTGGAGATTTTACCTCAATCCTAACACAGGAATTGGATAGACCAAAACCTCCTAAACAGTATTCGTCGGATCTATATAACTGGGCCCAAGTGATGGTGGTAACAGTGATTTGGAGATGGAAGAACCCTGGGAAAAGAGTGTACTCAAGCTTCTCTACGTCGTATAAAACAGCGTTGAGGATTGACCTGGCATTTGCAGGCAATACGATGTTGACAGATATTGAAGAAGCAACATATTTACCGAGTGGCCTTTCAGACCACTCTCCTCTATGTCTGACAATACGTGTCCCTACATTGGGAAATGCATCTATATGGAGATTGGCTCCACAATGGGTGGTATGCCCAGAAATAGAAGGGAAAATGTCAGAGATAATAATGGAATACTGGGGAAATAATGTAGGATCAACGTCGGTGTATGTTGTGTGGGATGCGTTTAAAGCATATCTGCGGGGACAGTATATATCAAATATTTTGGCGGTGAAAAAAAAAACAGAAGGCCAAAATACAGGAGCTACAGAGTCAGTTGGAAATTCAGAAGCAAGAGTATGGTCAGGATTCTAGTGATAGAAATTTTGACTTAATGATGGCTGCACAAAGGGATCTACATCTCCATATGGAAGAAATGACAAGGCTAGAACTACACAAAAATAGACAGAATATCTTTGAGCAGGGAGACAAAAGTGGTAGATTTCTGACGAGGTTAGCACAACAGGAATATATCAGAAATCCAGACAGCAGATGGAACAAAAGTAAAAGAACCGGAGGAGATACTAGAGGCCTTTAGAGAATACTACAGTTCACTGTATACCTCCTCTCTCCCCTCCAACTTCTGCCCAGAGGCCATGATGGGTCTTTTAGACCAGATAGCTCTTGGGTGGTTGTCGGATGAGGAGAGGAGGACATTGGTATGCCCCATTACCACTGAGGAGGTTATGGAGGTTATACATACACTTCCGGGAGTAAAGGCTCCAGGCCCCGATGGAATTCCGGGGGAAGTGTACAAAAAATATGGAGCCATAATAGCCCCGAAATTGGCAGAAGTATTTACAAATGGATTAGCGAAAGGGACACTTCCAGACTCTATGAGAGAAGCACATATAATATTAATCCATAAAGAAATGAAAGATCCCAAATGATGTTCCTCATATAGGTCAATTGCGCTATTAAATATAGATCTAAAAATATTAACCAAGATATTAAGCTTAAGAATACAACCCCTGCTCAAAAATATCATAGACTCAGACCAGACAGGATTTATGCCACAGAGAACAACAGATGTTAACCTACGTAGGCTATATACTAATATACATACTCACCACCTACAGGAAGGATCCAGGACAGTGGCCTCTCTAGATATAGAGAAGGCCTTCGATACAATTAAATGGCCCTTATTATGGGAGATACTCAGGAGGATGGGTTTTCCATTGGTGTTCATTAAATGGATACAAACAATATACGAGAGACCAGGGCTGGTTCGAGGATTTTTGACACCCTAGGCGAAACCTAATTTTGCCACCCCCATAGGCTCCGCCCCCACTGACATTTTTGCGGTGCCTCTTTACCTATTTTTTCAGCCGTGGTCCACAGGCCTGCACCTGTGCCTCTGGACCCGGCCTGAAGACAAATAGTGGATGGTAACGGCTCGCTTCCTTACACCAGCTGTGGCCCACAGGCTAGGATAGTATACAGACAGACTAACTGTGTACAGTTCCTGCCTGTCAGTGCGAGCGACAGATACAGTGACAATGTTTTACAGGTTTCTACTAAAAATAATAAGAAATGCACATTTTTGTACCTGCAAAAATATCTGCATTTATTTATTTTACAAAGGTGGACTTGAACCTTCACACCGCAGATCGCCCCAATTCCTGTATTTTTAGGTCTCAGATCACCACTATTCTTCCACCTTCACACTTCAGATCACCTCATTACTGTATCACCCTAAATACCTGTTCCCCTCCGGTCCTCTGTTCCCCTCTGCACCCCCCCTCCGCACCTCTGCACGCCCCTCACACCTAGCATTTCCTCTTTGTACCCCCTGCACGTCTGTTCCCCTCCCCCCTACACATATATCCGATCCCCCTCTGTAACCCCTCCCACACACATATTTGTACCCCCTGCACATCTATTCCCCCCCCCTACACATATATCCGATCCCCCTCTGTAATCTCTCCCACACACATATCTGTACCCCCTGCACGTCTGTTCCCCTCCCCTTACACATATATCCCATCCCCCTTTGTAACCCCTCCCACACACATCTGTACCCCCTGCACGTCTGTTCCCCTACCCCTACACATATATCTGATCCCCCTCTGTAACCCCTCCCACACACATATCTGTACCCCCTGCACGTCTGTTCCCCTCCCCCCTACACATATATCTGATACCCCTCTGTAACCCCTCCCACACACATCTGTACCCCCTGCACGTCTGTTCCCCTCCCCCCTACACATATATCCGATCCCCCTTTGTAACCCCTCCCACACACATCTGTACCCCCTGCACATCTGTTCCCCTACCCCTACACATATATCCGATCCCCCTCTGTAACCCCTCCCACACACATATCTGTACCCCCTGCAGTCTGTTCCCCTCCCCCCTACACATATATCCGATACCCCTCTGTAACCCCTCCCACACACATCTGTACCCCCTGCACGTCTGTTCCCCTACCCCTACACATATATCCGATCCCCCTCTGTAACCCCTCCCACACACATATCTGTACCCCCTGCACGTCTGTTCCCCTCCCCCCTACACATATATCCGATCCCCCTCTGTAACCCCTCCCACACACATATCTGTACCCCTTGCACGTCTGTTCCCCTTCCCCCTACACATATACCCGATACCCCTCTGTAACCCCTCCCACACACATCTGTACCCCCTGCACGTCTGTTCCCCTCCCCCATACACATACTGTATATTCGATCCCCCTCTGTAACCCCTCCCACACACATATCTGTACCCCCTGCACATCTGTTCCCCTCCCTCCTACACATATATCCGATACCCCTCTGTAACCCCTCCCACACACATATCTGTACCCCCTGCACGTCTGTTCCCCTCCCCCTACACATATATCCGATCCCCCTTTGTAACCCCTCCCACACACATATCTGTACCCCCTGCACGTCTTCCCCCTCACATATATATCTGGTCCCCCTCTGTAACCCCTCCCACACACATATCTGTACCCCCTGCACGACTGCCCCCTCACATATATATCTGGTCCCCCTCTGTAACCCCTCCCACACTCATATCTGTACCCCCGTGCACGTCTGCCCCCACACATATATCTGGTCCACCTCTGCCCCCCCACATATATCTGGTCCCCCTCTGCCCCCCCACACATATATCTGGTCCCCCTCTGCCCCCCCACACATATATCTGGTCCCCCTCTGCACGTCTGCCCCCCCACACATATATCTGGTCCCCCTCTGCACGTCTGCCCCCCACACATATATCTCGTCCCCCTCTGCACGTCTGCTCCCCCACACATATATCTGGTCCCCCTCTGTAACCCCTCCCACACACATATCTGTACCCCCCTGCACGTCTGCCCCCCCCCCCACATATATATCTCGTCCCCCTCTCCCCTTCCCCCCCACACATATCTGGTCCCCCTCTGTAACCCCTCCCACACTGATATATGTAACCCCTGCACGTCCCCCCCCACATATATCTGTCCCCCTCCAACACTGATATCTGTAACCCCTGCACGTCCCACCCCCCCCCACATATATCTGGTCCCCCTCGGTGTACAGTGCAATGAACTATAAACAGCACAGCAGAGTAAATGTTTTATTGCCTATGACAGCAGGCTGCAGCACTGAGTTTCCATACCTGAGCCAGCGGCGGGTGATAGCTTTACTCCATGAGAGCCGCACTGCTGCTGCTGCCTGCATGTCCTCTGTTGTGACTCTGAGAGATTCCCGAGCGACCAGGAGGAGGGGGGAGCGGATATCGCGGCAAGCCCGTATGCAGGGCTTCCATCTCATCCGCTCCAGCCCAGTTCCATCGATCATGCAGCACAGCCGGTCGGTCGGCTGCTCCTTGTCCTGGCTCTCTCCCCTCATCTTCTCATTGTCAGGGCGGCTCGGCAGAGCGGTCTGGGATGTCTTCACAGGCGCAGTCGCCCCCTACCCTGGCGGCTGGCGCATTAGGGCAGCATGCATTAAAAAAAAATCAATCCTGGATGTTCTTTAGTACTCCGAATCCCCAGCGAGTGATTGGGGATCCGGATTTTGCCGCTCCCCTTACTCTGGCGCTGTAGGCAGCCGCCTGATCCGCCTATTGCTAGCGCCGGCCCTGCGAGAGATGTCAGCTGTAAAATGGGGAAGAAAACTGTCATCATTCTTTAGGTTGTATAGAGGTACAAGGCAGGGCTGCCCTCTTTCTCCGACACTCTTTGCAATAGCAATAGAACCGGTTGCAGAAGCTCTCAGGACTTCTCCAAATATACAAGGACTTCAAGTAGGAGGGCTAGAGGAGAGGGTAGCCCTGTATGCAGACGACATGCTACTGTTTTTGAGAGATGCAGGGCCATCCCTGGAAGGAGCATTGGAACTGTTAAATACTTTTTCGTCTTTCACTGGGCTCAAGGTGAATTGGGGAAAGTCTATGCTATTTCCTATTGATCAGGGAGCACAGGACACCGCAGCCCCAACAGTGCCATTGAAATGGGTGAGCCAATTTAAATACCTTGAAATAGTAATATCTAGGCAAGTTGAAGATTTTCGGACACTAAATCTGCATCCTGTGGTGCAGGAACTTGGGAGGAAGCTGAAGATATGGGTATCACTACCATTGTCCTTATTAGGAAGGATAAACCTGATAAAGATCAAGGTTCTTCCCGGGTTCCTGTATCTATTTAGGAACTCTCCACAGTGGTTACCCAAGAGATTCTTTGTACAGTTGCATGGAATGCTCTCATCATTTATATGGGCAAATAAAACAGTACGAATTAAACTAAACACACTTATGAGACCGGCGGAACAGGGGGGGTTGGACTTCCCAGATTTTTACAAATATTATATAGCCACGCAGTTGGTGACGGTTGCGAGATGGCTGAACCCAGATGGGTTCGATCCTGCAACCATGTTAGAAGCAGCAGTGGTTCAATCAGTAGAGGCACTGCAGGGGCTACTGTATAGAGGGCTAAAGTCTAGGCGAGAGTTGACCCCTCTAATGAAAACAACAGTTAAAATATGGAAAGCTGCTATGAAAAAAGAGGGATGGTCAGAAACTAACCTATCCCCAAACACCCCATTGTGGAGGAACCCTGAACTACCTCACCTGGATTCCTTACAGGATCCAGGGGCATGAACTAAATATGGGGTAAAAAAGGTATCACAAATAATACAGGGAGGAAAATTCTCCACGTTTGAGGAGTTAAGGGAGGAATGGAATATTCCACAGAGTTATATATTTCGATTTAGGCAACTTACCCATGCATTAGCGGCCCAGTTTGCAGGGGGAACCCCGCAAATAATGGAAGTAGGTCTCGAAATAATGGTAAAAAGTAAAAAAGGGACAATTTCAATCCTATATAAACACTTAGGCCCCATACACACGAGCGGACAGATTTGTTCAAATCTGTCCGTCCGACAGATTTGAACAAATCTGTCTGCTGGGATTTTGGTTTGCTCGCGTGTACACATGAGCAAACCAAAATCCCCGCCAGCAGAGAGCGCGCTGATGTGTCGGTGACGTGGCGGTGACGTTGACGCCGCCACGTCACCGCACCAGAAAGTAAAACACTTCCGCGCATGCGCCGAATCCATTCAGCGGCGGTGCGGCGGCGGAGCGGGACGACATGTCTGCTGGTAAGTGTACTAACCAGCAGACATGTCGGGCGGACAGATTCCCACCCGATAGATTTCAAAGCATGCTTTGAAATCTGTCGGGTGGACAAATCTGTCCGCTAGCCCATACACACGATCGGAGATGTCTGCTGAAACGGTCCATCGGACCTTTTTCAGCGGACAAATTTGATCGTGTGTACGAGGCCTTAGGCCGCGCACACACTAGGGTTGTCCCGATACCACTTTTTTAGGACCGAGTACAAATACTGATACTTTTTTTAAATGTGTCCCCAAATGCTGCCATGTCCCCCACATATTGCAGCCATGTCCCCCCCACAGATGCAGCCATGCATGTCCCCCACATATGCAGCCATGTCCCCTACAGATGCAGCCATGCATGTCCCCCACATATGCAGCCATGCATGTCCCCCACATATTGCAGCCATGTATGTCCCCCACAGATGCAGCCATGTATGTCCCCCACAGATGCAGCCATGTATGTCCCCCACAGATTGCAGCCATGTATGTCCCCCACATATTGCAGCCATGTGTGTCCCCCACAGATGCAACCATGTATGTCCCCCACAGATGCAGCCATGTATGTCCCCCACAGATGCAGCCATGTATGTCCCCCACAGATGCAGCCATGTATGTCCCCCACATATGCAGCCATGTATGTCCCCCACATATGCAGCCATGTATGTCCCCCACAGATGCAGCCATGTATGTCCCCCACAGATGCAGCCATGTATGTCCCCCACAGATGCAGCCATGTATGTCCCCCACAGATGCAGCCATGCATGTCCCACACATATGCAGCCATGCATGTCCCCCACATATGCAGCCATGCATGTCCCCCACATATGCAGCCATGCATGTCATCCACAGATGCAGCCATGCATGTCCCCCACAGATGCAGCCATGTATGTCCCCCACATATGCAGCCATGTATGTCCCCCACATATGCAGCCATGTATGTCACCCACATATGCAGCCATGCATGTCCCCCACAGATGCAGCCATGTATGTCCCGCCGCGTTAATCCCCCTGCATTACAGCGCGCAATACAAGCTTTCGTTTGAATACTTGTAATGCACGCCGCGCCATGTATAGACACTCCCCTTCGCTGGATTGGATGGATCCGTCCAATCCTGAGCGAGGGGGAGTGTCTATACACGGATCCGTGCATAGATACTCCCAATGCTCGGGATTGGACGAATTACAAGTATTCAAACGAAAGCTTGTATTGCGCGCTGTAATGCAATAGGGGGTTTAACGCGGCGGTATGCGGCAGCGGTGGTGGCGGGGGGAGGGGGGAAGTATTCTATTTAAGTATCGGGGGTATTTGCGGGAGTACAAGTACTCCCGCAAATACTCGGTATCGGTCCCGATACTGGTATCGATATCGGGACAACCCTAGTACACACGATCGAATCTATCTGCTGAAAACGGTCCGACGGACCGTTTCAGCAGACAAATTCGATCGTGTGTATGGGCGAACAGACAGGTTTTTCCAGCAGACAGATTTTAAAGCATGCTGGGAACCCGTCCGTCCGACATGTCTGCTGGTTAGTACGCTAACCAGCAGACATATCTGTCCGCACATGCGTTAAATGGTTTTGACGCATGTGCGGAAGTGTTTTACTTCCTGGTGATGTGGCGGCGTCAACGTCACCGCCACGTCACCGCGCTGTCTGCGGGCGGGGATTTTGGTTTGATCGTGTGTACACGATCAAACCACAATGCCCCAGCAGACAAATCCGATCAAAACGGTCTGTCAGACTGATTTGATCGGATTTATTTGGTCGTGTGTACGCGGCCTAAGTAAAAAATACACCATTTAATACAAATAAATTAAGTGAACAGTGGAGAAGAGATATCCCAAATTTGGAGGGGGAAAACTGGGAAGAAGTGTGGGGGTTCCCACTACAGACACTGGTATCACTCCGAGATAAATTAATATAATACATAAGAGTCACTATACACCATATGAATTAAATAGGATTTCTCAGTCTAACCCTCCGAATTGCTGAAGATGTGCAGACATCTCAGGAGATTTTATGCATATATTTTGGCGATGTTCAAAAATAGTGGTATTCTGGAGGGATGTTCTTAGAATAATTGCCATAGTGACAACAATAATTTTAGAGCAAGAGGCAGAGATCTGCTTATTAGGATTGGTAAGGATGAAGATTGTCCCGAGGGGAAGGAGAATACAGGTGGCACTACTAATATACTATGCTAGGAAGACGATAGTCCTAAATTGGAAAAGGGAAGAGGCCCCCTCGGTGGCACATTGGAAAAATCTAGTCAACAACTGTTTACCATTATACAGGGAGACATACAGTAACAGAGGACAAAGGGAGAAATTTAAGAGCGTTTGGGCAAACTGGATAGAAAATCCTATGACAGCTTTGGGATGAATAGGACACATGGGAGGAGTAAAAGCACCATGAAAGGATGGGAAGGAATGTAAGAGGAATGTGATGGAAGGATGAATAGATGGAAGGAATGTTAGAATGGCAGGAATATAGTATGAACATGTATGTCATTGTTTATCTCCTTGTTTTTATGTGTATGATAATGTAAAAATATAAAAAAGAGATTTGTAAAAAAAGAGTATCTACAATTTTTGATGCAATAGTTTGGAGCAGGCTCTTTGCTGCGCTACAACTAGAGTATCTGTGAGGGATTGCATTGTTGTGGCACCAGCACCAGTGCCTAAGGCCCAATTTTTCTGCCCCTGTTCAACAGGAGCGTGTAATTACAATTCTTGATCTAATATTTCACAGCAGGGCATTCCAGAGCCCACCAAGACTAACTGTGAGGGGTTGCAGTGTTGTGGCAACACCAACACCTAGGGCCCAAATTTCTGCAGCGTATATACGGCAGGCAAAGAAAAAACAAGGATGCGCCAATCTAAGTGCAGTATAAAAGGGCTTTTAATAAAATAGACAAGTACACAGCCAAATGGCTACTCACAATAGATATGAGGTTACAGGCATATCAGGTGGATGTGGTCCATGGTCACTGGTGTCCGATTTGTCCGGGTCCTAGGAGAGGTCTGCACAAGACGGAGGAGCTGTAGATGGAGCAGTATGGCGCAAAAGACAACCATAGGGGAGGACAGCAATCCGTGCAGAGAGCCTTACGGGATGGCATACGTCTCAGGCGGCGTACACACGAGGGGATATGTCCGCTGAAAACGGTCCGATGGACCGTTTCAGCAGACATCTCCGCTCGTGTGTATGGGCTAGCGGACAGATTTCTCCACCCGACAGATTTCAAAGCAAGCTTTGAAATCTATCCGGTGGAATCTGTCCGCCCGACATGTCTGCTGGTTAGTACACTTACCAGCAGACATGTCGGCCCCCACCGCCGCCGCGCCGCTGCCGAATGGATTCGGCGCATGCGCGGAAGTGTTTTACTTCCTGGTGCGGTGACGTGGCGGTGACGCGGCGGCGTCAACGTCACCGCCGCGTCACCGCGCCGTCCGGCGGCAGGAAATTTGATCCGATGGTGTGTACACGCCATCGGATCAAACTCCCGATCGGACATACCCGATGGTAATGGTCCGCGGACCGTTTTCATCGGATATGTCCGATCGTCTGTACGCCGCCTCAGGGTGGACCGCAAGCTGGGATCGTCGCACCGGAAGTGACTTGGCGTGGCCAACTCCGCTGTTTCATCAGATCCATTTCATTAGCTCTGTGTAAGTATCATTAAGCCATAGGGGGCTATATTCAGTGTGTCCATCAGCCTGTTGAATATACTTGCATTTACTCCACACTTTTTGTATGAGATTGTACGTAGGATATTTCTTATTCGGTTTGGCAAAAGCCAAGGCTTCCAGTGCCATGGGCATGGGTCCATCCCCCATTGTGTGGAGCATTAGTGCCTGAGAGGAGGCAGCCGGCTCACTCCCGAAGCACCCCACAACGTGTTGCAACTTAGCCGCCAGGTAGTACAACCACGGGTTGGGCAGTGCCAGCCCGCTGTTGTATTTGGGCCTCTGAAGATGCTCCAATTTAATCCTGGGCGGCTTATTCTTCCATATCAAAGATCGGAAGATGGAGTTCACTATTCAGAGGGATCACCACCGGGGCATTGTGAAGACAGTAAAGAAATTGCAGCATTAGAATCATCTTTACCAGGTTCACCTTGCCTGCCACCGAGATGCGGAGATCGTTCCACAATTTGACCCGCTCTCTAAACCTCAAGTGGCTAAGTCTCTCGGGTTGGCTGTCACCTGGATCACCAGGTATTTAAAGAAAGCTGTTACAGGTATAGGGCAGCATGAAGTCACCGTTTGTGTGGCCTTCCCATCCAATTGGGCAGATTTTGACCAGTTGATCTGTAGGCCAGAGTACACTCCAGACCTTGTAATAGTCGCCTTGTCCTGCCGCAGGGACGAGTCAGTATCCCCCAGCATAAGCAAGGTGTCGTCCGCGTAAAGCATCACCTTCTCCTGCAAGGGGCCATAGCAAAACCCCACAATGCGGACTAGCCCTAATCTCTATAGCCAGGAGTTCAATGGCTAATGCGAAGAGGAGAGGGGACAGCGGGCAGCCTTTCCTCGTCCCCCTCCCCAGCGCAAAGCCATGGACAGACACCTGAAGGCCCTGATAGCAGCCTCCGGCCGACTGTAAAGTAGGCGTAAGCATGCTATATACGTGTCACTGAACCCGAATCGCGCCAGACCTGCCCACAAGTAGTTCAAATCACTGCTGTCAAATGCCTTAGCGGCGTCTAAGGACAGCAGAGCTCTCCAGCCCCCAAAGCTGCATTAAACACCCGGAGCAAACGCGGCAGCAAAACAGACGCATGTTGCTTATATACTTCCATAGAGATCCCATCCTTAGGGAACAGTCCCACCACCTCCTGAAATTCCTCTACTGTGAGGGGTGCGTCCAACCCCACCCTCTGCTCTGCCGTTAGTCTAGGAAATGTCAAACCATTCAGATACTGCTCCAGATCCGTTCCTACATAGGCAGCACCAGGGCAGTACAGCTCCTCATAGAATCCCGCTTACTCCTGCTTAATAAGTTTGGGTGAGTTAACAATGGGCCCAGCTTTGGATTTTATGGCCCCTATGGTAGGAGACCTCTGCTGTGAATTTGCTATTCGAGCAAGCATATGCCCCGTTTTCTCCCCCTCCTCAAAAAATGCCTGTTTGGTGAAAAACCTATTTTTTTCGGCCTTGGAGAAAAGCACCCGCCCATAAGCAGACTGAGCGGCCTGCCACTCCTCCCTGGCCGAGTCAGAGGGATGACTCCAGATCCTCCACCCTCTCCTCCAGCTCCATCACAAAAGCTGACAAGGCCTTTTTAACATTGGTAATTTCTGTTAACAAAATCCCTTTTATTTTAAAAGCCTCCCACTGTTGCATACAAGAACCCTCTGGGTCCTGGTTAATGAAAAACCCACGCACGCTCTCTTCTATCGCTTTAGGGGACTCAAATAACTTTAACCAGAAAGCATTACATTTCCAAGGAGCGATCGGTAGAAAATGGTTTGATAAAATTGAAATGCTTTTCAGAGAACTAATATGGAAAGGGGGGCAACCCAGGATTCGACTACGTACATTGCAGCTTCCGGTACTGGAAGGGGGACTGGCAGTCCCTCATCCTGAGTCCTATTATTTATCGGCACAATTACAACAACTAATGGGATGCAACATCCTGGGAGGGGAGACCCCTAGTGGGAGAGTAATGCTGAATGGGGCCCCACATGACTCGGTTATCGAAGTACTTGAAGCAGACTCCTTTAGATATAGGACTCCAACAATTAAGATAATTAAAATATGGGAAAAAGTTAAGAAGCTAATGGGCTACACCGGATTCACTGAGTACACCCCCCTGTGGAATAACTCTAAGCTACATGAAATACTACGGATAGGAAAGGTGGGGGATTGGGAAAGATGCAGCATAAAAAGGCTGATACACCTGTATAAGGGAGATACCTATAGGAAATTCCAGGATTTGAGGGAGGAATTTAATATCCCGCAACACTCATTCTTTACCTATCTCCAGGTAGGACATGCTCTTGAAGCCCAGTTTAGGACACAAAAATTAGTGTGGAATAAAATGCTCCTATTTCAAAAGATAGTTAAAGGGGGCCCAACTAAGGGCCTCATATCTGAAATATATACGCAGATTAGAAAGATCAACACAGGGGCACACCTGCTTAAAATAAGAGAAAGTTGGGAGGAAGATATAGGGGAAATATCACAAGAACAGTGGAAGAGAATATTAGAGATGGGATCAAAGGTTTCAGTCTCACCTCCTCAGAAAATCTCCCACTTGATGCTGATAAATAGAGCTTACTATACAACCAAGCGTCTATTTAAATTCGATAAAAGACCAGATGATAAGTGTCCTAGATGTCAGGGGCATGGAGACCTAGTGCACATGGTGTGGTGCTGTCCAAAGCTGGTTCGGTACTGGGAGGGTGTGATTGATACCCTGAGAGATACATTTGGAATCCCGCTGGAGATGGAGGTCACACTTTATACTGGGTTATAGGCAGGAACGGAAGGAAAAAAGAAATACTAGAGTTGTAATATTAGGATGTCTATTCCAAGCTACAAAATGAATAGCTATGAGGTGGCAGGCAACTTCACCCCCGGCAGTAAGTGAATGGATTAGGGCAATTAATGAGTCCATTTGTAAAGAAAGAGCAGCCTATATAAAAAGAGGAAACCTTAGGGACTTTGAGGAAATGTGGAAACCATGGCTGGAGAAAAAGGGCGCTTCCCCCGAAGGTATAAGAATGATAGCTGAGAATAACTAAACAGAGAGTGGCCAAATATTAGTTAGAACTAACAGTCCGGGTGTCTCCATAATTAAGAGAGTATCTACCTCCCAGTATAGTAAATTAAGATGTATTATATTATATTGTATATCAATGCTTAAAATATGTGATATATTTATAAGGAACATTTTTTTCTCGATTTTTAATGAACAATTGAAAATTTGTATGATATTAAACTAAATAAAGAATTTTTCTGTTAAAAAAAAAAAAAAACTAAATAAAGAATGAATATTTAAAAAAAAATTAGCTCAGTGGGCTGGGAGACCACTAAATGCACTATTAATGGGGAATGATCCAAACCGTTTTCATCGGATAAGTTTGATCGTGTGTACGCGGCCTTACAGGTGATTTCATACTGACCCACAACCGGTCAATAAGAATGACTCTTTCAATGCTTAACCTAGGCTGTTGAAATGCTAATTGAGTCGGGCTTCTGAAAGACCTTTCATTGTGGATGCTAATGAGACTGTTTAGATGTGGAATGTGACTTGTCAAACTGTAGTAATTAACCCCTCTAAATGCGGGGCCAGACCGTCTGGGTAAAGAGTAGTAATTAACTCACCTGAATGTCATTATCTAAAAGTCTATGGGATGTGTATTGTAGACTCGTTAGCCCCATTCTGTGATGTGTGGGTGGAGTGTGTCTTTGTTACTTTGATTACTGTAACATGCCTGTAACTGCATAAAAAGCTGAGAGTGTACCATTAAAGTTCATTCATTTGACTCAGAGAGAACGGAGCTTGTCTCCTCTTAATTCTGGGGAATGGAATGGATCGTGTCTACATGGGTTGTCGGACTGTCGGTTAAGCTGTCTTGGGATTGGATGATGGAAGACCGTAAACGGTGGTGACCGTTACAGATGCAAACCGCTGTACTCACCAAATGTTCAGCTCTGAACCCTGCCAACCGGGCAGAGCAGACATAAGGGCCTTCATAGGTTCACGTTTAAGATTTCTGAAGCTCTCGTCTTGAACTGTTGTAGTATAATGTCCCTGTAACGGATTGAACCGTGACAATCAGAGACTTTGGAAGGATGAGAGATACTCCTGTGCCAGGGACACTAATGATTCCTGGGTTTGAGTCCGCCCTTTGGGTGTAGGGTGGCTAATGGGATCATGGTTCATATATTTGGAAACCAGAAGATAGAGCAGTCAGTCTCATTTTCTGGGGAATTGATATGAATCGTGTATGCAAGATTGTCAGAGTGTGTCGGATAAGCTTGTCGTGATTGGATAGAAGGTCGTAAACGGTGGTGACCGTTACATTGGTGGCAGCAGTGGGATGATTCCATCTTCAGAAGGACGGCTACAAGGACAAAGGACAATGGAGACACTGTATGAATGGATGAAGCTCTCTTCCCTCATGGACTTACTGGAGAGCCGGGGCAAACAGGCCAGCAACCGTAAGAAAAGGGACATTATCGCAGAACTTGTCGAAATGGATAGAGCTAAGAGGCCCAGAATAACGGAAAGGCCCAGCGTAACAGACAGGACACCCGAAGAAGCAAGTTTTTATCGGGCTGTTAACCTAAGACTGGCACATTATGGTCCTAACCCTCCACCGGAGATCAGGGACCGAGTTATAGCGGCTCTGAATGCCACCTTGCTACAGCAAAGAAGTGCTGCAGCAGCTGAAGTCACAGCAGCACCAACTAAAGAGAGAGGAGAGGTGCAGGTACCAGTCTCCATGGAAGAGGAATTCCAAAGAAGGTTAAAAGAGATGCGGATACAGCATAGAGGACCAGTATCAGAGGAGGTCCTGTTGGGATGGTCGGATGTGATTCGGTGCCAACTCTGTAAGGAAGCGTTAGCTCGGGAGCAGCATCACCAAGGAAAGGTCCTGCCCTCCATCTATGCAAGGTACTGGCCGCAGTATGACGTACGAATGCTGTTGTTGGGGGAACAACCGAAGCAGGAGTGGACAGCTGAGTTAAGCAGGCTGATCCTGGCACAGATGCAGCTAGACGAGAGCTACACAGCCCTCCGGTGGTATGTAGCCCAAGAGTGCCCGTGGTCAGCGGATGACAGCCCCACAGAAGGCTATGACTATGATGGCCTGGGATTGTTGTATTGGAGGATGTCCAGTGATCCAGACTTCGGGGATGACCGGGAGTGGCGCTTGGAGGACATAATGGAGCACAGAGAGGAAAAATTGAATATCTCGGGAGGCCACTGGTTACAGGAAGATTTGGAATTTCTGGCCATTCGGGAATGGGAGCTGGAGGTCGCCTACAGACAGTTGCTGGACTCTGCTCAGCAGCAGGGTGGGGCTCCCATTGCCTGGGACTATGAGGAAAGGTCAGATGACAACTGTGAAATCCTGGCTGATGAATCGGCAGTGGAAAATATGGAGATTGCCATCCCTAAAGCCGAAGCGGATGGTATGGAGTTCCAAAGAGCCGGGGCGGTTGGCCCCTCTCTCCAGCAACAAGCTGAGGTGGTAAAGCTTTTACCCCCAGCTAAATCACTGGCAACAGAGCAGGGTGCCCCAGGCCTCTGCTCCTCACTAACAGAAGAGGGGGGCCCTGTGGTAGTGGATGGGACTGCGGTCTCCACTCACAGCAACCCAGCGGAAGAGCTGGCAACAGAGCAGAGTGCCCCGGGCCTCTGCTCCCAACTAACAGAAGAGGGGGTTCCTGGGGTAGTGGACTTCAGTCTCCACTGGCACAACCCCAGAAAATGGTACAGGACTGGGACAGGAGGATGTCGGCTTTGCTTTGCAAGCACCGGGGGGTTTTCACCTAGCACCAGTGGATGGGACTTCAGTCTCCACTGGTATACCCCAGGAAGGGGGGGCAGTTGGCCCAGACCCCCAACAGCATGATGGACTGAGCCCAGCCACCCTGCCTTCTCTCCAGCGGCTGAAAGGACTCCAGGGAGAAGGGCCAGTCCAGGCCTCTCCCCAGCGTCAGGCGTGTTCTCTGAGAGTGGCAGAGGTTGGCGGGGTGAGTAATGCTCAGTTTGGAGCAATTTATTTGGGGTAAGGTATGGATACCAGCATTGGAGGACTGGAACTACTGACTGACTTCGGAGTCAACCCGTTTGGGGTTCTCTCCTGTGTCCGTCTCCCACCGAAAGGGGAGAGATGTAACGGATTGAACCGTGACAATCAGAGACTTTGGAAGGATGAGCGATACTCCTGTGCCAGGGACACTAATAATTCCTGGGTTTGAGTCCACCCTGTGCCCTTTGGGTGTAGGGTGGCTAATGGGATCATGGTTCATATATTTGGAAACCAAAAGATAGAGCAGTCAGTCTCATTTTCTGGGGAATTGATATGGATCGTGTATTGTCAGAGTGTATCGGATAAGCTTGTCGTGGTTGGATGGAAGGTCGTAAATGGTGGTGACCGTTACAGTCCCTCAGCAAGGCGTCATCTTGTTAAAAGTATTACAAAGTCTCCTCACCAAGACAAGACTCCATAGTTTCCATGGCCAGCTCAGAAGCCCTCAAAGGGCCAGGGCACCACTAACCTTCCTCCCCGCCATCTTGTCCTTGCCGTCTCATGGCCTGCTCGTTCCGGTCGAGCCAGTTAGCAGCATCCTTGGCCGACTCAAAAAATTGTGCCTGCCCATTCACAATCACCCGCAACTTGGCCGGGTACAACATGGCGTATTAGCTGCAGCTGCCTAAGCTGGCGTTTCACATCAAAGAACTTTGCCCTGCGCCTCTGCACCTCCGCCGAGAAGTCAGGATAGAAGGACACTCTGGCCCTATTGTGCTGTATGTTGGCCCGTTCCCTTGCCTGGCGTAGCACTATTTCTCTATCTCTGTAGTGCAGTCGTTTTGCCAGCATTGGCCTGGGAGGCCCTCCAGGTGGTGGTGGGCGAGCCAGCACCCTGTGGACGTGCTCCACAGCAAACAGGGGAGAAAAAGTGTTTTAACCAAATATGTTCAGCAACCACCCCTCCACATAGGTCGTGGGGTCCCTGCCCTCCACCTTACCAGGGAGTCCCACAATGCGTATATTTCTCCTGAGGCGGTTCTCAAAATCCTCAGCCTTGTCAGTGGACTCCCTCGCCAGTTGATAGGCAGCTTTGGCTTCTCTCTCTATGGGGGTCAAATGATCCTCTAGTTCGCTCACCCTGCTTTCCACGGCCGTGGTGCGTTCTCTCAATTTTTTGTAAATCCTGTCGCAGCAGCGACAATTCTTCCCGTATGGTATTCACTGAGGCATTACCAAGATTAACAGCCTTGAGGATATCTGCCAGTGTGGGTTGAGCAGCTCCATTTGCATCTGTGCTATTAGTGCTTTGGGCCCCAGAATCAGCCTGATCTGATTCCTCACTCTCGCTGTGCTCAGCTAAGATGGCCACCTGTGTCTGTGTCCCAGTCAATTTAGGGTCAATGTGCTTGGAGTGCCCTGCAGAATCAGTCCCTGTGAGCCCATTCATTTTCTGGGTATAATAAATCATGTCCTTGGGAGCCTCCTTACCCTGTGTTTTTGGCGGCCTCTGTGCTTTAGGACCATGCTCCTTCATCTTGTCAGCGCCCCGCGGGGTGCCCTTCACTGTGAGCGCTGCGGCGCCATCTTGGAAATCGGGACCCGAATCAAAAAAACCTTTCGGACCATTCCCCTGGTGCAAAGGGCTGGCGGAGGTTCCCCTGAGATCCTGAGATCTGTGGGCTGCAGCATGTATCAGCGGCAGGTCAGTAACTTGGCTGAGGGAGGATCGGTCGCGGATCAAGCTCAGGAGCTGTGAGAGCTACGTCCTCTCACATGCCAGTCCAGGCCACGCCCGTCAGGTAAGACGCTTCTGACGTTGTTTGTTGTTCAGGAGTGGCTTGACAAAAGGAATACGAACAAGAATTGGGGAGAGGGGGGGTACCTGAGGACCCTGGGACTATAAAGCGGTGCTGATAAAGTGTACCGAAACACTGATAAAATACAAAAGAAATGTTATTAAGTTTATACAAAGGTAAGTAAATAAAAACCATCCGTTGTATTAAATGTCACATATGTCACAGGCTTCGGTAGTCTGGGCAAGGTTCTTTGGTAGTTGTAGTTCAACCGACATGTTTCGCTCTATGGAGCTTCTTCAAAGGTTTTTGGAACTAACTACACTGTGTTAAAACAAGGATATACAGATGGTTCAAAAAAGAGAAATACAGCAGTTGTAGATAAAGAGAATGTGTTCATTACAACAAACAATTGGTACAAAAATCAGGGGAATAATAATTGGTTCAATATATTAAACAAAATCCTCAATAAATTATGCTTAAGCAGGGGAGCAGGGGAGAAAAAGAGGGGGGGGGGGGGGGGGAGAAGGGAGAATGGGTGGATGGGGAATAATGGTGGAATGACTGGGAGGGGGAGGGGGAAAAGAAAGGGGGGGGGGAGGGGAGAGGGGAAGGGGGATGGGTATGCCGGGGACCAGGAGAGGGAGGGGAAAACACAGTCTGGGACAACAGGGGGGGGGGGGGGGGGGGGGGGGGAGAGAGGTAAAGGGAGGGTGGGTTGGGGGCAGAGGTCAAGGGAGGTAAGAACACAACAAAACAAAACAAAGAAACCAAAACACAAGAAAGAGGGGGGGGTGGGGAAAGAAGGGGAAGGGGGGGGGAGAAGGGGAGGGGGGGGGGGGAAGGGAAAAGGGGGGGGGGGGAGGGGTTGTGGGGATGGGGGTACAGGGGGCTTACCAATACTCACAAACCAGATATTGGAACTACAAAGCCAATGCGTGAGGGATGGTAGACACTTGGGTCAAAATATGGAACAGGCCCACAAATCACCAAAAGATCCAGATGCTATAGTCATTCCGTCCAGGAACCATAATCTAATAAAGAGGGGCCAATTGTAATTAGGCTGGTGGATACACAAATGTAAAAATAGTAACAAAGTACTAATAGAATATTAGGTTGGGTGGATGGGAAATAAATACCTTAAAGAAAAGGATGGGATGGTTCACTTGGTAGAGGTCAGACACAGGTGTGCTGATTGGATCGGCTACCATATGGTGGAATTCCCTTAGAAATTCCAGTAGGGAGACACAAGGAAAGCCTGCATATAAAGGTTCTACAAAAAAAATATATATAATAATGAGAAGCGTTCCTTTAAAGAAAGGGGGGGGGGGGGTTTTAAAATGCCATTAGATTAACCCCTTGCTACTAGAGACAAAGGGGTAGTGAGAAATGCCAAACAGATTTGAGTGTCTCACAAGTTGGCTGAAAAAATGAAAGGGAAGATTTACCTTAGTGGTGCATGTAGTGCTGGGAACGAGCAGCTTGCCAGCTGGTGGGCTGGAGGAATCGTTCAGGTGGTGCCCGAGAGAGCAACAATGACATCCTTCATTTAAATAGATCAGCAGGGTGCCGGCGTCGGCAGTGACGTCAGCATCCTGCGGGGACACGTGACTCGCCGTGCTCTGCTGCCTCCGCCCCAATGACAGTTTAAGCCAATAGGGTATGTAGTGTCGGCGCGTGCGCACATCGCGCAGCGTCGTGTGGTATGGGTACTGGGATATCCCCGCGCTGAGGAGGCGCATAACGCCATCTTGGTTAGGGGAAAAAATACAAAAGGGAAAAAGCAAATCCCTCGATTTAGTAAAGTCAAAATGCCCTAAATAGGAGAATGGAAATAAAGGCCTAGGGGTTGTTGGGGGGAAGGAGGCGGAACAAAGAAAACGGTCACGTAAAAGGAGACTGCTGTGATAAATCAGGATCTATTAAATTGATCCTGAATTAAGAGGGAGCAGTCCCCTTATTCCCTATGGTTCAAAGGGACCGAATGGGGTACAGACATCTGGAAGGGTGAATATGGGGGCGGGGCCAGGTCAATTCTGTAGAGAAAAAAAGAATGTTAGATTAATAATGAAATAATGTATATAATGATAAAAAATTGACAAATAAGGAAAACTTATGCCTCTAAGGGGTAAACGTAACTGGTCAGGGAAGTAAGTATGGGAAAAAGACGGGGAGGGGGGGGGGAAAGGGAATGAAAGGGAAAAGAGGGAAGAGCGCTGTCTGCTGCCACATAAGGGAAATTGAACAATCAACAGTATTGGTATTAATATGTAATGCATAAAGGTGATGTGAAATAAGCAGATAAAATGATTTCCACAAAGTAACACAAAAATAGGGGGGGGGGGGGAAGGGGAAGGGAGAAAAAAAAAAAAAAAGAAAAAAAAAAAAAAGGGGGGGGGATAATGGTTGGGTAAAAAGAAACAAAAATGAGAATAATACAATTATTAGATGTTAAAATTTATAAGAAAGGCTTGAAGCTAAAAGCTTTGTTCAGACCAGGGGGTCTGAGGGCGGCTAGCTGGTGGATCCATTTGGCCTCACGTTGCAACAAGATTTTGTCATAGTCACCTCCCCTTTCTCCGGGAGGGACATGTTCAAGAGCAAAGAATTTCATTTTGGAACTGTCGAAGTTGTGATGGAGGCCTATATGTAGGCTGATCGGGCTCTCCATTTTCTTTTTTGTGATCAATGTCACGTGATCCCGTATTCTATGGTAGAAAGGGCGTTTGGTCTTTCCTATGTAGAAAGCTCCACATTCACACTGCATGATATACACAATGCCAAGAGATTGGCAAGTCACAGTGAAAAATGGTTTGTGTATGCGTCCGTTGGGAAGCATTATGGTGGTGGCTGAATGGATGAATCTGCAGAATGGGCAACTATGACAAGGTCTGGTGCCCGATGCAACATTTTTTGACCGAGTGTGGGAATGATGGTGACTATGGACTAATTTGTCCCTCAATGACTGTGATCTTCTAAATGTGATTTCTGGGAAGCCTTTAAGGTGTTTGGAAACTGCGTTGTCACTAAGGAGAAGATACCAATATTTTTGCAGGATCCTTCTCACTTTCTGGTGGTGTCCCGAGAAACGGGTAATCAAACGTATTCCTGGGTTCTCCTTCTTATGTTTAGGGTCGTGAAGGAGTTTCTTGCGATCCTGGGATTTTGCTCGTGAGTAAGCCTTCTTCAGGCATTTCTTGCTGTATCCACGCTCCCGGAAGCGTGTTTGCAAAGCTTTAGCTTCCTTTTCGAAATTCACTTCGTCGCTACAGTTTCGGCGTAGCCGCAAGTATTGGCCATAGGGAATACTTGATATCAGTGATTGGGGATGCGAGCTGGTCGCATGTAGAAGCGAATTTCCAGCTAAGGGCTTTCTGAATAAGGATGTACCTACATTTCTGTTTTCATCGATGGTGATTTGGATGTCCAGGAAGCTGAGAGTTGTTTGGCTAGATTCAAAAGTAAAGTTGAGGTTAAAGTCGTTGGTTTTTAGATTTTCCATAAAGGATATAAGTTCGGAGTGGGACCCTGTCCATATGAGAAAAATGTCATCTATAAATCTTCTCCACACCGGTATATAGTCCAGGTAGGTCTGTATATTTTCCTGACGGAATAGGGTTTTCTCCCACCCCCCCAGGTACAGGTTGGCATAGGTTGGGGCACATTTGGTCCCCATAGCTACCCCCTGTACCTGGAGGTAGTGGGAGCCGCCGAATAGGAAGATGTTGTTGGATAAGATGAAATCTAGCAAATGTAGGATGAATTGATTGTAAGGTAAGGAGACATCACTGCCTTCTGAGATGAAATTTTCAATGGTCTTAACCCCTAACTGGTGGGGGATAGAATTGTAAAGGGCCTCCACATCTAAGGAGACCAGCCACGCCCCCACAGGGACATTGATGCCATCTAGGGCTCGAAGGAGGTCACTAGTGTCTTGAAGGTAGGATGATAAATTAGCGACATGTGGCCTAAGGTGGTCGTCTACTAGTTTGCTGGCACTTTCGGTTAGGGACCCATTACCTGACACAATCGGCCGGCCAGGGGGATCCACAGAGTTCTTGTGTATTTTGGGTAAGGCATAAAGAGTGGGAGTACGAGGGCAGCTGGTATTGAGAAATTCCCATGTGGATTTGGAAATGGTCCCATCATGGTGGGCCTTAAATATCAGGTGTTTGTAACGGCTGATAGTTAATTTTAGATGTGTTTCTGATACCTTACGGTACCAATTCTTGTTTTTTAACAGATTGAGAACCATTTGTTCATACTTTGTTTTATCCATTATCACAACATTGCCACCTTTATCAGATGGTTTTATGACAATATTCTCGTTATTCTGTAGTGCTGTTAAGGCTTGTTTTTGATTGACTGTTAAGTTAGGATGTGAGGGATTTGACCATTTGGTCTGAGAGATTTCTTTCGACACTTGATTTGTGAAAGCCCATACGTTTGGATTTCCTTGGAGCGTGGGGAACATTTTAGATTTGGATTTGTATTCAATTGGTTTACATATGATTTCCTGAGGAGTCTTTAGTTTAGGGTGAGTCTCTGCATGAGTGGCATCTGTAGTTTCGATTGGATCCAATTGTTCTGCTTCAAGTAGATCTGTTTCGTTGATGCCTCCTTCATCCCAAAGTTCCATCAGTTCCTCCAGAGCTTGGATATCTTTTAGTGTCATTTCCTTCCATAAAGGATTATTGAGGTCTGTGGAGAGTACCGCAGGTTTGGGTTTGTCAAAAAGAATTTTGAGCATTAGTTTGCGAGAGAATAAATTGATATCTTTAATAAGTTCAAAACAGTCTGTGCCTTGCACTGGGCAAAAAGTTAAGCCATGTTGAAGGACTATAATTTGGTCTGTTGTTAATTGTAAAGAGGATAGGTTGATTACCTCGAAGTTCTTGGTAGGTGTCAACGATTCATTTATGGATTTGTTTGATGTTTCTTGGGGTCCGTTACTGGTTGAGACATGTTGTGGCCGAGACGAAAAACCGGCTGTAAAGCAGCTTGATTTAGGCTACTTGCTTGTGAAATAGCTGGTGTAGTCCTGGAGGGATTAACCAGGGATGGGCCAGCCAGTTGGTCGACTGTACTGACTGTGTCATTAGAGAGGTTTTTAGCAGCAGCCGCTGCTCTGGTGTTAATTTGTGCCCTCGGTACTTGTTTTTGTGAGCTTACTTTACCACTGGCTTTAGCCTGTTTAGGGTGGAAAAGGCTGTGGGTTTTACTCATCAAAGCTCGATCTTCAGGTTGAGCGGGTGTTGCAGAGGAGTCCGAGTCTGTAGCTTCCGTGGAGGTCTCGGTGGGCATGTAGTTTTTGTTGGTTCTATTGGGGCCTCTTCTTCTGTTTTTAGAGACTGAACCCCAATTGTAGGCCTGGTTGTTATCGTATGAGAGCTTGTCTCTTACAAAGCCCATGTACAGGAACCGTCTTTGTGTGGTGGCTCTCGATGTACTGACTCCAGCCTCAGTACACTCCTTGTGAAAGTCCCCAACACTTTTGAATGGCCTTTTCCTGACAATCCTCTCCAGGCTGCGGTCATCCCTGCTGCTTGTGCACCTTTTTTCTTCCAGACTTTTCCCTTCCACATAGCTTTCTATTAATGTGCTTTGATACATCACTTTTGAGGCTTTTCCTCCTTATGAAAGGTGTCAATGACGATCTTCTGCACAACTATCAGGTCAGCAGTCTTTCCCATGATTGTGATTCTTACTGAACCAGACCGAGAGACCATTTAAAGGCTCAGGAACCCTTTGCAGGTGTTATGACTTAATTAGCTGATTAGAGTGGGACACTTTGAGCCGAGAATATTCCACCTTTTCACAATATTTTAATTTTCTGAGATTGTGGATTTGTGGTATTCATAAGCTGTAAGCCATTTTCATCACAATTATGAAAAATCATGGCTTTAACTATCTTACTTTTTTTTTTTTGGGGAAAATAGGTATAATTTAACATCAGGAACACAAAAAGAAAAAGAAAAAAAGCACTTAAAAACATAAATATAACATATATATTTCAGACAGTGTCCTTTTAGCTTGCATTTCCTGCATCTGTCAAGAGAAAAAGAAAAGAAAAGAAAAGAAGAAAAACCTCTGTCTAGATACATCCTTTATCCATGTAGAAGGCAGAACTACAGAAAAAAAAGAAGAAGCCTATATTAGCCTCTATATTTAGGACGATTGCTTATTTACGGAAATCCTTCTTCCGTAGTCCTCCTTCCCCATCTTCTCGTCCTATCTTATTGACCTGGCACCCTTCCATTCAGCCAATTCCTCTTTAATGTTCCTTCTTCCCATATCCTCCCTCTCCTCCCTTACCCTAACCCTTCCCTCCCCTTCTCCCCCCTCCTTCCCTCGTCCCTTCTCCCTATTGTCCCCCACCCTAAAAATAATAATAAAAAAAAAAAAAACAGAAAAGGGGAAGAAGGAAACCCCTCACCTCAGCTCCTGCCCCGCGTCTCCCCTTCCAATTCCCACATCCCTCCCTTCCCGTGGCCCGGGTCTGCCTGATCCTCCGTCCATCTGTATCCTTTGGGCAGGCCTGCTCCCATTATTCCTTCCCTAGTAATTTCTTCCCTTCTTCAGAGTATATAAATAGGTTCCATGCTCCCCAGGTCTCATTGTATTGTTCCTTTCTATCTTGTGCTGTTAATATCAAATTCTCTATCGCTCCTATCTTTCTAACCCCATGTAGCCATCCGGCTATCGTAGGGGACTTTGTTTTTTTCCAATTTCGGGCTATACCAGCCTTGGCCTCATTCATCAAATGTCCAATGATCGACTTTTTATATATTTTAATTGGTATTTGTGATAAATGTAACAGGCAAAACGCTGGATCGTCTTGGATTTGGTGGGGTGTAAATTTTTGGGCTATTTTTTGTACTTCCAGCCAGTATTTCCTGATCTTGGGGCAGGACCAAAATATATGATACATAGCCCCCCTGTTCTTCTGACATCTCCAACAAGATTCAGAAGCTTCAGGGAACACCCTATTCAATTTCACCGGTGTATAATACCATCTATTTAAGATTTTATAGTTTAACTCCTGCGTCCTCGTACACATTGATGTTTTCATCGCCAAGTGAATAATCTTTTGCTGTTGAGTTTGGGTTAGATCTTTCTCCATCTCTCTTGCCCATTTACTTATAGACAGTATCCCCTGAAATTCTGGGGGTGTTGTTACTAGCTTATACATCTTGGACAGTAGTCTACTCGGGGGTTCCTTTTCCTCACAATGCTTTTCGAACTGCGTTAACTCCCGTTTATATCTGTCCATTGGGCCCAAAGAATTCAGGAAATGACATTGTTGTATAGCTTGCCAATATATAACGCCAAATTAACCACCCACTCGTGCCAATGATGTCACTGTTGGCCAACTTTCTGTCTCAGTAAAGTGTGAGACCTGCGTATATCCTTTCTCTCTAAGGTTTTTATATGCCCCTTTCTCCAGTCCTGGCTGAAAGTCTGGATTCCCCAGGACTGGATATAGGGGGGAGAGCCTTGATGTGTGTTTACCTATTTGACATACCTTATGGCCTACTGCCAATGTTGCTCCTATAGTTGGGTGTTTTTTTAACTGTGTCGGCAGTGTTAAATAGCACCACATTGCCCTTCTCAGTGGGACTTGACTTAATTCTTGTTCCAGGTCAGCCCATAGTTTTGTTCCCTTACTCCTACCCCATTCTATAATCCTACCCAGGTGAACCGCCTGGTAGTATTTTGTTACGTCTGGTACTGCCAGGCCCCCATGACTCTTGGGTAGAAACATCCTATTTCTACTGATCCTTGGTCTTTTTCTTCCCAAATGAATTTAAAGAAAAGCCTGTTTACCTGGCAAAGAAAGGCCGGGGGGATTTTAATTGGTATTGCTTGAAGCAAGTACAATAGTTTAGGGAGGATGCTCATCTTAATCGCATTACATCTCCCAAACCAGGAGTGAAACCCCTTCCGCCATTTCTCCAAGGTAACTGTGGCTTTATTCACCATTGAGGGAAAGTTTACCTCAAAAGTGTTCTTTATTCTTAGTGGGATCTGTAGCCCCAAGTACTTTAGGGCTGTCTTTACCCATTTGAATTAAAATTTAGGTTGAAGGGTCTGTTGTAGTACACTTGGGAGTTCCACTCCCATTGCTTCGGATTTCCCATAATTAATTTTTAAGTTTGCTAATCTCCCATATTCCTCTATTTCTTTCATCAGGTGCTGTAATGATTCCTGGGGATTGGATATGGAGAACAACATATCATCCGCAAAAGCAGATATTTTATATTCTGTGTCCCCTATAGTCAGTCCCTGAATCTCCGAGTTTTGCCTTATCCTATTTAGTAAAGGTTCCAGTGTCATAACATACAGTAAAGGGGATAACGGACACCCCTGTCTTGTTCCGTTTAATATTTTGATTGGTTCTGAGAGTATACCGTTTACCTTGACTAGTGCTTGGGGTGTAGTATATACCCCCATGATCCATCTACACATATGCTCTCCTATTCCACAATATCTTAAGACCCCTGACATAAATTTCCAGTTGACTCTATCAAAGGCCTTTTCCGCATCCGTACTTAAGAAAATGGAGGGAGTTTTTGTTTCCCTTGCCCAATGAACCAAGTTCAACACTTTAATAGTATTATCTCTGGCTTCCGGTGAGGAACAAAACCGACTTGATCTAAATGTATTAACTGACTCAGGTAGGGTTGTATTCGGGATGCTATAAGTTTAGTAAATAGTTTTAAATCCGTATTTAACAACGAGATCGGGCGATAGCTACCGCACTCCGCCGGGTCTTTCCCTTCTTTTGGGATCACTGCAATACGGGCCGTAAGTGACTCCAGGCGGAGGGCGGTAGTTCGGCCGATCTCGTTGAACATCTTAGTCATGTATGGGCCCAGTATAGGGAAGAAGTATTGGTAGTACTGGATGGAAAACCCATCCGGGCCTGGGGCCTTCCCAGGCTTCACAGTCTTCATTACTCCTTGAAGTTCTTCTAATGAGATAGGTCTTTCCATGGTCTCCCTTTCAGTTGAGGACAGTCTTTTAAGGTGGGAAGAGGATAAATAATCCTCAATCTTCTCACTGGGGGTATGTGCTTGATTTAAATTGTAGAGGGAGGCATAGAATTCTCTAAATCTCTTCGCTATATCTTTAGGGAGTGACATTAACTGCCCCTCTTTCCCTTTTATATATGGGACATATACATTTTTCCCTTTATCTTTTAATTTTCCGGCGAGTACTCTACTGCACTTATCCCCCAATTCGTATGTTATCCTTTTCCCTCCTTGAATTATCGCTTTTGCCTTGTATCTAAGAAGGTCAGCTAGCTCCCTCCTTTTATGACCTAATTCTTCTCCCGTCGATGTCGACTGTCTTGCTTTATGTTGAATTTCCAAAGTTTGGATCTCCCCTGACAGTTTCATCACCTGGGCTTCCCGCCTTCTTTTTATTCGCGCCCCATGTTTTATCAAAATCCCTCTCAATACTGCCTTATGGGCCTCCCATATCACACTTGGGTCACTCCCCGGTGTATCGTTCATCTGGAAGTACTCTCCCAATTCTTTTTCTACTTCCTCTCGAACTACCCGAGTTTGCAAGAGGCTCTCATTCAATCGCCAACGATACCCCGTGGAGTTAGCCTTGCCTGAGATCACAATATCAAGTGTCACTGGGGCATGATCTGACCACGTTATGTTCATTATCTTGACTTCTTCAATAGCTGTTAATAGATAATGGGGGATCAGAAAATAATAAATTTGGTCGTTTTTTGCGATGAAAAAAAACGACGTTTTTTAAAACGTCATTTAAATTGATCGTGTGTGGGCAAAACGTCGTTTTTTGTCTTAAAAAAAACGACCAAAAAAAAATTCCAACATGCTTGAATTTTTTGTGTCGTTTTTCAAAACGTCGTTTTTTGTTTCACAAAAAGTCACCGTGTGTAGCAAAAAAAAACGTTGTTTAAAATGACGTTTTTCAACCCGCGCATGCCCAGAAGCTAGTTATGAAGCAAGCTTCAATGGAAAAGTGTGGTGAACGTAACCTCGTTTTTTGTGAAAAAAACGATGGTGTGTATGCAACATCGTCTTTGAAAGTGACGTTTCAAAAACGTCGTTTTTTACTTCACAAAAAACGTCGGTTTTTTTTCATCGCAAAAAACAACCGTGTGTACGCGGCATAACTCTTGTGTAAATTTGAAAAAAAAGTATAATCCCTTTCCCTGCCATGAAAAATTCTCCAGACGTCTATTAATTGCATTTCCTTCAGCTTTGGCATAACCACCCTCCTACTCCCTCCTGTCATTGACGAAAACCCTGATGTAGTGTCTAGTTTAGGATCCAATGTCATATTAAAATCCCCTCCCAGAATGAGTTTCCCATCCATAAATTTATCCAATTTGGCCAGCGTTCTAATGAGAAAGTTCTCTTGGTGCGTGTTAGGACCGTAGACTGTAGCCAGCGTTACTTTCTCTCCTCCCACACTACCTTTTAGAAACAGGTACCTTCCATCCCCATCCACGCATTTGTCTGTCATTAACCAAGAGATCTGGTTGGAAATTAATATCGACACCCCTTTAGATTTGGATGACGTACTAAATGCATGTTGTGTACATGGAAAGAATCTGTTTTGCAAGTACGGTAGGGAGCTGGCTTTCAAATGCGTTTCCTGAATAAATGCTATATCAATTCGATTTAGTTTAAGATCACTTAAAAGTATTCTCCTCTTTTCTGGAGTATTAAGTCTTTTAGCATTAATAGTGGTAATCCTTATACCTCCCATCTTTTATGAATATGGGTCTAGTTTCTCAAAGAGGGCATAATCTCACAAAAAAAAAAAGGAAGGTGTGGAGGGACTAAAATCACCCCCACTCCCCGGGACCGCGAGGCAGGAGACAAGGGGAAGGAAAAAAGAAAAAAGAAAAAAGAGAAAAAAAAAGAGAAAAAAGGGGGGGGGGAAACCCAAGGACCCCTAAACCCCTATAACCCAACCTCCCCCCTCCCTTTCCCTAACCTATTGACAATGAGGGTAGAGAGAAGAGAAAAAGGAGAGAGAGGACAAAAATCTCCCCCTCCCCTCCTCCCCCCCCCCTCCCCCGGCCAGTAGTCGACCAACTTGGTCACCCCCTAAACCACTTCCCTAACCCTGAGTGACTACCTAACAGGGGTTTTTTAAGCTTGCGCACGCTCCTTCGGGAGGATGCCCCCGCTCCTCCTCCCCCCTTCAATCTACATCTCCGCCGTAATTCACATTGTCCCAAGACCTGGTTGCTCCTAGTTACCTACCCATTCCCCCTAGAACCCCCTGACACCTTCCTCCTCCTCCCCCACCCTTCCCATTCAGAATATTACCCCTTAGTAAAGCTTGTTTACATGTCAAAAGGAACCAAATTATGACTCGTACGTGCATATTACCCTACTGTTGTGAGGTCCAGCTCTCTTGCCCCTTATCCCCCTAGATTCCCTATACTCCCCCCCTACCCCTCTTTCCCTTCCCCAATACTTATTTAATTCCCCTCCAACATTTATATCCAACATTTATATCCCAGGCAATCTTTTAGTCACCATTCTCCATTATCTGTATATAAAAAAAAAACTATCACAATGCATTAATCAAATTACAACTGATCCGGGATCACAAATATTTACACAGGTATTTACACACAATCCCCCTCCCCGAAATAGCAATT